>VDFB02000003.1:226868561-227468561 GCA_007258455.2 Sequoia sempervirens | reverse complement strand
TCTACATTATCATTCACTCTGTTAATCATTATCTCATAGGTTTTTCATTATCATTGACTCTGCTTATCATATTCTCATAGGTTCTGCATTATCATTGAATCTGCTTATTGTATTATCATAGGTTCTGCATTATCATTGAGTTAGGTTGTGTTCTTTGTTTCATAAACCAAAAAAAATAATGTGGGTTAATCTTTTTTAGGTTTTGCTTCATCTTTTCAATCACTTAAAAAAATATGTTGTTTCTGAGCCATAGATAAATATTTTGGTGTTATTTTTTTATGGGTTCTGCTCCATCAAATCATTCATATACATTTGTGATAATTTTTAAACTCTTACTATTTTCCACTCCTAAGCTTCAAAAATAGTTGGCTACATTTTTAACTTTTTTATAGTCAAAATAAATAGACTCATAGGTTCTACATTATCATTCACTGTGCTTATCATATTCTCATAGGTTATGCATTATCATTGATTATGCTTATCTTATTCTCATAGGTTCTGCATTATCATTTAGTTGGGTTGTGTTCTCTGTTTCATTAACCAAAAAAATTAATTTGGGTTAATATTTTTTAGGTTTTTCTTCATCTATTAAGTGACTTTAAGAATGCATTTTGTTTTCGTGCCATAGATAAATATGTTGGTGTAATTTTTTAATGGGTTATGCTCCATCAATTTAGTCATATACATATGTTATAATTATTATACTCTTAATGTTTTCCATTCGTAAGCTTTATATTGTTCTTCATTACAGTCATTACAGTCATGGTTTAATGTTCACATTCCAATTAATGTTGTTTAGTACCATTTCTATGTGTCATTGATAAAATTGTGGGTTTAGGTTTTTCATACGTGTTGCTTCATTCATTCATTAATGCTATTTTCTGTAGTTGACATTCATTAAATTGGGGGTGTTATGTTTCCCAATGGTTAGGATTCATCAATTCAGACATCCAATTATTGGAGCTTTTTTTATTTGCATTACAAAAATTTGGGAGTCTTATTTTATTCATAGGTTCTACTTGATTAGGTACCCTAGATATTTTTGGGGGTGTTACCTTGTTTGTAACTTTGACTTCATCATGGTTAGTCTTCATCTGTTCTACCAGTTTCGGGTGTCATTTGGAATTTGGTGGGTGCTATGTTTTTCATTGGTTACATTTCATCAATTCATTTGCCAACTATGTATCATTTTTTTGGTGTCAATGATAAATATAAGGGTGTTACGATTATCGTATGTGCTACTTCATTAAATCTGTAAATCTGTTGTTTGTATCCTTTTTTAGGTGCCATTGATTATTTTGGGGGTGTTATCTTTTGCATAGGTTATTTTCCATCAATTCAGTCATCTAATTAATATACCTTTTTTTTGTTTCTTGGAAATATATGGGGGTGTTGGGTATGTCCAGGATCATCATGGAAAAAATAGACCCTTAAGTGGTGAAAAATTCAGAAAAATTAGAGTTAGGCAACTTGACGTAAAAATTTGAATAAGTTATCTATATTATTTCAAAAATATATAAGAATAGAATCTGTAGAAAATTGAATGTAGTTTCTAAACACAAGGTTTTTTTTTTTTTAAATCTATTTGGTGAAAATTTGAAATTTCAATGTAGTAGTACTTAAATTTCAAGGAAAAATAAGTAGGCATATGTCTGACCACCCTAGCCACAATAAAATGATAATGTTTTTTTATAAGATTTTAGATATAAGTAGAGGACTCATGTCCTAATGTGATACATATTTTTTGTAATTTTTTTCCAAGTAAATAATTAATTATGAATTTTTTATTACAACTTTTTAAAAATATAAAAACTTGTATGTCTAACCACCTTAACTTGGTCAAAACTTCATGAAATTCATTTTTTTTTAATCCTACAGTATGCAAAGCATAGACTATGATGCACATTTTGGATTCAAAAAATGTGATACCGTTTGAAAGCTATAGATGTTTCTCAATCATCCTATCAATCAGGAATTTAGTCATAATTCAAATAGAAAATGAATAATAATTATTTATTAAATTCAAAATAAAGAATAATTTATATTGGTAGAAAGTTAAGAATCTTCTTTAAAAACCCTTTTCGTTTCATCAATTTTGGGTTAAAAAAATCGTCAGCCACATACCCTACACATACCCATCATATCACCACTTTTTGGCCCATCATGATCCTAGACATACCCTAACATTCCATTTTTGTTAGGTTCTACTTCATCAAAATTTTCATGCATATATTGTACACCTTTTTAAGGTAGCATAGATAAATTTTAGGATCTTCTCTATTTTGTAAGTTCCACTTCGTCAATTTAGCCATCTATTCTACCAATGAATAATTTCCCACAATGGTACGCAAGTCCTCCACAAGTTAGGAAAAAACTTTTGCATAAAAAAGAACAATGATATCAAACAATGTATATCGGATATTAAATGCATGTTTACCCATTTATATATGTATATGCATATGTATAGACATATACATAGACATATGTATATGTATATTAGATATTAAATGCACGTGTAATTGTATTTGTTTTGAAACAAAACAATTACACGCTGGCAACCAAACATGATGAAGTGTATCCAACTTGTATATGATTAAGGTCTTTGCATCTTCTTTATATATATGCATATGTATAGACATATACATATACATATACATATGTTTATGTATATGTATATGAATATATATGTGTGTGTGTGTGTATGTATATGTATATGTGTATATACATATGTATACATATCCATATACATGTACATATACTACTTTCATGACATCCTACGTATTTTTTGAGCCAACCTGCATCCAATGCTCCTAGTTCCTCGCACACTTATTGATGCAAGAGCATCCAGTGGTGTAAGGGAAATCTTGCATCACCCAAAAATAGTTAAATTTCAAGTTTCTTAGTTTTTAGATGTTTTTACTTTTTGGATACCCTTTTCATCATAATGAAATTCCCAATTTATGGTTTTTATTTTTTGTTCCTAGGTTGAAAGATATTGTAGTTTTAGTTTCCCAGATTTGCACCTGAAAATCTTTCAAGTTAGATTTGAGGCACTTAGAGTTCCCGTAACGGCCCTGAAACTTGCCAAAATTAGCGTAGCAAATTTTAAGCGCGTTATTGACTTCAAGACCTTTCCAACGGTTCAAATGGTTCGCGAATCAGAGTCTCAGATCAAAAGTTATGGCCCCGGGAAGTTGGCACACTTTCTAGAAGATACAATTGCAAATGCTCTTTTGAAATTTGAACTTCATGTTGTAATTTTTCGGTGCCAAACTGCCTAAACTCAAATTTGAATGTTGTTTTGGCTCCAAACTATTGTGGAGCTCTATTTATGGGCAGGTTTCTCATTTTTGGGTAACTTTTTGGGGACAAGCTCGCATATTGCGAAAGGGTTATTCTGTAACTTGCATGTGTTGTAGAACTTAGGGGTTTGAGATCCTCTGCATGTAAGAATCTCCATTTTCTGAATAATAAAATTATTCCCTTGTTTATGGGTTATTTTCTAAGTCTCGGTGTGCACCCTCATCAAGTGGTATTAGAGCGGGTTTTCTTGAGCGTGTGCATAGATCACTGATCGTGAGGCAGTTCGCACCAGGACCATGGTTATGGGTCGAGGTCAAGAAAGATGCCTCCAATAGTGATTCTTGGTAGGTGTGGTGGTGCCAGAGGTGGTTGAGGCAGCAAAAATACTAGTGAAAGGGATGCACTGGCAGCCCTCTAGAGATAGATTGAAGCGTTACAAGAGCAGTTGAGAAGAGGGTTAAACCCGAGAGAGGAAAGTGAGGATGAAGGAGAGGAAGAAGGTTCAGATGTAGAAGAGGAAGAAGAAGCAATTGATCAAGACCAAATGTGGCTAATAAGGGCCATTTTGAAGATCAGGAAAAAAACTCAAAGTATAAGTCCCCAGTTATTCCAGAAGTCTAAACCCAAAAGAGTTGATGGACTGGATCAATGAGCTAGAAGAATATTTTGAGTATGAGGAAATAGAGGACCCAGATTGGGTTAAGTTTATGAAAATGAAGCTGAAGGGTCATGCCAGTATTTGGTGGAAAGAGGTTCAGTTGGAAAGAAATCGAAGAGGAAAAGGCAATATCACCAGATGGGATCACATGGTAGAGAAACTGAAGAAGTAGTTCATACTAGTGGACTACGAGTTAGACCTGTTGAAGAAATTGCAAGGGTTAAAGCAAGGAAGCAGATCTGTGAAAGAATATATAGAATATTTGAACAAGATAATCATCAGAATGGGTCACACAGAGGCCAATAGGAAAAAGGTAGCCCGATATCTTAATGGGTTACGACCAAGCATTTAGGAGGAGTTAAGCCTAGTCAGAATGACCACCGTTAAGGATGTGTATTAGTTTACTTTGAAGGTGGAAGAGAAGCTAAAAAAAAGATTTTATGGCAAGAAAAAAGGATGAGGAGGTCAAAGCAGAAGGGGCAATGGAAGACCTTCAGAAAATTGAAATGATGATGAAAAAAAAAGTGAATATGTTGGTACCAGCCAAAGCCAAAGGAATGACAACTTCTACCGCCCTTGTGATCAAAACAGTGGTGATCAAAGAGGTAGAGGATGAGGGAGATATGGACAAGGATCTCAAAGAGGTGGTTTCAAAGGAATGTGTTTCCAGTGTGGTGAAAAAGGGCATCGAGCCTATGAATGTCCACAACACCAAGGAAGGGCAAACAAAAGTCCAAAAGTTCGTGGAAGGGTTGCACATGCAGATGAGGAGGCCCAATCTGAACATTTAGATGATGCTGAAATGGGAGAAGTCCTAGTGATTAGGAGAGCCCTGGTGACTAAGGAAAAGGAACCAAAACAGAGGAAGAATCTATTTCGCACAAGGTGCAAGTGTGAAGGAAAATGTTGGGATGTCATTATTGATAGTGGGAGCACTGATAATCTGGTGCCAGAGGAGATGGTCACAAAGTTGAAGCTAAAAAGGGAAAGGCATCTGCATCCGTATCAGATTGCCTGGTTGCAGAAAGACCACAAAGTTTTGGTCAATGAGCAGTGCCTAGTAAAGTTCAAGATTGGCAGCTACCATGATGAGGTACTCTGTGATATCATCCCCATGGATGCATGTCACATGTTGTTGGGGAGGTCGTGGCAGTTCGATAGGCGAGCTATATATGATGGCCATGCAAAGACTTATTCCTTGACAAAGGATGGGGTTCGTCACAAGTTGAAACCCCTGAAGGAGACTGAAGAAAAGGTATACAGTAGTGCTAGAATTTGTTATGTAGATGTAAGAAAAATTTTAGAAGGTATGAAGCATGAGCATATGTCTTATGCATTGATTCCTAAAGTGAGTAATGAGGATAGTGAGAAGGTTCCAGAAGAAGTTTCTCCGATGTTGGATGAGTTTCAGGATATTGTTTATGATAATATACCTGAGGGTTTACCACCAATAAGGAAGATCACTCATCAGATTGACTTGATTCCTAGAGCCAGTTTTCCAAATAAGGCAACTCATAGAATGACTCCAGCAGAAAATGAGGAGTTGAATAGACAAGTTCAAGAGTTATTGAAAAAGGTTTTGATATGGGAGAGTTTGAGTCCATGTGTAGTACCTACAGTACTAGCACCAAATAATGATGGGGAGTGGAGGATGTGTACAGATTCCTGAGCCATAAACATGATAAAAATCAAGTACAGATTTCCCCTGCCAAGGATGGATGACCTGATGGACTGTTTGAGTGGAGCTCAGTACTTCACAAAGATTGATCTAAAGAGTGGATATCACCAGATCTAGATTCAAGAGGGAGATGAATGGAAGACTACCTTCAAGACCAAAGAGGGCCTGTACGAGTGGTTAGTCATGCCTTTTGGGCTAACCAATGCATTGAACACATTCATGTGGCTCATGAACGAGGTACTAAAATAATTTCTAGGAAGTTTTATTATTGTGTATCTAGATGATATTTTGATTTTTAGTAAGACATTGGATGAGCATCTGATGCATATTCAGAGAGTCTTTGAGAAGTTTAGAGAAGAACAAATGTTGATTAATTTGAAGAAGTGCAGTTTTGTGAAGAGGGAGTTAGTGTACTTGGGGTTTGTTGTCTCAGCAGAAGGTCTCAAGATGGACCTAAAGAAGGTAAAGGCTATTCTGGAATGGCCTACCTCAAGAACTGCTACTGAGGTGAGATCTTTCCATGGTTTGGCTAGTTTTTATAGAAAGTTCATTAGAAACTTCAGTAGTATTTGTGGACCCCTGACTGAAACAATAAACCGGGATAGAAAAGAATTCAAGTGGAGCACTAGAGCGGCAAAAAATTTTGAACTGTTGAAGCAGAAGGTGAGAGAGCAACTTGTTCTAGTGCTCCCAGATTTCAACAAGGTGTTTTAGGTGGATTGTGATGCCAGTGGTTGTGCCATTGGAGCAGTGTTGAGCCAAGAAGGTAAGCCCATTGCCTATTTGAGTGAAAAGTTAAATGATGCCAAGAGAAAGTATTCTGTATATGATCAGGAATTTTATGCAATAGTTCAAGCATTAAAGAAATGGATACATTATTTGTTGCCGAAGGAATTTTTTCTATATACTAATCATCAGGCCTTGCAGTACCTAAATAGTCAGGGAAAATTAAATCAGAGGCATATGAAATGGGTAGAGTTTTTGCAGAGTTATACCTTTGTTTTGAAACATAGGAGTGGGAAGTCAAATAGGGTTGCAGATGCCTTAAGTAGGAGGCATACATTGATGACAAAGATGCAGATTGAAGTGGTTGGGTTCAATGAACTCAAGACACTATATGCAGAAGATCCTGATTTTGCAGAGGCTTGGAAAGCTTGCAAGGAACCTATTACAGTGGATAGGACAAGGTGGCTGGATTTCATAATCCAGAATGGCATGTTATTTAAGGGAAATCAATTGTTTATTCTAAGGAGTTCCATGAGGGAGAACCTGATAAAGGAGAAGCATAGTGGAGAAATGGAAGGACATTTTGGTCGGGATAAGACCATTGCCATTATTAGTGAGCATTATTATTGACCTTAGTTGTGACAGGATGTGAAGAAGTTTGTACAAAGCTGCAGGGTATGTTAGATGGCTAAATGAGTGAGCCAGAATACACGCTTATATCAGCTCTTACCTGTACCAGAGAGGCCATGGGAGGATATAAGTATGGACTTTGTTCTTGGCTTGCCAAGGACACAACGAGGGAATGATTCAGTCTTTGTGGTGGTTGATAGGTTTTCAAAGATGGCACATTTCATTCCATGTCAGAAGACCCATGATGTATTCCACATTGCTGACTTGTTCTTCAAAGAGGTGGTGAGGCTACATGGTTTGCCAAACAGTATTGTTTAAGATTGTGACACCAAATTTATGGAGTGCTTTTGGAGGAGCTTGTGGAAGAAGCTAAAGATAGAGTTGAAGTTTAGTTCTGCACACCATCCACAAACAGATGGGTAGACAGAGGTTGTTAATAGGAGTCTGAGTAACCTACTGAAATGTTTGGTAGGAGATAAACCCAAGGGATGGGACTTGATCTTACCCCAGACAAAATTTTCTTACAACAATTCTATCAAAAGAAGCACTGGTAGATCACCATTCTAGATTGTGTATGGAGGTAGCCCTAGAACAGCTCCAAAATTGAGGAAGATGGACCAAGAGAAGAAAATAAGTGCTAAAGCTAAATATTTTGCAGAACACATCAAGGATATACATGAGAAGGTAAGAGAACATATTAACAAGATGAATATACAGTATAAGGCTAAGGCAGATCAGAAGAGGAGGTATAAGGAGTTTCAGATTAGTGATGAAGTGATGGTCCACTTGAGGAAAGAGAGGTTTCTAGTAGGAACATATAACAAATTGAAGATGAAGAAATTTGGTCCATGTAAGATTTTGAAGAAGCATGATTTAGGGAATGCATACGAGGTAGAGTTGTCTGATGGAATCAACATTTCCCCTGTGTTCAACATTTCAAATTTGACAGAGTATCATGAAGGTGGAACGGAGGAAGCACCAGCAATAGGGTAGTATGGCATTCCAACACCTAATTCAAAAAAGGAGGAGATTGAAGCAATCTTGGATAGTCGTATGGGAAGGAGTACCAGAAACAGACAATAGGAAGAATATCTGGTGAAATGGAGAGGAAGGCCTATGGAAGATTCATCCTAGCTATCAAAGGTAGCGGTTGACCGGTTGGGTTTTCCTCAACCATTTGAGATGTGACAGGGTCACTTCTCAAATTACCTTGGGTGTCTGATGTAGGAGCATCCAGTGGTGTAAGGGCAATCTTGCATCACCCAAAAATAGTTAAATTTCAAGTTTCTCATTTTTTAAATTTTTTACATTTTTGGATACCCTTTTTGTCATAATGAAATTCTCAATTTACGGTTTTTATTTTTGGTTCCTGGGTTGAAAGATATTGCAGTTTTAGTTTCCCATAATTGCACCTGAAAATCTTCCAAGTTAGATTTGAGGCACTTAGAGTTCCCAGAACGGCCCTAAAACTTGCCAAAATTGGCATAGCAGATTTTGAGTTTGTTATTGACTTTGAGACCTTTCCAACGGTTCAAATGGTTTGCGAATCGGAGTCCTGGATCAAAAGTTATGGCCCAAGAAGTTGGCACACTTTCTAGAAGATACAATTGCAAATGCTCTTTTGAAATTTGAACTTCATGTTGTAATTTTTTGGCACCAGACTACCTAAACTAAAATTTGAATGTTGTTTTGGCTCCAAACTATTGTGGAGCTCTATTTATGGGTGGGTTTCTAATTTTTTCGGTAACTTTTTGGGGACAAGCTCGCATATTGCAAAGGGGTTATTTTGTAGCTTTCTATAACTTGCATGTGTTGTAGAACTTGGGGGTTTGAGATCCTCTGCATGTAAGAAGCTCCATTTTCATAATAATAAAATTATTCTCTTGTTTGTGGGTTATTTTCTAAGTCTCGGGCTGCACCCTCATCACTTATCAACGTTACGACCTTTCATTCTAGCAACTTCTCATTTTCCTTCACAATGATGGTAATGTATGTGTATGTATGTGTATGTGTATGTGTTTGTGTATGTCTATTTCTATGTCTATGTCCATGTGTATGTATATGTCTATGTGTATGTAAATCTATATGTCTATGTCTATGTCTATGTCTACGTCTATGTCTATGTTTATGTTTGTCAATATGTCATTGAAGTCTTTGGCTTTGTGTTCATAGTTGCACCACTATACACTTTATGTTGTTTTCTACAAGGCATTGTTGACAGCTATTCTATAGCTTCCCAGTGTGTGCCAGCCACCTCTGTCACCTTTCCCACAGCCACCAAAAAATTGTGATATGGAAGGGTTGTTGGCTAGCCTAGAAGTTGTTGGCCTTAATTGTACTCTGCAAGGTGTTGTTGGCTGTTGTCCTCTATCTTTGGTTATAATTTGGGGCTATAGACCTACAGTCAACAATTCCTTTATTTCTAAATGGCATAGACTGTTCAATTCCTTTGGTGACTTTAGAATGTTGATTTCTTAAATGTCCATATATATGTTGATGCAACTTTCGAGACATATACATTAATGTGGAATTTTTTTTGCAACTCCAAATACATATATTCCATGTGTTGGATGTGTGTATGTCTATGTCTGTGTTTATATCTATGTCTGTGTATGTGTCTATGTCTATGTAAATTAGTATGTGTATGTGTATGTGTATATGTATGTGTATGTGTATGTGTATGTGTATGTCTATGCCTGTGTGTATGTCTATGTCTATGTCTATGTCTATGTCTATGTCTATGTCTATGTAAATCTATATGTGTATGTGTGTGTCTATGTGTGTGTCTATGTGTATGTGCATGTGTATGTTTATGTATATGTATATGTGTATGTCTACGTGTATGTATATGTATATCTAAATGTGTATGTGTATATGTAAATGTGTGTGTGTATAGATGTGTGAAGAGGTCTTAAGTGGACAACCTTTCCACATCTACTTCTCTTAGTTAGCCACCCTAACACTCCACTGCATCACATTTATCACTCACTGCCCCTTGCTATACTTCTCTACTATCGTGTTTAATTCACTTATGTCTACATATATGTATATGTGTATGTGTATGTGTATGCATCATTAATTCAGACTTGCAACAATTATATCTTTTTTAGGTGTCAATGATTAATTTGGGAGTGTCCTCTACTTTATATGATGTGCACCTATAAGCCGATCCTCCACAACTTTAAAAAAAAATCATCCATAAATAGGCACAATGACATCAAACATAAACCAAATTTAAACGGCACACTTAATAACATTCATTTCAAAAAAAAATAAGTACACGCAAACAACCAAACATGATGAAGTGTATCCAACTTGTATCTAACATATAGCAAGTAGCATTCTGACATGGAATTTAAACAGCCCAAACATTAAGACATGCACCCTTCCTCATAAATTGGTAAACCCAATTGTTGCACCAATGCAAGCATGACTTTCACATTAATCACAACTACACAACGTAAACAAGGTGCCAAGTCAACACAATTCAAACCCATCTCACCCATCTTTGAGTGACTGGTGAACCCATTACAACCATGTTTCCCATGATAGCATAACCAAACCAACAGGCAAATGCATCTTCCTGTCTCATCAATCATGAAACCTAAAATACATGTCAACTTCAATCTATCCCATCTCACCAAGTAGGGTGTGAACGTAGTCGTGGTGAACTCCAAAATCCCATCTGCTTCCATTTTTACAAGCTATAAGGCACCCATTATTAAATACAAAATTATGGAAACAATTTCAAACAATCCACCAAACCAATCAAGGCAAGAATTAATGGCCAAAATCAATCATATTCAAATAATTCCCAATTCAAATAGCCATGAAAACCTTCAAGTATTCACGTGTATTAACATAGAACAATAATGAGTGGTAAAGCTTTGTTAGAATTTGTATTTAGGGGACTTGGTTTTCCTAAGGCCTTTCATGGTTTCCTATGTAGCACTTTACAGTTGAAAGGTCCAATTGTGGACAAAGTGCAACATAGATTACCATTACAAAGACTTTGGGAAAATCAAGTCTCCCTAAATCATTACATCTTGTAGCAATTGCACAAACTTTGACACTGCAAATTGTGTTTAATATTTGTATGGTTGGAATTTACAATTCTTTTCATGGTTCCAACATGAAGGTCTACTATTCAATTAATTTGGGGTGGTTCTCTTTTGCATATGTTATCCTTCATCAAATCATCCCTGCAACAATTCTATCAATTTTAGGTGTCTTTGATTAATTGTAGGTGTGTTCTATTTTATAGGTACTTTGATTAATTTGGGGGTGTTACCTTTTTAATAGGTTAGGATACATCAATTGAATCATGTAACTATTGTAGCTTTGTATTTGAATCACTTAGGGTACTCAGTTTTGTGAAGGCTCTCTGATGGTTACCTATGCAAGACTTCACAATTCCAATGGAATTGTGGACCTATGCAACATAGGTTGCCATCAGACGAGAGTTCGTAAAATCAAGTCTCCCTAATTCAAATTTACTAAATGCAAGAATACACATGACTCTCTAGGGGAGAGGATCCAATACATGCGCATCCAATTTTCTACGGTCTATATTAACAAAACAACCATATTTATATGACTAAGTTGATGAAGCACAACCAATGTGTATGTGTATATAAATGTATATGTATATGTATATGTATATGTATATGTATACATATATGTAAATATATATGTATATGTGTATGTCTACATATATGTACATGTATATGTATATGTGTATATATATATGTATATATATATATGTATATATATACATATATACATATATGTATATATATATACATACATATACATATATGTATATAAAATTGATTACATTCATTATTTTGCTTACCAAGAATATATTTATATCTCTATTGCTTAGTTGATTGAATTGATGAAGTAGAACCTATATGTATATTTGTATGTGTATGGTTTATGCATATGTATATGTGGATGTGGATGTGTATGTGTATGTATATAGAATTGCTTACATGTAGAACGTATGAAAAAGAGAACCCCAAATTTACTTATGGCATCGAAACAACCAACAATATTAGTTGTTACTGCAATGACAAATTGCAACATTGCTTATATGCATTCATTTGAAAAATAGAACACCCCAAAATTTATCTATGGCACAGAAACAACATACAATGTTATGTATATGTATATGTGTATGTGTATGTGTATGTGTATGTGTATATATATTTATATGTATACATTTATGTATATTTGTGCATACATCTATATATATTTACATATACATATATGTATATATATGTGCATATGTATATAGAATTTCCTACATGCAAAACCTATGAAAAAGAGAACAACCCTAGGTTTATGAATGGAATCAAAACAACCAACTATATTGTTTGTTACTGAAATGAAAAATTGCAGCATTGCTTACATGCATTCATTTGCATGACTGAATTGAATCACGATAGAATAATATATATACATTCATTTACATTGAATTGAAGATGAAGCATCACCTATGAAAAAGAAAACACCACCAAATTCATCAATGGCACCTAAAAAAGATAGAATAGTTGCATGATTGAATTGTATATGTATATGTATATGTCTATGTCTATGTATATTGGTATGTATATGTATATGTCTATGTCTATGTATACGTATATACATATATATATATATACATATGTATAAGTCTATGTATATGAATATGTATATACATATGTATATGTATATGTATCTATAGATACATATACATATATGTATGTATATGTATATACATATGTATATGTAAATATGTATATATGTATATATGTACATATGTATATATATGTATATATGTACATATGTATATATGTATATACATATACATATACATATGCATAAAGATATACATATATGTATATGTAACAATAGAAAGAAATTGCTTGTAACGTTCACCAATCGGTGTCTATCCATGTCTTAACTAGAGTTTGAGCATCGTAGGTTGTGGTAAAGGTTTGAAACTTGCAAACGATGAACCAAGCACATAGTTGCGTGCAAGTGAAGAAAAAATGAGAACTTGCTAGAATAAAAGGTTGTAAAGATGGTGACAAGAGCAAGGCACTGAGAGCATTGAATGCAAGTTGGCTTAGAAAATATGTATGTATATGTGTATACATATGCATACATAGTATATAGATATGTATATGTATATGTATATGTATGCATATACATATGTATATGTATATGTATATGTATATATGGATATGTATATACATATGTATATACGTATACATATGCATATGTATATGTATATGTATATGTATATGTAGATGTATATGTATAGGTTGGTTGGAAAAATATTCTGAGGTGGTATGGAGCTAAGGAGAGGAGACTTGCATTCAACACGATAGTCGAGAAGTATTGGAAGTGGCGGTTAGTGATAAATGCAACACATTGGATTCTTAGGGTGGCAGACTAAGAGAAGTTGGCATGACAAGGCTATCAACTTCGGACGTCCTTCTATGCAGGAAGTGGCACCCGAGGTGCATACATATCGATTGACAAGTCATTTTTTTGAATTGTAAAATGTGTGGACAAATATCCTCCTCCCATGTGGAAAAATGAAGGAATAAAAGGAATAGAAAATGGAAAAATGTCAATGAAGAAGCAAACATTGCAAATCAAAATAGTGACACGTTGCAAATTACATAAAACACGCATTGCAATATGATCATAATACATTGCAAATCAAAACAATAACGATGCATCTGTAATTATCATAGATTTAAAACTATCAACAAAGAAGCATACATTGCAAATCAAAACAATAACACACATTGCAAATTACATACAACACTTTCTGGAATCTAATCAAATTACTTCACAAACCAAAAACAATAATGGTCAATCTATACTTATCAAAAAATTACAACTGTCCACAATTTTGGTGCATTTGTAAATATCAAAAATTATAAAGTGTATGAAACTTGAATTACATGTGAAAACCAAAAGAAAGGTAGCATCTAGCTGCTGCTATTTTGAAATGGATCTTTGTTGGTTGGGGTGCCAATTGTCATGTTCTCATCCCCTTCCACTTGACGAGGAGTGTTGCATACATGAGTGGGACTTGGAGTGGTAAATTGGTTGCAGGTGACATGTGTTGGGGGTGGTGATGAACACATCTGTACATCTCAAGTGCCAAATTGATATGGATATTGAGTGCCCCTAAAGTCAGATTGGGAGAGGCTTGAATAATTCATTGTTGTGGAGAACTGAGGGATATTAATGTTGAGAATATCACGGAAGACTCCATTACTTTGAGACAATAGATTAGAAGGGTTCCTTAACTGCCTCTCTCTTTGTAAATCCCTCTGTGCCTCCTCAATCTCTTTTTCCTTTTGGTATTGTTCCTTTTGAAGCCTCTCGTGCTCCTTTTTCACATCTCTATCCTTTTTTTTGTTGTAATTTTTGCTGCTCTTTTTCTTTTCGCAATATCTCCTTCTCAATTCTGGCATTCTCCTTCAACTCCACTGCCACAATTTTTGATGCCCTTTTCTCCTCATTTTTTTGTCTCTTTCTTGGTTTTATCTCCTCGACCTCTTTATTCCTTTGCACTTGCTCCATTAACAGCCTCATGTAGTCATCTATTGTCAACAATTGAGACTGCTTGTTGATCTGAATTATACTAGCTTTGTATTTATTTTGATGGAAAGTGTGCACAAGCAGCTTGAGGAACTTGATGATGTGTGGAAATATTTTTGTTTCTTATGTCCCATCTAGGTGTGTGGAAATGACCTCCTGCACTACATGTGAGCCCTTTGGTACATCTTCATTGCCTCTTAAATTTGAAATGCAAGAAGGAGCATAGTAATGCACAAATTGAGAAGGGTCAATTTCTGGTGGTGCTAATGGGAAAGTATAGGTAGCCTACTATTCTGGGACTTCCAAATGAATGCCCAAGTTCATTGCTCCCTCAACCAACTAGGAGGGTTGGCATCATTGTGATGGAAGATCTAAACTTTTCCTAAATTGATCAACAAGGTTGTCCACCATGGGAGGGGTGTGTTCATTAACCACCACTTGTGTAACTAATTCAGTAGCATAGCTATGAGATGAGTATTGTGTTTTTGTTGCAGTTTGCAAGTGTCCCTCTAGAAGAGTGAATTGCAATACTACGACATCATCGTTTGACAGACCAAGTCCAAAAAGGATGAGAATGTTTTCAACTGCGTCAACATCCTCGCTGACCACAAATGTCTCATTGGGATGCATGTCATTGACAATTACATCAGGATTCAGTGGCCATATACCAGTCCTTTTAAACCCATATTTGATGTTGTCAACTGCCAAAGCTATTTTCATTGCTTTGGTGCCTAACATTGCGAGTTCTCTCCTCCTCACTTCAATGTTTGGAAACCTTGATAAAAAAATCTACACGTTCTGATTTGAAGTAAGCTTTAGAAGGTGCAAACACACTCACATCCAACGATTGTAGCTTATGTGATGTGTTTGATGGAAATGTTAACAAATCTGTACACCAATTTCTCTTACTTCCTAGATGGTTTTGAGTGCTACATGGCTTCCATGCCTGTCAAAGATCAACAACACCCTATTGGTGGGCGAGACACTGTCTGGAACTGAGGTTTTGAAGTGGTTCAACCAATCTATGAACAATTCTTTGGTCATTCATGTGTGGGGTTGGGCTACCATGAAAGCACCTAGTTCATAGTCTATGATGTAATTATCTATGTTTTCACTCCCCTTGAACAAGTAGAATCCTAGAATGCTCTACCTAGCAACATTGACACAACATAGAATGGTTATCCATTCATGGCTCTTTGGGATAATGTAAGAGACATGCTTGCTACCTTTTCTTGTGAGTACCTTCATGGACCCATTTCTGCCTACTTGGATGTCAGTTTCATTGCAATTCCATATGCAATCAAGAGCATATGCAATGGCTTCATATGTTGCAAATACTGTTTTGTAGAATGCAGCTACAACATCAACTCTAAGATTGAATGCCCTATCTTTTTCTAGGCCTTTAGTAGTTTGTAATGCAAGTTTAGGATGTCTATGCTTGAAGCCTATCCACCATGACTTCCCTGGGAACCCATTGGTGAAAGGGTTTGGCCTATTCTAACATATTTGAGCAACCTGAGACTTAAGATTGACTATCTCAAAACCATGACCAATATCAGTCATTTGCTTGCACCATTCCACAATAAGATGTTCTTCCTCTTCAGTGAGGACTGTTGGGGGACCTTTTTTGGAAGTTTTTGTTATACCCCCTAGCCATTTGGACAATGTGGTTGTTGGGATTGACCACTTTTTGGAAGCCCCCCTTATCGACATGCCATTATCTTCAACGTCATAGAGTGCCCTTTTCATGTCATCTATAGACCACAACTTATGTATTTGTTTTACCTTCTGCAATATTTGAGGTGTAGTAACCTCAATCTGTGGTATCTGAGGAGTAGAAACCTCATCTACTTGTGCAACGACATCTATTTTAGAGGGAATCTAGCTCCTTGTTTGTCAAAGGGAAACCTTATCGTGGCTCTTTTCTTTCCTTTTTTCCCAGTATAGGTCACCACTGCATTTCCCTTGTCCATCTACACAAAATAAGTACAATCAAATCAGTGATGCTTGAATAGAAAAATAATTAGTTTGTAATGCAGAACATATGAGAATATGATAACCAGAGTAAATGATAATGAAGAACCTGTAAAACATAAATGGTAAACTATGAAAAACAAATGCTTGAATAGTTATCTTTATATGTATGAAGAGAGTGATGTGATGCTTGAATAAAAGAATAATTAGTTTGTAATGAAGAAAATATGAGAATATGATAACCAGAGTCAATGATAATGTAGAAACTATGAAGCATAAATGGTAAACTATGAAACACAAATGCTTGAACAATTATCTTTATATGTATGAATAGAGTGATGCTTGAATAAAAGATTATTTAGTTTATGTATGTGTTATCCTTTTAGTTTGTTGCATTTCATTTGAGATCAACTTTTCTAATAGTTTAGAGAGTTACATCTATTCTAGTGTGATTGACATAAGGAAATAGAGGAGTAAGAAGCACAAAATTACAAACTATGCAAGGGAGTTAGAGTTTAAGAACATCTCATATCTCTTAAGCATTTACAGCATTAACATTCTCATGCACAACAAAGTGAAAACCACACTCATATTTGAACTATGACACAATAGAAAGCTTACAAATGAAAAACAATAAGAGTTTAACAAAGCTCACATATTTTGTCAATGACAAACTCATTCATAGGCATAAATATTTGTGAATTGATGAAGCAAAAACCTATGAAAAAGATGAAAAGAAAACCTAATAAAAATACAAATCTTAGTGACTAATAATGTAGAACCTATGAGAATAAGATATCTAGAGTGAATGACAATGCATAAGCTACTAAAATAAGATAACAAGAGTGAATGATAATGCAAAACCTATGAGAATAAAATAAGCATAGTGAATGATAATGTAGGACATATGAAACAGAAATGGTAAACCATGACTAATATTTATGATATAAGCGATAATGTAGAACCTATCAACTACGATAAGCAGAGTGAATGAAAATGCAAAACCTATGAGACTAGATAAGTAGAATGAATGATAATGCAAAACCTATGAGACTACGAAAAGGAGAGTGAATGATAATGCAAAACCTATGAAACAGAAATGCTAAACTATGAGTGTAATATTTGCAATATAAACCCTACTGAAACAGAAAGGCTAAACTATGACTATAACATTTTCAATATAAACCTTAGGGAAACAAAGATGGTAAACTATGACTGTAATATTTGTAGTATAAACCCTAAGGAAATTGAAATGGTAAACTATGATTGTAACATTTGCAATATAAACCTTTGGGAAATAGAAATGGCAGATTGTGAATGTAATATTTGCAATATAAACCTTAGGGAATTTATATAATAATAAATGAATGTTGTTGACTTGGCACCTTGTTTATGTTGTGTAGTTGTGATTGATATGAAAGTGACGCTTGCATTGGTGCGACAGTTGGATTTACCAATTTACGGGGAAGGGTGCATGTCTTAATGTTTGAAATGTTTAAATTCCATGTTGGAATGCTACTTGTTATATGTTAGATACAAGTTGGATACACTTCATCATGTTTGGCTGCTAGTGTGTACTTGTTTTGTTTTGAAATAAATTCTATTGAGTGAGCCTTTTAAATCTTATTTATGTTTGATGTCATCATGCCTATGTATGAATGAATTTTTTTTAAAGTTGTGGAGGATCGTCATATAGGTGTGGGTCCCCACAAGCGCATGTCCCATCGCACGTTGCGCCCCCTGCTTACATATCGGCTCCTCTACCCTACTCATTTTCACTAGGAAGTATGACATAATTATGATGCCCCTAAGAAGAGAATATATATGAAGAGTCAACTATTGGTGCCCCAATAACGAAAGTTTTTAGTTGTGGCATCTTATCAACAATTAGTATTTAAGGAGTAATGATTGTTCTAAATAGCCTTTGGCTACTTCCATTCAACTGAATAAATTCTCAAATCCTCTATATCTGCACTCTAGTCATAATCCAAACCACCTAAGGTTATGTCATAGTCAAATGTAAGTTTTCAACCTTCACACATCAAGGTAAAATTGATCCTTATGATTCTGATAAGTTGAGAAGATAAAGCTTAGCTTACTTTTAGTTGAGTTGCTAAAGATGCATGTGGTTAAGAAAGCATTCAACATTCTTAAGATCCCTAGGAGAATTTTTTCATAAGAAACCCTATCATCTAAAGACTTTTTTAGAAAGGATGTTGTTCTTAAGAAAATAAAATAAAATTCATATTTAAATGGCAGATGCACAAATAGTCTTGTGTAAAGAAAAAACTGAAACAATTCCATTCTTATTAACTTGAGATTATTAGGTAAGAATTTGCATAGTTTCTTAGTAAATTCTAGAGCATCCACAAATGTCATACCATTATCAATATGTCAAATCTTAGAACTTACTTATGCTAAATATTCGAAAAAGGTTACTTAGTTAGACAAGATTGAAACTAATGTTATAGCTGAATTAACTCACATCCATATGTAGTTGGCATATGATCCTAGAGTCCAACATTATTTTGATATACCAGTGGTAATTATCATTGAAGTTTATCACATGCTATTAAATAAAGATTGGTCTAAGACACTAAAGTGAGGGATGACACTCTAATAAGCAAATTTAGAAGGTAAAATGAATATGAAAGTCACAACAAATAAGGTACAATAAAAAAAACCAAAGTGTAAAGGAAAATAAGGGAAGCCAATAGGTAAAAAGTGAGATCTAAGCGATAGGTTATATGAATATATGTTGCAACAAGAATTATAAATCATTGAACAAAACTTTTAGGTGTGACCTTTACCTTTAAATTTTTATTCTTATGCACATCAAGTAACTCATCATGGTACTAACAAAAGTGATCAAATATATCTTAATATTCCATTATTTTTGTTCTTCTTTGCTTACCTTTCCAATTACATGTGTTTCTTCTTGATTTTTTTTATTTTTTTGTGTTAGACGTAACACATGATCAACATGGGTAATATTCTAAGGAAATTCATTTCTTATCTATTATTATTTGTTAATTTGTGGTTGTGCTAGAAAGATAGGAAATGGACACATCACAACTTTTTTCCTTAATTTCCTCAGTCTTTTGAGTATAAAATTTGGATATCTGTATTAATTTAACTTCTTTTTTTTCTTATTGAATGTGTTATTTATTTGTATCATAATTTTTATAGTTAGATACATTAGTCTAAACTTTAAGATCTTGTTGTTCTATTTGTTTATCATTTTATTGTTATTATTGTTCTTAAAACATATCTTGAAATGCCTTATAAATATATTATAATCCTTGTGTGAAGTTTTTTTCTTGAGTTGGAACATATGTATCCAAAGTAAAGTGCTTCGCTCCATAATTGATTTAGGTCTGTTCAAAAAAATCTCTTTCATGGAATCCAAGCAATATAGATAATTTAGGTGATGCAAGCCAAGCTTTTGGAATTATATTTGACATCTTTCACGATACTCTTATCTACTACGCTACTATGCTTGCAGCATATAGGCGAAAATAGTCGTCTCGTCATTGCAAAGGAATATTGTCCACTGGCGGGGCCCACACAATACCTTACAAATTTCACGGTATGAGGAACGGGGCCAAATAAATTGTCCACTGGACGGCAACCACGTTCATGAGGCATACTGGAAAGGCACAATCAGGGTAAGACGACGCACACAAACTCTTTCATATGAGACGAGAACCGTGATTTTGCCAATATATGTGAAGAAGCAGAGTTGTGGTTGTCCACTGGCGGGGCCCACACAATAACTCACAAATTGCAATTGCAAACGGGGCCAAATAAATTGTCCAACAGACGGCAACCACGTTAAGGAGGCATACTGGCAAGGCACAATCAGGGTAAGAAGGGCCACACAAACTCTTTCATATGAGAGGAGAACCGTTTGCCAATATATGTGAAGGAGCAGAGTTGCAGTTGTCCACTGGCGGGGCCCAAACAATAACTCACAAATTACAAATGGGGCCAAATAAATTGTCCAATGGACGGCAACCACGTTAAGGAGGCATACTGGCAAGCCACAATCAGGGTAAGAGGGCCCACACAAACTCTTTCATATGAGAGGAGAATCGTGACTTTGCCAATGTCCATTACAGGAGAATATATGTGACGAAGCAGAGTTGGGTTCTTACAGTCCATTTAGCTTTTCAACGATGGGTTTTCTCAATGTCTTGCAATCTTCTTTTCCTGTCACTAACAATGGATATCTTAACCACCGAGGAACAGATGTGATCAGAAACAATCGGTTCTCTATGCACCACTCATTGCTTTGCTCCAAGACTGTATATGATGCATTGCTTCACCATCGAGGAGTAGATGCGATGGGAATCAATCATTCTTTTGTTCATTCTTCAGGGATTGTAACGAAGACTGGCGCATTTCTTAAACATGGAGGAGCAGATGTGACGGGAATCAATCAATCATCAGTGCATTATTCAGTGCTTCCCACCAAGACGGGATATGATGTATTTCTTAACCACAGAGGACCAGATGTGAAGGAAAGTATAGCCAGCCTCATCTTTCATAATCTCGAAAACAAAGGATTCAAGGTGTTTTTCGACAAGAAATCTATCCAAGCTGGGGAAAATGTACCTCAATCGATAGAAGAAGCTATTCACTCAGCCTCTGTTCATATTCTCATATTCTCGCCCACTTATGTACAGTCGGTTTGGTGCCTGAAGGAACTTCAGCTCATCCTCAAGACAGGGGCTCCCATCATTACCCTTTTTTTGTGGAATTCAGCCTTGCGAGCTTCAAATGAAGAACGAAGAGGGTGTGTATGCTCGAACATTTCAGAAGCACACTACAAGGTTTGAGAGTCATGTACTTGAGGAATGGAAGGAGGCCCTTTCTGAGGTTTCATTCATCAAGGGCTATATTTTTGAGGGGTAACAAAATTCTTTTTACTTGTTCTCTTGCTCTATTTTCATGTGTTTTCTCATTCTTGGTTACTTAAGGGACATTAATATTAAATAGAATTTGAATATATGAAATACTCTTTTGAGGGGAGATTTATTGTGTATATTTCAGAGATCAGGGACAACTGCTGGAGGAAATCGCAATGAGTGTAACGCAGTTTATTGATATGGCGAAATTCCAACCAAATGTGCCCTGCTTTGATCTTCAAGATGATTCAAAGATTTGATCTCGTCCCTGTCGTTGGCGTTGGTGACTAGATTGTTGTCATCGATAGGTACTCCTGTTTGTAATCCTTATTCTATGCGTACAACATCAGAAGAATCTCCTGTGGGTGTTGCCATTGTACTTCTCATTGTTTTGATCATGATCTGGTACCAGTCTTCTGGAGAGAATGAGTCAATTGTATTATATACCCATATAATTATAGTTGCTTTTAGTTTATAGATATGTTAAAATGACACTCTGCGTTTATAGTTTTATCAGGTGGGCCGATTTGTTTTGCACCAAGCTATGGGTTTTTCTTCTAATTAAATTTGTTTCACAAAGGCCTTTTGTTTTTATTTTTATTTTTATTTTTTTCAGTTAATTTAGGATGAGATATAGAGTGTGTGCATGACTTGTGATGGATTTTATGAACTTAGTATCATTTTCTGATTGCATTGCCTGAGATAGAAAAGATCTCTAAAGATTTATAAGCTACTTCATGTAATTAATTAAACAATCAATCAATTAACTAAGATCCTGAGGTGAGTTTCGAAACAAGTTTTTATGCATATAGAAGCAAATGTTAAAATTGATAAAAAGATAAGGTGTTTAATTTCGTGATTAACAAGTGACGCAAGCGTCGAGTTCCTGCCGAGAGGTAAAAAACATCTAGTTTAGGGTCCATGGGCAATGTGGTCCCAAAATTGTATATTTGGGGACCATGTATACTAATAATTATTAAATGCAAGTAATCTTAAATGTTTGTAACAATGCTTGAGTTATCTGTGTATACATGCATGCATGTATACATGTGTCCATGTGCACACAATGCATAGAAGAGTGAAAAGCATTGTCGGCATCTGAACAAGTCTTAAAGCACGAGGAGACTCAAGTTGCATTTGCAATATTAGGAGAAAGAAAACAGGAGAAATAAACTACTTATGAACAATGCACAATTTTTAATTTTTTTTTTTAATAAACCTTTCGCCCCATAAATTCATTAGTCATTTCAATTCCAACAATGTTTTGATGTAGGAATATTTCGAAAGCATCAAATATCGTTTACAACAATTTACAAAAAACATGTGTCCAGAGGCCAAAAAATATTGCATTTTTTACATGTCCCCGCATTATTGCATATAGACATATATCTATATGCATTTTCAAACAAGGTTTACGATACTTCTTTTTTTTGCTTCAATGTCTATTTCTAAATAAAATTATGTTTAGTGTGCTAGTGTAATGTGTATTTGTAAACTTTTTTAAGATCAATTAATCTTTTTTTTAATTTAATATGAAAGTTAGTTCTATATAAAGCTATTGATTTTATTAGAAATAAGATTTTAATTTTATTAATGTAATACGGAAACATATTTTTCTGTATAGAACAATGTAATTATATTACGATAAATTCTTAGATGAATCACTAGGAAGCTATTGTTTTTATTATAAATAAGATTTTAATCTTGTTTATGTAATAGGAATAGATATTTTTGTGTATATATATTAAACAAAAAATAATTTGCAAAGATACAAAGAACCTTATTACGTAAGATAAAATGTAGCTACACTAAAATAGTTGATATGTTTATAGCACTTTGCATTGAGAATAAGATGTAATAATTTGATTTATTAAAATGTAAAAAGTCAAATAAATGTTACAGTAAATTCTTAGATGAATCATTAGAAAGATATTGATTTTGTTTTAAATAAGATCTTAATCTTGTTTGCGTAATACAAATAAATTTTTTTGTGTATATATATTAAACAAAAAATAATTTGAAAAGATATAAAGAACCTTATTACCTGAGATAAAATCTAGCTACACTTAAATAATTCACATGTTTATAGCACTTTGCATTGAAATTATTGAGAAAGTAACATTTGTAACAATGCTCAAGGCATCTATGTATACATGTATGCATGTACACATGTATCAATGTGCACATAATGCAGGCAAGAGTGAAAGGCATCCCTGACATTTGAACGAGTCTGAAAGCACGATGAGACTCAACTTGCATTTGTAGTATGAAATGAAAGAAAATAGGAGAAATAAAATACATATTAGCAATGCATATATCGAAGGGAAGCATAAGAATAGGATCCATGTAAACATTTATACATGCCTGGATGTGTACATGTGTCCATGTAATTTGGTATGTAAACAAGAATCTATACATGCCTGCGTGCATAAAGCTAGAAATGTCAGAAACAATTTGCATTTGCAGTATTAAATGAAAGAAAACAAGAAAGATTAATTATTTATTAGCAATGCATATATCGAAGGAATGCATAAATATATGGATCAATGCAAACATTTATGCATGTAACGATATGTACATGTGCCCATATAATTTGGTATGTGAACAAGAATCTATATATTCCTACTTGCACAAAGTTAGAAATGTCAGAAACAACTTGCATCTGAAAGATATACAAGAAATATTTATGATCGAAACAAAAGAATTATACATTATTGTTTTTTGAAAAAGTGTATAAAGGATATCTAATGATGCATTTGAAAGCATGTATACATATGTATACATATAAATATTTGTTAAATCTAATGATACATTTTAGTCTGCAAGAAACTGTCATGCGTGCTCTTAGTTATCTGTAATAAACAGGATGCAAAAAAAACATTTTAAAAAAAACTCTTGAATACAATTGTATGTTATTGTAGTTATTTTCAAAGCCCTCAGTGTTTAATTGCATAACCTTGATATTTTCTTCATTTTTCCCTCTGTTTGGTATGGTGTGAATTTTGTTGTGATGGATGTAGGTATATTTGAGCTATAGATAGATAAAGATATGTAAGGGTAATAAAGAAGAATGAGCTATGTAAGTGCAACAAAGAGAGGGAATTGAGAGAATGATGAGATGCAAGTAAGGTATATGAATGCCTTATGAAAAGTATTTGATATGGGAGGCAAGGATATGCGAGCCTGGATATGAGAATGAATGGAATGGCAGGAATACTTATGCATTCACCCAGAATGCTTTTAACTGGTAGCATCGGCCAATCACATTTCGCCATTTAACATATTACTTATTTTTTTGTATAGTTTCAATTTGAAAAGCTATTTGAATGCATACATTGATTAAATAAATTTAAGCAAAGGTATAGTTTAAAAGTTGGCGGCTAGAGGTACGTAATCCATGAATGCAGATTAAATGCATTAAAATATCAGGAAAATGCGAGCGCATAAATTGTTTAAATAAATTTAAGCAAAGGCATAGTTTATAGAACTGGCAGGTAGACGTACGTAATGCATGAATACAAATTAAATGCATTAAATGGTGTATGGCTCGAGGTGAAGGTGCTGGAATGGCTTGGTGGCCACGTGTGGCCAGGGTACTTTGGTCATTTAATATAGATTTAAGCTACTTGTTATGCATCTCTATTACTTTGCGTGTGTTTTTTTTGTGTTCTATAAGTGCGTGTTTTGAGGAATGCAACAGATTGGTGTGATTGCAAGGCAAGCATATAAATGGATTTAGAAATGTATTTGATTTGAGAAGAAGGGATGTACAAGGGTAGAAATGGAAATGAATGGAATCGATAGGGTATGAAGTGATCATTTATTCCAACAAAGGGTGGAAGAATGTCTAGTTTGTTATTGGTTATGCTTTTTAAAAACATCATAGGGCTAAGTGTCTCAATACAAGCATAGAAAAAAGACTAAAGTCCCATTTCTCACTCTCCTTCGTACTGAACAAGGTGCCGAGATCCTTGAGCTTCGTCAAAATGGGACAAGAGAAGAATATATATAAATATATAATGATATTTAAGGATACAAGAGTCAAAAGAGAAAACAAAGTAGAAGTTGTTATGCATATACTATGAAAATAATAAATACGTGGACTTTTTTGATAGATATAGCAATAAATACTTGTATTTCTACATGTGTGTATGTATACATTGCAGTAAGAAATGTAATTTATGATCTGATTCAGGAAGCCAAAATGTATTATTTTTTTGTTTGAATTATTAAATGCAAATAATATTAAAGGTTTTTCAGAATGCTTGAGCCATCTATGTATACATGCATGCATGTATACATGTATCGATGTGCTTGGAATGCATAGAAGAGTGACAAGCATCCTTGACATCTGAACAAAAAATTTGAATGGAAAACACTAAAATTGATTAGAAATAGAAATTTATAATCAAAGCATTCTAAATGCATCAAAGCACAATGAGACTAAACTTGCATTTGCAGTAGTAAATGAAAGAAAACAGGGAAACTAAACTACGTATCACCAATGCATATATGGAAGGAATGCATAAATACATGGATCCATGTAAACATTTGTGCATGCATGGATGTGTACATGTGTCCATGTAATTTGGTATGTAAACAAGAATCTATATATTCCTATGTGCATAAAGTTAGAAATGTCAGAAACAATTTGCATTTGAAACATATAATTGTTGTTTTTTGAACAAGTGTATAAAGGATATCTAATGATGAATATTAATGCATGTATACATGTAAATATTTGTTAAATTTGATGATACGTTTTAGTCTCCAAGAAACTGTCATACGTGCTCTTAGTTATTTGTAATAAACAGGATGTAGAAAAAATGTTTTGAAAAGAGCTCTTGAATACAAGTATATGTTATGATAGTTATTTTGAAAGCCCTCAGTGTTTAACTGCATAACCTTGATATTTTCTTCATGTTTTTCTTTGTTTGGTATGGTGTGAATTTTGTTGTGATGGATGAAGGTACATTTGAGGTATATATAGATAAAGATATGTGAGGGTAAAAAAGAAGAATGAGTTATGCATGTGCAACAAAGAGAGGGAATTGAGAGAATGATGAGATGCAAGTAAGGTATATGAATAAGTTATGAAAAGTATTTGATATGGGAGGCAAGGATATGCAAGATTCGATATGAGAATGATTGGAATGTAAATGTTACGAGTTTATCATTTTTTAGTTATACGCTTAAAATTAAATGCAAGAAAACAAAATTTGAATGAGGGAGATGGATTGAATGAAAAAGGGAATGCAACAGATTTGTGTGATCCAAGACAAGCATATAAATGGATTTTGAAATGTATTTGATTTTAGAAAAAGGGACGTGCAAGGGTAGAAATGGAAATTAATGGAATCAATAGGGTATGAAGTGATCATTTCTTCTAAGAAAGGGTGGAAGAATGTCTAGTTTGTTACTGGTTATGCTTTTTAAAATCATCATAGGGTTCAGTGTCTCAATACAAACACAGAAAAAAGACTCATGTCCCATTTCTCACTCTCCTTCGTAGTGAACAAGGTTTCGAGATCCTTGAGCTTCCTCGAAATGTGACAAGAGAAGAATAGATATAAATATATAATGATATTTAAGGATATTACCTTAGAATTTATATTGCAATAACTTGAATATGACCTTCAAAAATATTGGAAATCTAATAAAATATTTATCATATTAGAGAGATATACACTTCCTAAAATGAACTCTAAAATAACATATATCATTTTTTCTTGTCTCCATAGTGCCTATATTATTCTATAATACCACTTGTAAGGAATGAAATTGGATAATAAAACAATAGAGTAAGAAATATACTACAAATACTTGATAATAGTAAGTCAGTTTCAAGAGACAAGTTCTCAAAGTTTCCAAGAAGAACACAATTCAAAATATGATGATAATAAACTAGCAAAAACTTATAAAAAAAGACAAAATGAAAACAATAAATATGGTAGGCCATGAAACTAAGAAAATTTAAATGTTGATACATTAGAGAACAATAAATGCATTGACAGAGAAATACGCAGAGCTATACACAGATATCTGCATGGATGCATCGACAGACACATGTATACATAGAAGATAGAACTACATGGACAGATGGAGAAATGAATTCATGTATACATGGATCCATGTATATTTGCATATAGATACAAATGCATATGCTACATGAAAGGATGTATTCATATACACATGGAAATATGGATGTAGGCATATATGCATATATGCATGTATGGACAATATGCATGATTGTATGTCAACATACAACTTTTGATTTTTTTATATTGGAAAATTAGCATTTATCTGTTCCTATTTATCAAAATAGCTTTATAAATCATTATTGTTATAGAAAATTAGTGAAATGTGATCGCATAGATTGATTAAATAAATTGAAGGAAAGGGATAGTTAATAAAATCGGTGAGTAGAGGTACGCAATCCATGAGTGCAAATTAAATGCATTGAAATATCAGGAAAATGCGAACACATAGAGAGGTTAAAATAATTGAAGCAAATGCATTAAATGGCATCTGGGTGGTGGGGAAGGTGCTGGAATGGCTTGGTGGCCATGGGTGGCCAGCATAGGTGCACAAATGCATATGTGCATGTTTTACATGCAAACATGTATATATGGATGCATAGACACATGTATACAGACAGAGATAGATATGTTACAGAAAGAGCTATGCAGATACATGGATGTGTAGAAATATGCATATATGCATCTGCAAATAGGCAGAGACAAAGACATATACATAGGTGCATGAGTCCATAGATGCATATATACATGTATTCATGCAAGATATCGATAGATGCATATATACATGGATGTGTGCATGTAATCCATAGGTGCATATATGCATAAATTGATGTATACATGTAGTCGTAGATACATCCATACATATATAGACAGATGCATAAAGAGACAGTGATATATATGCATAAATTGTTATATACATGATTGCATCTATGGATACACAGATACATAATAAGATGAAGAAAAAGAGATATTTATATATGCATATATGGAACCATATAAAATTCAAATATGTTTAGCATATTGTAATCAATGAGTATTTAGACCAAATACCTTGATAGTGGCATGTTAACTGTGTCATTGTTATTGAGTTTCTAGTGCTCATTTACCCTTGTAAAATTGCATATGTAATTAATTAGGTAGCTGTTAATTAGTCTTTAAATACATAATAATTAAAAGAAAGAAATAATGATAATTATCGTTGTGCATATTTCAGTTATAAATGAAAGCTAATAAACAAAGTAGCAATGGAAAACAATGTGCATGTTAATATGTTAGAGGGCATGTATTTGTCCAGAAGTGTATAAGGATGTCATGAGTTGTGATTTCTACTTGCATGTAGTTGTATTAAACAATTAATAGTAAGTATAGAATGACCCAATCGAGTTGGAAACTGAATATTTATGTGGCTTTTAGATGAGACCAGGTTTGGGGCCATGAGACTTGTTAGATGCTAAAATGTGACAGTAATCATAGCGTATTAGCTAATAGGACTAGGTGATATTCCACTCATGTTAATCTAGTCAGTTCCATATTTCTCATTTACCCTTGTTTGATCTAATATGTGACTAATTAGGTAGCTGTTAACTAGTGTTTAAATACACATAAATAAAAAGAAAGAAATAAATACAATTATGCTTCTGTACATATTAGCTGTTAATGAAAGTGAAATAACAAAGTAGCAATGGAAAACCATGTGCATGTTAATATGTTGGAGAGCATGAAAGTGTGCATCACTATATAATTATCTAGAAAGCCCTCTGTTTGACTGTGTAATTGTGATATTTTGTTCATAATTTTCTTTGTTTTGTATGGTGCAAATGTTGTTGTGATACATGATACACATGTAGGCATGCATAGAAACCATATATGCATACATACATGTATCCATGCATAGTATTCAGAAATGCATAAATGCATATACCAATGTCTACCTGTTTTTTGTATGCTCCCATTGTTTGCATTTATGACTATGAGGACAATAAACATGACTTTTAACAAAATACCTCTATGCTTTATGCTTTCATGACAACAAAAAAGCTCAAAGCAACACACTGTCGACTTATTCTTTGAAAGCATAGTTAAAGGTACATAATTCATTGTTGCAAAATCAATGCATTGAATGGCATCTGACTAAAGAGGAGGCTGTTTGGATTCCTAATTAGTCTTTTAATATATAACAATTAAAAGAGAGAAATAAGTATAATTATCCTTGGCCACATTTCACATTTTCACCTTTCAATCAAATTCAATTAACACAATAGCAATAAGACCTAAAGAAGGTTCAAGGAGTATGTTGGTAGAAAACCATATTATGGACAATGGTTAGAGAATGTGTTGAAATTGCTTTATAAACTTTCAAGCAAATGCATTTTTCCTTCTATTTAACTTTCATTGTACATCTTAAATGGAAGTTGGGTGTCGCATTTCTGCAATCCATTTGGATACTTTGATTATAAAATCATAGTTAAGATCATGTTAAGTGTTATCCATTCAAATCTTCAATCTGAGTCTCGGAGGCAATGCACAGTTGTCCCATAAAGAGAGCTTTGGAACAAAAGTGTTGTCATAAAGGATAGAGGGGTATTGTCAAATATTGTGGTTATTGTCGTGATAGGCACACATGCAAAATATGGTTCAAGCATAGAGAAAGCAAGTGAACTCTTTAAAAATCCCACGAAACATAGTCTTTCTATGCATCCATACATAGAGGTATACATGTATATATGTGTACATGTAATTATCGTACATGTTGACATAATAATTAAAACAAAGAAATAATTACAATTATCCTTGTGTACACTTGAACTGTTGATCAAAGGCAATTGAAAAATTAGCACTAGGAAACCATGTGTGTGTTAATATGTTGGATAACATGTACTTGTGCATAGGTGTATATGGATATGGAAACCTGAATTTGAAAATAAATGGAGTGGAAATGGTATGAATTTAAATATTTTCAGCTCTACGTAGAAAATTAAATGCAAGATATAAATAGATTATTAAATGTATTTGAAACAGGAAGAAAAGATATTGAAGCCTAGAAATGCAAATGAATGGAATAAAAAGCCTATGAAGTCATCATTTCTTTCATCATAAGGTGCAGCAATTGCTAGTTTGTTATTGGTTATGCTTTATAAAATCATCATAGGGCTGATTGTCTAGATAGATATACAGAAGAAAAGCTCGAGGCCCATTCCTTACTCTTTGTCGTACACAACAAGGTGTTGAGATCCTTGAGTTTTTAGATCACCAAATTAGGAAAATGCGAATGGTAGTACATATCGAGTGCACTTAGTGCTTGAGGCAATAAGCACTTGCATATCTTAGTATCTTTAGATTTTAGATCGCATAGGTAACATGTGCTTCAAAGTCATCTAGTTAGGGTAATATGATCACTTTGTGCATATTGTTATTTAATTCTGGAAGTTGATGTTTCAAAAGTTATTTTTTTTATTTGGAAAGTGGTATTTATCTGTTTTTGTTGTTTGTGTTTCAAAGTGAAAGCATTAAATGGCATGTGGATTTGTCATGGAATATAGATTTAAGTGACTAGAGATGCATTGTGATTACTTTGAGCATTTCAGTTTTGTTATTCTGCAGATCTGTGTAGTCACAAGAGATGTTGTTGCTGCAGAGTCAAGACCAAAAAATGAGCTACTTGATACATGTATCCATAGATACACTGATGTGGACATCCATCATGGTATCCATAGATGTGTAGATACATGTATCTATGAATACATGTATCCATAGATACATCGACACATATATGGATAGGTGCCTGTATACATACGCACATAGAAGCAAAGATACATATATGTGTGGATGCATGTATAGGTAGAAGAATACATACAAACATAGTTACATGGATAGATAGATACATGCATAGTTGGATACATAAATGCTTAAATATGCATGTATGGAAATTTCTACGAATTGCATATGAATTTGCATAGATACATATATCCATGCATGCATGTATACATACATGCATGTATTGTAGTACACATGGATGCATGTATATGTGTACCTATGGGCAGGATGCATGGAAGCATGTAAATAGAAGAATTTTGTGAAATGTCATAGCAATTGTCCTCATAGGCACGTATGCAAAAAATGGAAGCATACAAAAGGCAAGTGAACTGTTTGACAAAAGTCATCGAATAAATGTGGATCCATGAAATGTGGTTTGAAAGAGATTATGTAGAAGCCCTTTTGTCTATTATGTTGACTGCATGTGAGTCCTGTAAAGACTATATATCTTCAATTGTTGTATAGGTGTCTCATAGAGAGAGCTTTAGAACCAATGTGTTGTTAACTTATGCCATAATGACAAGTTTGGAACAATGTAAACCTAAACTCTACAATTGTAGCTAAGGCATTCTTAAACCTAAACTCTACAATTGTAGCTAATGCAGAAAATATGAGAATATGATAATCAGAGTCAATGATAATGCAGAAACTATGAAGCATAAATGGTAAACTATGAAACACAAATGCTTGAACAGTTATCTTTATATGTATGTATAGAGTGATGCTTGAATAAAAGATTATTTAGTTTATGTATGTCTTATCCTTTCAGTTTGTTGCATTTCATTTGAGATCAACTTTTCTAATAGTTTAGAGAGTTACATCTATTCTAGTGTGAGTGACATAAGGAAATAGAGGAGTAAGAAGCACAAAATTACAAACTATGCAAGGGAGTTAGAGTTTAAGAACATCTCATATCTCTTAAGCATTTACAGCATTAACATTCTCATGCACAACAAAGTGAAAACCACACTCATATTTGAAATATGACACGATAGAAAGCTTACGAAAGAAAAACAGTAAGAGTTTAACAAAGCTCACATATTTTGTCAATGACGAACTCATTGATAGGCATAAATATTTGTGAATTGATGAAGTAAAAACCTATGAAAAAGATGAAAAAAAACCTAATAAAAATACAAACCTTAGTGACTAATAATGTAGAACCTATGAGAATAAGATATCCAGAGTGAACGACAATGCAGAAGCTATGAAAATAAGATAACTATAGTGAATGATAATGCAGAACCTATGAGAATAGATAAGTAGAATGAATGATAATGAAAAACCTATGAGACTACGAAAAGGAGAGTGAATGATAATGAAAAACCTATGAAACAGAAATGCTAAACTATGAGTATAATATTTGTAATATAAACCCTACTGAAACAGAAAGGCTAAACTATGACTGTAACATTTTCAATATAAACCTTAGGGAAACAAAGATGGGAAACTATGATTGTAATATTTGTAGTATAAACCCTAAGGAAATTGAAATGGTAAACTATGATTGTAACATTTGCAATATAAACCTTTGGGAAACAGAAATGGCAGACTGTGACTGTAATATTTGCAATATAAACCTTAGGGAATTTATATGCTAACAAATGAATGTTGTTGACTTGGCACCTTGTTTATGTTGTGTAGTTGTGATTGATGTGAAAGCAATGCTTGCATTGGTGCGACAGTTGGATTTACCAATTTACGGGGAAGGGTGCATGTCTTAATGTTTGGACTGTTTAAATTCCATGTTGGAATGCTCCTTGTTATATGTTAGATACAAGTTGGATACACTTCATCATGTTTGGCTGCTAGTGTGTACTTGTTTAGTTTTGAAATGAATGCTATTAAGTGAGCATTTTAAATCTCATTTATGTTTGATGCCATCATGCCTATGTATGAATGAAATTTTTTTAAAGTTGAGGAGGATCAGCATATAGGTGTGGGCCCCCACAAGCACATGTCCCATCGCACGTTGCGCCCCCCACTTACATATCGGCTTCTCTACCCTACTCATTTTGACTAGGAAGTATGACATAATTATGATGCCCCTAAGAAGAGAATATATATGAAGAGTCAACTGTTGGTGCCCCAATAACAAAAGTTTTTAGTTGTGGCATCTTATCAACAATTAGAATTTAAGGAGTAATGATTGTTCTAAATATCCTTTGGCTACTTCCATTCAACTTAAATTCTCAAATCCTCTATATCTACACTCTAGTCATAATCCAAACCACCTAAGGTTATGTCATAGTCAAATGCAAGTTTTCAACCTTCACACATCAAGGTAAAATTGATCCTTATGATTCTGATAAGTTGAGAAGATAAAGCTTAGCTTACCTTTAGTTGAGTTGCTAAAGATGCATGTGGTTAAGAAAGCATTCAACATTCTTAAGATCCCTAGGAGAATTTTTTCATAAGAAACCCTATCATCTAAAGACTTTTTTAGAAAGGATGTTGTTCTTAAGAAAATAAAATAAAATTCATATTTAAATGGCAGATGCACAAATAGTCTTGTGTAAAGAAAAAACTGAAACAATTCCATTCTTATTAACTTGAGATTATTAGGTAAGAATTTGCATAGTTTCTTAGTAAATTCTAGAGCATCCACAAATGTCATACCATTATCAATATGTCAAATCTTAGAAATTACTTATGCTAAATATTCGAAAAAGGTTACTGAGTTAGAAAAGATTGAAACTAATGTTATAGCTGAATTAACTCACATCCATATGCAGTTGGCATATGATCCTAGAGTCCAACATTATTTTGATATACCAGTGGTAATTATCATTGAATTTTATCACATGCTATTAAATAAAGATTGGTTTAAGACACTAAAGTGAGGGATGACACTATAATAAACAAATATAGAAGGTAAAATGAATATTAAAGTCACAAAAAATAAGGTAAAATAAAAAAGACCAAAGTGTAAAGGAAAATAAGGGAAGCCAATAGGTAAAAAGTGAGATCTAAGCTATAGGTTATATGAATATATGTTGCAACAAGAATTATAAATCATTGAACAAAATTTTAGGTGTTACCTTTACCTTTAAAATTTTTTTTCTTATGCACATCAAGTAACTCATCATGGTACTAACAAAAGTGATCAAATATATCTTAATATTCCATTATTTTTGTTCTTCTTTGCTTACCTTTCCAATTACATGTGTTTCTTCTTGATTTTTTTTTTTTTTTTTTGTGTAAGACGTAACACATGATCAAGATGGGAAATATTCTAAGGAAATTCATTTCTTATCTATTATTATTTGTTAATTTGTGGTTGTGCTAGAAAGATAGGAAATCGACACATCACAACTTTTTTCCTTAATTTCCTTAGTCTTTTGAGTATCAAATTTGGATATCTGTATTAATTTAACTTCTTTTTTTTATTATTGAATGTGTTCTTTCTTTGTATCATATATTTTATAGTTAGATACATTAGTCTAAACTTCAAGATCTTGTTGTTCTATTTGTTTATCATTTTCTTGTTATTATTGTTCTTAAAACATATCTTGAAATGCCTTATAAATATATTCTAATCCTTGTGTGAAGTTTTCTTCTTGAGTTGGAACATATGTATCCCAAGTAAAGTGCTTCGCTCCATAATTGATTTAGGTCTGTTCAAAAAAATCTCTTTCATGGAATCCAAGGAATATAGATAATTTAGGTGATGCAAGCCAAGCTTTTGGAATTATATTTGGCATCTTCCACGATACTCTTATCTACTACGCTACTATGCTTGCAACATACAGGCAGAAATAGTCGTCGCGTCATTGCAAAGGAATATTGTCCACTGGCGGGGCCCACACAATACCTTACAAATTTCACGGTATGAGGAATGGGGCCAAATAAATTGTCCACTGGACAACAACCATGTTCAGGAGGCGTATTGGAAAGGCACAATCAGGGTAAGACGACGCACACAAACTCTTTCATATGAGAGGAGAACCGTGATTTTGCCAATATATGTGAAGAAGCAGAGTTGCGGTTGTCCCCTGGTGGGGCCCACAGAATAACTCACAAATTGCAATTGCAAACGGGGCCAAATAAATTGTCCAAAGGATGGAAACCACATTAAGGAGGCATACTGGCAAGGCACAATGAGGGTAAGAGGGCCCACACAAACTCTTTCATATGAGAGGAGAACCGTTTGCCAATATATGTGAAGGAGCAGAGTTGCGGTTCTCCACTGGTGGGGCCCACACAATAACTCACAAATTGCAAATGGGGCCAAATAAATTGTCCAATGGATGGCAACCATGTTAAGGAGGCATACTGGCAAGCCACAATTAGGGTAAGAGGGCCCACACAAACTCTTTCATATGAGAGGAGAATTGTGACTTTGCCAATGTCCATTACAGGAGAATATATGTTAAGAAGCAGAGTTGGGTTCTTACAGTCCATTTAGCTTTTCAACGATGGGTTTTCTCAATGTCTTGCAATCTTCTTTACCTATCACTAACAGTGGATACCTTAACCACCGAGGAGCAGATGTGATCAGAAACAATCGGTTCTCTATGCACCACTCATGGCTTCGCTCCAAGACTGTATATGATGCATTGCTTCACCATCGACGAGCAGAAGCGATGGGAATCAATCATTCTTTTGTTCATTCTTCAGGGATTTTCACCAAGACTGGCGTATTTCTTAAACATGGAGGAGCAGATGTGACAGGAATCAATCAATCGTCGGTGCATTATTCAGTGCTTCCCACCAAGACGGGATATGATGTATTTCTTAACCACAGAGGACCAGATGTGAAGGAAATTATAGCCAACCTCATCTTTCATAATCTCGAAAACAAAGGATTCAAGGTGTTTTTCGACAAGAAATCTATCTAAGCTGCGGAAAACGTACCTCAATTGATAGAAGAAGCTATTCACTCAGCCTCTGTTCATATTCTCATATTCTCACCCACTTATGTACAGTCGGTTTGGTACCTGACAGAACTTCAGCTCATCCTCAAGATAGGGGCTCCCAGCATTCCCCTTTTTTGTGGAATTCAGCCTTGCGAGCTTCGAATGAAGAACGAAGAGGGTGTGTATGCTCGAACATTTCAGAAGCACACTGCAAGGTTTGAGAGTCATGTACTTGAGGAATGGAAGGAGGCCCTTTCTGAGGTTTCGTTCATCAAGGGCTATATTTTTGAGGGGTAACTAAATTCCTTTTACTTGTTCTCTTGCTCTGTTTTCATGTGTTTTCTCATTCTTTGTTACTTAAGGGACATTAATATTAAATATAATTTGAATATATGAAATAATCTTTTGAGGGGAGATTTATTGTGTATATTTCAGAGATCAGGGACAACTGCTGGAGGAAATCGCAATGAGTGTAACACAGTTTATTGATATGGTGAAATTCCAACCAAATGTGCCCTGCTTTGATCTTCAAGATGATTCAAAGATTCGATCTCGTCCCTATCGTTGGCGTTGGTGACTAGATTGTTGTCATCGATAGGTACTCCTGTTTGTAATCCTTATTCTATGCGTACAACATCAGAAGAATCTCCTGTGGGTGTTGCCATTGTACTTCTCATTGTTTTGATCATGATCTGGTACCATTCTTCTGGAGAGAATGAGTCAATTGTATTATATACCCATATAATTATAGTTGCTTTTAGTTTATAGTTCTGTTAAAATGATGCTCTGCGTTTATAGTTTTATCAGGTGGGCCGATTTGTTTTGCACCAAGCTATGGGTTTTTCTTCTAAATAAATTTGTTTCACAAACGCCTTTTGTTTTTATTTTTATTTTTATTTTTTTAGTTAATTTAGGATGAGATATAGAGTGCGCGCATGACTTGTGATGGATTTTATGAAGTTAGTATCATTTTCTGCTTGCATTTCCTGACATAGAAAAGATCTCTAAAGATTTATAGGCTACTTCATGTAATTAATTAAACAATCAATCAATTAACTAAGATCCCGAGGTGAGTTTCGAAACAAGTTTTTATGCATATAGAAGCAAATGTTAAAATTGATAAAAAGATTATGTGTTTAATTCCGTGATTAACAAGTGATGCAAGCGTCAAGTTCCTGCCGAGAGGTAAAAAACATCTAGTTTAGGGTCCATGGGCAACGTGGTCCCAAAATTGTATATTTGGGCACCATGTATACTAATAATTATTAAATGCAAGTAATCTTAAATGTTTGTAACAATGCTTGAGTTATCTGTGTATACATGCATGCATGTAAACATGTGTCCACATGCACACAATGCATAGAAGAGTGAAAAGCATTGTCGGAATTTGAACAAGTCTTAAAGCACGAGGAGACTCAAGTTCCATTTGCAATATTAGAAGAAAGGAAACAGGAGAAATAAACTACTTATGACCAATGCACAATTTTTAATTTTTTTTTTAATAAACCTTTCGCCCCATAAATTCATTAGTCATTTCATTTCCAACAAATTTTTGATGTAGGAATATTTCGAAAGCATCAAATATCGTTTGCAACAATTTACAAAAACATGTGTCCAGAGGCCAATAAATATTGCATTTTTTACATGTCCACGCATTATTGCATATAGACATATATCTATATGCATTTTCAAACAAAGTTTACCATACTTCTTTTTTTTGCTTCAATGTCTATTTCTAAATAAAATTATGTTTAGTGTGCTAGTGTAATGTGTATTTGTAAACTTTTTAAAGATCAATTAATCTTTTTTTTAATTTAATATGAAGGTTAGTTCTATATAAAGCTATTGATTTTATTAGAAATAAGATTTTAATTTTGTTAATGTAATACGAAAACATATTTTTGTGTATAGAACAATGTAATTATATTACAATAAATTCTTAGATGAATCACTAGGAAGCTATTGTTTTTATTATAAATAAGATTTTAATCTTGTTTATGTAATACGAATAGATATTTTTGTGTATATATATTAAACAAAAAATAATTTGCAAAGATACAAAGAACCTTACTACCTAAGATAAAATGTAGCTACACTAAAATAGTTGATATGTTTATAGCACTTTGCATTGTGAATAAAATGTAATAATTTGATTTATTAAAATGTAAAAAGTCAAATAAATGTTACAATAAATTCTTAGATGAATCATTAGAAAGCTATTTATTTTGTTATAAATAAGATCTTAATCTTGTTTACGTAATACAAATAAATATTTTTGTGTATATATATTAAACAAAAAATAATTTGCAAAGATATACAGAACCTTATTACCTGAGATAAAATGTAGCTACACTTAAATAATTCACATGTTTATAGCACTTTGCATTGAAATTATTGAGAGAGAAACATTTGTAACAATGCTCAAGGCATCTATGTATACATGTACGCATGTACACATGTATCAATGTGCACATAATGCAAAAGCAAATGAAAGGCATCCCTGGCATTTGAACGAGTCTGAAAGTACGATGAGACTCAACTTGCATTTGCAGTATTAAATGAAAGAAAATAGGAGAAAGAAACTACTTATTAGCAATGCATATATCGAAGGGAAGCATAAGAGTAGGATCCATGTAAACATTTATACATGCAAGGATGTGTACATGTGTCCATGTAATTTCGTATGTAAACAAGAATCTATACATGCCTACATGCATAAAGCTAGAAATGTCAGAAACAAGTTGCATTTGCAGTATTAAATGAAAGAAAATAGGAAAGACTAATTATTTATTAGCAATGCATATATCGAAGGAATGCATAAATAAATGAATCAATGCAAACATTTATGCATGTAATGATATGTACATGTGCCCATGTAATTTGGTATGTAAACAAGAATCTATATATTCATGCGTGCATAAAGTTAGAAATGTCAGAAACAACTTGCATCTAAAAGATATACAAAAAACATTTATGATTGAAAAAAAAGAATAATACATTATTGTTTTTTGAAAAAGTGTATAAAGGATATCTAATGATGCATTTGAATGCATGTATACATGTAAATATTTGTTAAATCTAATGATACATTTTAGTCTACAAGAAACTGTCATACGTGCTCTTAGTTATCTGTAATAAATAGGATGTAGAAAAAATGTTTTAAAAAAAACTCTTGAATACAATTGTATGTTATGGTAGTTATTTTGAAAGCTCTTAGTGTTTAATTGTATAACCTTGATATTTTCTTCATTTTTCCCTCTGTTTGGTATGGTGTGAATTTTGTTGTGATGGATGAAGGTATATTTGAGCTATAGATAGATAAAGCTATGTAAGGGTATGTAGCACTCAGAAAATTAAAAGTATTTTGAATTTGTTCAAATCAGTATAAAAGGATTTCCAAGTAATCAACATTGTTCATAAAACTTCCAAAATGAGCTCAATAAAAGAGAATTTAAATTGCATTTCATGTATAATAATAATATCAATAAAATTTATCAAGATTATACAAAGCATACGTATTTCAATGACTTTTCTCATATACATATATTCAACCATACTTGGAAGAAATCAACAATTCCAATAGAAACATATTTTTCTATGCTAAGTCATAAAACTTTAATTCCTCAAATCAATGTTACATTAGATTCTTTCAAACCATACTTCTATTTCAAAGTTTCAACAAAGAATATCAAATACATATACATTTACAATGGGGCTTCGCAAGCCAATCCAGAATAATACACAAGTACATCCATAGAAAATAAAACTCAGAACCACCAACCGCCGTGACACCATCGGTCTGCTTGCGAGCTGGGGCCAAGAGTGTGATTCAGGCGCCTTTTCTGCCCAACTATGAAGTCCATGACTTCCCTGGGTTCCTTCCTAACTCGAAGGAATCCCCGACCCTGCATAAGGGAGCCTAACAACCCAAAACAGTAAAATAGGAGGGAACTCTCGATGCATGCCTGGTGCCTATATGCATTTCTAACATGAGAAAAACACATTTCTTGCAACAGGAGGTGGCAGAGACTCAAATACATATATGTTTCTAGGGTTTTAAAACAAATCCATCTATTTCAATGGTACAAGTGCTTGGCCAAGCATAAATAATACAAGTAAATGGTAGTTTAGAAAAGGTAATACTATCGTCTCTGTAGGTCCACCTTCTGCATCCTATCCCAGAAGTTACCAAAAGTAAAGTATGAATAAATACAATGCAGAAAGTTGTGCATTTTCTTATATGTTTCATGCATTCAATTGATTCTAAAAGAATTTCAAATGAGAATTTCATAACATCCGTTGAAAGAAAAATTGTAAGTTCAGTCGAAAGATTTCATTTACTCCTTTGTAAGTAATTCTTTCTAATTTGGTAAAAGACTCTGTTTTTTTTAAAGAACATGTATGTCATAAAACTATCAGTGTACTACTAGAGAAATTTAATTAATTCTTTTGTATGAAATAGTGTTTTCTGATTTCAGTATATACTTCTATTTTTTCCAAATTCAAACTGACTGAAAGTGTAACTCTTAATTTGAATATAGGTTTCTGAATATTAGTAATATACAGAAACAGTGCAATTCTTTCAGAATAACAGAGGTTTGAAAGAAAAACTTGCATTCGAATTTTACATTGAATACCTTTTACTCAGGAATGTACTTCTGTATGTAAATTTATGTAAAAGTAATCAAGAAGATTTTCAGTTTACATGGTTTCTCAGAGATACTTCTGTTCTTGTTCCAGGTTTAACATTTCTGAGATATTTGTGTATTTTTAACAAAGATCATATCACTTTCTGGAAATGGTTTTCCTGATCAAACTTGCATTTTGGTATATATGCATGGATATATATATATAAATATATATATACATATACAGCTAAGTGTATATATATATGTGTGTGTGTGTGTGTGTGTAAAAATTCATATACAACTGAGTGTAAATTTTGAAGAAAGAAATACTGGTTTTTATAATTGTTCAAAAGTTCTCTAGCTGTGCACACAGAATATAAACATTTTTCAGGGTTTCCTTACTGGCGTTGAGCAACATAAGGGCGCAGGAAGCCCTTGCCCCTCCCATGGGGAGGGGGCGGGCTGTGAGGGGCTCACGCCCCCTCCACAGGCAGCGGCCTGTGGAGGGTGCAAGCCTCCCCATAGTACCGCGTCCTTCCCATGGGGAGGACAAGGGATTAAATCCCTTTACTTATTCCTGTGTATAACAATTTCAAATTCAGAAAAAAAAGACATTTTGCCCAGTATATACTGCATTCAAATTTATCTCAAAGGCATTTCGAATTTATTTCTGATGACAGTGTTTTATGCAGAATTATATGCATGTATATATATGTATATATGCACAGGAATACAGATTCCTGTGCATATATATATGTATATATATATGTTTATGTAGATTTCCAATTATAATTGAGAGTAGTTTAATAATTTGTAGCTTTTTCAAAAGAATGTAACCCTAATCTGGAAGAAAAGATTGGGTATTCTACATTGCAACAATGAGAAGCAAACTATTACCCAGATTCAAAAATACAATTGGAAAAGATTTCTCAGTTATCTATAATCATTTCATAGAATGATGCATTTCATTTCTTCAATTTTCTTACTGCCATTTTAAACTAAATGAAGGCAAAGTATGAAAAGAACCTGGCAATTTTCTCCAGTGCAGATGCCCAGTATTACCTTCTTGTTGCCTCTTTCCACAGCTCTCAGATATGTCTGAATGAATGTTCTCTTTTCTCTCTTAAAGCTTTATTCCTCTTTTCGAGGATCATGCAGAGTATTTCCAGATGACAGATAAATTTCACATGCAAATTCTAAAGATTGCCACATGCCAACAACATTGTTGGTTTTAAGAAAAAATTTCCAGAGCCCAAAGTTCTCTCGGGCTGTTCATTCCTCTTCATTTTGGAAAAATAACCATATACAAATAGAAATATCTCCACTTTATACAAACCAATTATTTCATTATATGCAAACATAATATTTTCACTTTATTATTTGTTTTTAATTTCCTATATATATATATATTTTTTAACTCAAAATTTCCTTTTTATTGCACAAAAATAAATGGGATAAAATAAAATAAACCATATTCTTTTCACAATTTTTATGGTTAATTAAACTATATTTTAATTTTCCTATTCTAATCAATTTCAAACAATCACATTGAAAACATACATGGCCTAATGACACTACATGGTTTTAATTGGTGTGTGCGTGATCGAGAGCTTCTCCTCTTTTACCCTGTCGGGAAGCTAACCTTCTTTTCCTCAATCACACTCTTGGCCTTCGATCACCTGCAACTCAAATGCACCCAGGCATGCAAAAACGAAAGTGTATTAGTAACCAATATAGAAATATAAATTTAAGCAATAATTAAATCAACATTCCTATTTTGTATCATTTTAAAATAAAATGCACTCATAATTCTGAAAGAAAACAATTATTTTTCTACATTTCCATACACCAAAGCATTGTAGTATATTATATTTCTCTAACACGTATCATAATTCATATATTAAATCCCACAAAGTCATGGTCAAACAGCATCAAAGTAAGTCATGGTCAAAATAGCATCAAAGTATGAGACGTGACAGGGTAATAAAGAAAAATGAGCTATGTAAGTGCAACAAAGAGAGGGAATTGAGAGAATGATGAGATGCAAGTAAGGTATATGAATGCCTTATGAAAAGTATTTGATATGGGAGGAAAGGATATGCGAGCCTAGATATGAGAATGAATGGAATGGCAGGAATAATTATGCGTTCGCCCGGAATGCTTTTAACTGGTAGCATCGGCCAATCACATTTCGCCATTTAACATATTAATTGATTTTTTGTATAGTTTGAATTTGAAAAGCTATTTGAACGCATAAATTGATTAAATAAATTTAAGCAAAGGTATAGTTTAAAAGTTGGCGGCTAGAGGTACGTAATCCATGAATGCAGATTAAATGCATTAAAATATCAGGAAAATGCGAGCACATAAATTTCTTAAATAAATTTAAACAAAGGCATAGTTTATAGAACTGGCAAGTAGATGTACTTAATGCGTGAATACAAATTAAATGCATTAAATGGTGTATGGTTCGAGGTGAAGGCATTGGAATGGCTTGGTGGCCACGTGTGGCCAGGGTACTTTGGTCATTTAATATAGCGTTAAGCTACTTGTTATGCATCTCTATTACTTTGCGTGTGTTGTTTTTCTGTTCTGTAAGTGTGTGTTCTAAGGAATGCAACAGATTGGTGTGATTGCAAGGGAAGCATATAAATGGATTTAGAAATGTATTTGATTTGAGAAGAAAGGATGTATAAGGGTAGAAATGGAAATGAATGGAATCGATAGAGTATGAAGTGATCATTTCTTCCAACAAAGGGTGGAAGAATGTCTAGTTTGTTATTGGTTATACTTTTTAAAATCATCATAGGGCTAAGTGTCTCAATACAAGCATAGAAAAAAGACTCATGTCCCATTTCTCACTCTCTTTCGTACTGAACAAGGTGTCGAGATCCTTGAGCTTCGTCGAAATGCAACAAGAGAAGAATACATATAAATATATAATGATATTTAAGGATACAAGAGTCAAAAGAGAAAACAAAGTAGAAGTTGTTATGCATATACTATGAAAATAATAAATACGTGGACTTTTTTATAGATATAGCAATGAATACTTGTATTTCTACATGTGTGTATGTATACATTTGCAGTAAGAAATATACTTTATGATCTGATTCAGGAAGCAAAAATGTATTTTTTTTTGTTTGAATTATTAAATGCACATAATATTAAAGGTTTGTAAGAATGCTTGAGCCATCTATGTATACATGGATGCATGTATACATGTATCGATGTGCTCAGAATGCATAGAAGAGTGACAAGCATCCTTGACATCTGAACGAGAAATTTGAATGGAAAACACTAAAATTGATTAGAAATAGAAATTTATAATCAAAGCATTCTAAATGCATCAAAGCACAATGAGACTAAACTTGCATTTTCAGTAGTAAACGAAAGAAAATAGGGAAAATGAACTACTTATCACCAATGTATATATGGAAGGAATGCATAAATACATGGATCCATGTAAACATTTGTGCATGCATGGATGTGTACATGTGTCCATGTAATTCGGTACGTAAACAAGAATCTATATATGCCTATGTGCATAAAGTTAGAAATGTCAGAAACAATTTGCATTTGAAACATATACATTGTTGTTTTTTGAACAAGTGTATAAAGGATATCTAACAATGCATATGAATGCATGTATACATGTAAATGTTTGTCAAATTTGGTGATACATTTTAGTGTCCAAGAAACTGTCATACGTGCTCTTAGTTATCTATAAAAAACAGGATGTAGAAAAAATGTTTTGAAAAGAGCTCTTGAATACAAGTATATGTTATGATAGTTATTTTGAAAGCCCTTAGTGTTTAACTGCATAACCTTGATATTTTATTCATCTTTTTCTTTGTTTGGTATGGTGTGAATTTTGTTGTGATGGATGAAGGTACATTTGAGGTATAGATAGATAAAGATATGTGAGGGTAAAAAAGAAGAATGAGTTATGCATGTGCAACAAAGAGAGGGAATTGAGAGAATGATGAGATGCAAGTAAGGTATATGAATAAGTTATGAAAAGTATTTGATATGGGACGAAAGGATATGCAAGAGTCGATATGAGAATGAATGGAATGTAAATGTTACAAGTTTATCATTTTTTAGTTATATGCTTAAAATTAAATGCAAGAAAACAAAATTTGAATGAGGGAGCTGGATTAAATGAAAAAGGGAATGCAACAGATTTGTGTGATCCAAGACAAGCATATAAATGCATTTTGAAATGTATTTGATTTCAGAAAAAGGGACATGCAAGGGTAGAAATGGAAATGAATGGAATCAATAGGGTATGAAGTGATCATTTCTTCCAACAAAGGGCAGAAGAATTTCTAGTTTGTTTTTGGTTATGCTTTTTAAAATCATCATAGGGCTGAGTGGCTCAATAAAAACACAGAAAAAAAACTCATGTCCCATTTCTCACCCTCCTTCGTAGTGAACAAGGTCCCGAAATCCTTAAGCTTCCTCGAAATGCGACAAGAGAAGAATAGATATAAATATATAATGATATTTAAGGATATTACCTTAGAATTTATATTGCAATAACTTGAATATGACCTTCAAAAATATTGGAAAACTAATAAAATATTTATCAAATTAGAGAGATATACACTTCCTAAAATGAACTCTAAAATAACATATATCATTTTTTCTTGTCTTCGTAGTGCCTATATTATTCTGTAATACCACTTGTAAGGAATGAAATTGCATAATAAAACAATAGAGTAAGAAATATACTACAAATACTTGATAATAGTAAGTCAGTTTCAAGAGACAAGTTCTCAAAGTTTCCAAGAAGAACACAATTCAGAATATGATGATAATAAACTAGCAAAAACTTGTAAAAAAAGACAAAAAATATGGTAGGCCATGAAACCGAGAAAATGCAAATGCTGATGCGTTAGAGAACAATAAATGCATGGATAGAGAAATACGTAGAGCTATTCATAGATATATGCATGGATGCATCGATAGACACATGTATACACAGAAGATAGAACTACATGGACAGATGGAGAAATGAATTCATCTTTACATGGATCCATGCATATTTGCATATAGATACAAATGCATATGCTACATGAAAGGATGTATTCATATACACATGGAAAAATGGATGAAGGCATATATGCATATATGCATGTATGGACAATATGCATGATTGTATGTCAAAATACAACTTTTGATTTTTTTATATTGGAAAATTAGCATTTATCTATTCCTATTTATCAAAATAGCTTTATAAATCATTATTGTTATAGAAAATCAGTGAAATTTGATCACATAGATTGATTAAATAAATTTAAGGAAAGGCATAGTTAATAAAACTGGTGAGTAGAGGTACGCAATCCATGAGTGCAAATTAAATGCATTGAAATATCAGGAAAATACGAACACATAGAGAGGTTAAAATAATTGAAGCAAATGCATTAAATGGCATTTGGGTGGTGCGGAAGGTGCTGGAATGGCTTGGTGGCCATGGGTGGTCAGCATAGGGGCAAAAATGCATATGTGCATGTTTTGCATGCACACATGTATAGATGGATGCATAGACACATGTATACAGACAAAGATAGATATGTTACAGAGAGAGTTGTGCAGATACATGGATGTGTAGAAATATGCATATATGCATCTGCAAATGGGTAGAGACAAAGACATATACATAGGTGCATGAGTCCATAGATGCATATATACATGTATTCATGCAAGATATCGATAGATGCATATATACATGGATGTGTGCATGTAATCTGTTGACGCCAAAAATTGACGAGATAACAATGCCTTATGGGAAACTCAGTTCAAGGGGGACCCCTTTGCACCAAACTAAGTGACCTCTAGATTTTAAAGAAGCCGGCTTCTTCTATATAATGGGTTTTAGAAAGGGAAAAGGAAGCGGATATAATGAAACAAATATTAATCTAAGGCGATGCGCCAAAGCTTACTGATAGGCACGATAAATCATAGACTTAAGGGCCTGAATGTTATAGTTATGTTCCAAAACATCGGAAACTTAAAGCTATAGCATAAAAAATTCATTTAATTGACATAAAACAGTATCACATACATTCTTACTGCTAAGAAGAGTCATTAAGACATGATTTAGACCAGCAAGTTTGCATTTAATGTATAGAAGTCTCCTCAAATGAAATGCTTAAGACAATAAGAAGCACATTCACAGTTTGATCAAGACATGAAAAATAGAAAGGCCGAACAATAGGCACAGTCTGAAAGTTTCTTGCGAATAAACATGTAAAAGAGGCCTGGTGTCTCTTGCTAAAACTAGTATTCTTTCAAAAAATCTTGGACCTATTCTCTTCGACAGAGAGAGTATATATAGCCAGAGAGCAAAATCCCACCGCTTGGAGAGCTATAACAGAAAGATCCCACAATCTCCCGTAATGATGCCCGAATAAGAATATTCCCAATGCCATTATAAGAGCAACCAGTCAGAACACAACATCCAGTCGATCAGTTATAGGCGTGCCCTTTGTAATGATGGCAGTGGTCCCAACCAAGCTTCGAAGCGACAAGTGTTGCCCACCGCTGCAGAGAACCATGACGAGCAGCACCCAATAACACTATCCTGCTCGGCCAGTCCATAGCTTGCTTAGATAATCAATGTAAGGCACATGGCAACAAATCGCGACCCGAATGAAAACTCCTTCTCCATCAATCGAGAGCTTGCAGAGAAGTGACACGCGTTCAAGGGACTGAGGTCACTTTGAAAATGGGAAAAAGGCCGTATGAACCAGGTGGCGAAAGACGCGTGGCCGTGTTTCGCAACCCGTGGTGCTCTCGTCCCTGCTGCTGTTTAAAAGCTGCGAACCGCTGACACGTGGGCGAAGGTAGGTCCCGCCAGGAAATAAAGAAGGCCTATAGAAATATTTCGCATCCCGCAGCAGCATATTCTATCCCTGCTAGGAAAGTTTGTGATATGCCGCCACGTACCAAGATGTGGGCCCCTCGATGAATCTTAGGAGTACTGGACCTTTATGGAAGGCTTAGCAACCCGAAGGAAACAGAAAGCAACAGAAAATGAAAAACCTTGTAGGCGAGACACATGGGCGCCCAGCGTAGTATTTCAGGAGCCGAAAGGGGGCCACCAGCCGAAGTTGCGAAGGGAGAAATGTGCAAAGGGAAAGATCAAAACCTGCCGGGAAGCCAAAGAAACGCGGAGACGCACATGCCAGCGCACGAATATGTACAAAAAGGGACCCGAAGGGAGCTACTTAAATCATTATTTCAACAGCTTTTGGTGACTAACAGGGGCGTTTCGGATAAGGAACGGAGAACCTAAAAACTCTCTGGTTCTACAGACCAAAGCCTTCATCTATAGGGCGAATGAAGTTAGAGCTTGGAAAGTGCAGCCCGCAAAGGCACCCATTCATTTTTGGATGGCTTTGTCATGCTGCGCAAATTCTCTTGTGCCCCGCGGAGATCAATAACTTCCTTATGAGGCAGCACCTCTAGCAGGCCAGCGCCTGCCTGGATATGGAAAAGCAGCTGAGAGAGTGGATGAATTATTGTCTCGATATCTGCTGTTGTTGGGGGGCTGCCAAATTCCTTGAATGCCTCCGGATCATTCTCCTTCTGTTCAATAACCTCTATAATCTGTGCAGTCGTGGCAATAGTGCCATCCTCAAGGAATAGAGACGACAATCCCAACCTGCCCAACTCTGAGAAACTCCCTTGAATGCCATCGAGCGCTTTGTTTAGAAAAGTTGTCGCTACCTTAGTACGCTGGAAAGCGGAGTGGCAATGAATGAATTTATTTGCCGTTTGAGCTGCGGTGTCCCGATCTTTGATACCCGCCCCAGCAAGGAACTCGTCTAAGACCGAGTATCGCTTATTTAGCAAGTCCCTTACCTCGGGAACCTTTTCCAGGATGAAACGCGAGAATTGTTCCATTGTGTCATGGGCTTCCTGATTGAGTTTTAATGCCTTGTCGATGAACTAGAGGGTAGGCTGCAAATTTAGGCAGAAGACTTTGATTTTCTCTCAGTGAGAAATGTACAATTGTTTGACCAGTGGGATGATATCAGGTTGGGCAGGGGCTGGTAGCAGAGAGGCCTTAAGCGAAGAAATCTCTACGTCTCTTGAAATGAGGGCCTCGGCGAATTTTGCCTTCTTCTTTCTCTCAGATGCCAACTGCTCTGCATAGCTATTCATTTCTTTATTTCAAGTTTGTTCAGCTCTGGAGTGGTTAGCCGATTGCTCTTCTAATGAAGCTTTTATCTCTCGGAGCTCGTCTTCTAGCTTGGTCTTTACCTCTCGGAGCTCTTCTTCTAGTTTAGTCTTTAGACCTTTGAATTTGGCTTCTTTTTTCTGTACCTTTTGCTGATACTACTCTTGTAGGCGCTCCATCTCTTCACCTTTCTCTGCCAGCCTCTGACTATACTCAAGGCGAAAGCGTTCAAGCTCCTCGTCTATCGACCGTAGGCTCTGTCGCACTACTTGGTTTTGATTCTGCAATTCTTTTAATAAGACTAGGTCGGCTACTTGGGTCTTCACAATTTCGCCCTGAAGCCTGTTTCTCTCATTTTCTACTGTTAGCGCCATTTCTGTCATTCAAGTGATATCTGCCTCTAAAGATTTTTCCTTTGCCTCTAGAAAGCTCACCCTGTCCTTGGCTGCCTTGAGCTGTTCATCCTTCTTCTTTAACTGGCGACCAGTCTTTAGGAAGTTGGAAGTGACCACCCGTTGTGTCTCCTCCATGATTTTGACTTTATCTTATGGCCGGGCTCCCTTCATGTCCAATCCGACAGCATAAATTTCATAGTCCTCTGGTTGTATTTCTCCCTGGGGCTTGTTTATCCTTGGGTACATAGTTGCAAATTTTAATTCTTGGCGGGCATCGTCATACGAAGCCTGTACTCTCGGCTCGGCGGGGGCATTGTCATCCTTTGCCCTTCGTCGCCTCATTCTATTTGCGCGCGCTTCCTTCCCACAATCTATCTGTGCAATGAACTCAGCTGGTGATGAAACTAGCCCACCTGTGAAAGGAACACCATAAGGCAGGGCGTAGGGATAGGTAACTTTCATAGGCGCGTGCATTTGTTTCTTCTGGAGGGTGACGGTTTGCGAAAAAAAGTGTGGCACGTTCCATATCTTAGCCTGGGGGTTATTGACAGGGTTAGACATTTGCAACGGCTGAACTGGAGATTCAGTCGTAAGGCCTATTGGCCGAGGAAAAAGAGTCGTTGCCTGGGTATCGGCTTGCTACAATGGGAAGGGATCTGTAAGCATCTCGGAAAAAGAGTGTGGGCCAATGGGAGAAATATTTTTGGAAAGCGAGGTGAGGAAAGTCTAGGCGGCAGTAGTAGGCGTTAGCATGCTCAGAGGAGTAATTATAAACGGTTGGGCTTGCGAATATTGGGCAAATCCAACAGAATAAGCTGGACCAGAAACAGAGGGTGGAGGGCTCGGACTAATGGCAGGAGTTGCTAATTGAGTAGGGACGGATGTGAAAGAATGAGATGTAAGAGGGGAATGAGCGAAATGTACCTGCTGACTAGTCGACGGTGGCATCGGGATCGTTCGAGACTTGCCCGCAACCTCTGACATTTGACTAGCAGTGGGTGTTTCCCCTTCGGCTGGTTCATGTGAAACTGTTCCGATAACATTTTTCGTGCGTTGCCTTTTCGCGGGGGGACACTCACTAACCTTGGCAGTCGGATCCTTCTGCTGGGGCATTAGACTAACTGGTTTAGCGGCACATGTGCGTGTAAGTGAGCCACTTGATATGTTAAAGCGCACATTAGTGCCCACATAGGCGGCATGCTCGGAGGCATCGCCTCCCTGCGAAGATACCACTGTTTCTTCCTCCTGCTCCTCGGAGCCCTCTGCTTCGCTTCTGTTAGCACTAGAGATCGGGCTGGGATGGCCTTCATCCCACCATCTTTCAAATTCTTGGTCATCCTTCAATTGATTATAAGGACCTTTCAACTGTCTTGTTTCCTGGTGGTATCTCCATAAAGCTTTTATTTTTTCATCGCTCCATTCCTCATTCACTTTCAACTTGTTATACATGCTGCGCTCTATCGGAAGGTTGTCCTTGGCCATGGCCACTGGAAAGTAGAACTTGTGCCATGGGTCCCTGGTATCCGGCGTAGGGATTTGTGCTAATTCAACCAGGTCTTCGTCTTTATCAGTCTGGTTATTACGCCGCTTCTCCCAGTATGGTCGGAGAACATGTATAACTTTTATATGCGGCTCAAGTAGGTCATTGAAAGGGTTGTAATCCCACTTATCATTTACTAGTACTAACCCCAGGTGTGCCAGCTTGTCCCCTAGCAGCTCATGCGATCATTTTTTAACAAGCGTTATTGACTTGAAACTCTTTGGGAAAGTCAAGAATCCCTTCCTCTTGACACTTTCGCTGCTACAGAATATGAAATCAATGATGCACACCTACCGGTAAACCTCCAGCGCGAGCACTCTATCGGTGATGCAAGTCAGGAGCAGGAAAGGTCTACCAATAAAGCCCCTCATTCGAAGGATCGTGAAATCCTTGCCCAAGAACCAATCATAAGTGGGCGTGTAGCCTTGCAGAAATCTAGTCTACTCAGTGTTAAGCCAGACGATATCACCCTCTCTGATCAAATCATTCAGGACTGGGGCTATGAAATAGTCCGCGAAGGCATAGTAGTCATATGTTGCAGAAAGGTAGGGTGTCCATGTAGATATCAGCTTTCTTTTGTTCTGCTCGTCAAAAATTGATAGTGGGACAAATCGGGCGAAGAAATCCGGATTCTGATGTAGGAACATGTGGACCAGGTAGGAAAGAAATCTAAATTTCTTCTCCGCCTAATAATTCTCTATTTGTTGTATCATTTCTTCAACCATGAACTGAGCAAAATCATACCAGAAAAGTTCATGCTGCCTGCAAAACTGTATTGTAGGGCCCAGCTGAAAAGCCTCGATCTTCTCATCAGAATCACGACCGCAAACAAATGCCAGCATGGATATGGGGTCTTGGAGGTCATCGCGGAATGAACCACGCAATAATGCAATGCTCGGTGCCTTAGCGGACGCAACACCCTTCTTATTAGTCTCTTCTAACAGGAAATCAGAGCTGGTTCTCATCCTTCTCCATATCTTTTCCCCTTTGCTTGGGCAGAAATGCTCGATATTCTCCTTTCTTGTCCCGGGGTCAGGAATATATAACATATGCCAGATGACTTCCAGGCCGATATGAACCCTTAAATTGTGACCTTCAATGCAGTGGGTCTCTAGATCATAGCGTTGAATAGCTGCGTCGACCACCTCCAGGCAATAGTGCACCAATGGGACCATGTATTGTGGAAGACCGCTAAGCCAGACTCTACTTGTCGTGGCTTGGTCCACCCCTGGCACTGATAACCTTGCGCAAGCCACCTCTCTAAGATATTTAGGGTTCTTGGCAAGCTTTGGGTCGTAGATATTAGCCCACTTTTCTCTAACCTTTTTCGGGTTATTCCACTCTTTGGGCCTCTCCAGCTCCTCTGTGTTGGCTCTTTTCACCTTCTTGGGTATACCAGGAGTGGCATATGCTACATTCTCATATATGTAAACCTTGGCCGAAGAACGAATAGCTGAATACAGTTCCTGGCTAATCCCTTCTTACATTGGCTGAGCAAAGATTCTGACATTTTTTCTTCGCGGCAGAACTTGTAAGCTCCCTGGCCTTTGAATACGCTTGCACTGGATATACAGACAGAAAACACTTTGCGCACTCCTTAGGTTTTGGAAAAAGACTTAGGAACATTAAGCGTTTTCATGTAATAATAGCAACTTTCCTCAAGGTGGTAGGCGAGCGCAAGCCCCTTGCATTTAATTCGGCATGTACCGTTAACTCCACAACTCGTGCAAGATGAGCTGATTGCTTTTTCAAGGTGGTCGGATTTCATCATTGCTTTCAAAAGATCGTGTGATACGCTCTGATCTCCTTGGAAATTGAGCTTGCAACTGGCCTTCTCACCTTGTGCTAGCATGTACCGGTAATTAATATCCCAGCCGGAATGATTACACCAAGCAAATGATCATCGCCTGAAAAAGATACGAATATCGCCTCAGGTTCTGGGATGTGCTTGAGATTTGACACCATAGCATACGGCCATATGTCCCTTCATCAACAAGTGCCACCTTTTTAAAGCTCAATTAATTAACTTGATTTAATTAAGCATGTCTTGAGCCGTGCTACCATGCATGTACCATCCCAAAACGTGAACAAACGCAAACTCGACCCTCGAGATTGCGGCCAATATACATCACGTTGCTTACGGGCGGATTGGCATACATCTTGTCAATTTTTTATAAATAGGCCAGTAGATAGCGAAAATTCACACTTTGCGTTTAAGAAGTGATAGGCCAGTAGAATACTGCTAAGCAAGTCTTTTCATAGGTTAGGTGGTGAGCAGATTTCAGCATTACTCAACAGATTTAGGAATAGTGTTAGGAGAGATGGATACCCCTATTCACCTAACCACCTTCAAATCACAGACGGCGTTTGTAGGTGAGATCTCCACTAGAAGGCTCAAGAGAATGACGAAGAACAAGCATTCGCTGGTTCTAGTAGCCATCAAGTGGGTTCTAGGTAAGGACTGTGTTGAATATGAAGATAAGTATCGGGTGAACACCGACGTGTGCTCGCACTTTGTAGCATCCATACTGGACATTTATGTCCCTCGACCGCTTGTCTTGAAGCTAGTCAAAGAAATCTTCCCAAAGAAGTACCTGAATGGGCTCGGCAAGGTTGTTACACATGCTGCGTATGGGATAGGCCTGCCAACAGCTAGCGACCTGCGTCGCTTTATCGAAGAAGAAGTTGTTGTCATTTGGCTGCCATTCCTGAGCGGATTCCACCTGCAGACCTGTGGCCAGCACCAGCAAAGGGTTACCCAAGCTCTTCACTTCCTATTCAGGAGCTACAACGTGATACCCTTCTACGATGTAGAATGGTATACTGACTTCAGGAACCTGGTGTATCCACCACCGACGACGGCTGTGTTTCATGATGCTGCGAGTGCCGCCGAGGAGCCTGTTGACGAGGAAGAAGCGGACGCTCCCTTAAATGCGTCGGTTGCTGCCAGCCATTCCTGCGGATAGATGATCCCCTTGCCTTGGTGCCTGTTGATGTAACCCACCTGCTCCATATAAGCCTGATAAAAGGCCATCATATATATATATGCTCTAATACTTGTACATTTTGAAAATCAGCATCTATGCGATTTTGTAACCAAGGAACATGTATATAAATATATACGTCTCTTTTTTAAGTGAAATCTATGCTCCTGTTTGCTTCTGTGTGCAATTTTTCTGGGTTTGCCAATCTTGTATGTTTTTTCTCCGTTTACGAGCATACTTTTTTGTTTTAAGAAACTCTGGTGTTTTACCTACTAATGATGATGAGCGAATGTGTAGTAAGTTAATTGATTTTAGCAAAAGGATAGGCCAAAAACAGGAAAGGAAAAACAAAAGCGTTATTTACAACTATACAAGGTAGGGCTTGATGCTTAATGGAACAATTTAAGGTGAATTCCATTAACTGGGATTCCTAGAGGCTCTTGTTCCATATTTTCCAGCTCGAAAAAATTGTGTTGCATGCACCAAATGATTTTGAAGGGTCCCTCCCATAGGCTATCAAACTTACCGTGCTGACCTAGCTACGCAGCCCTGCTGTCGTATTTTAGCACTAAGTCTCCACTTTTTAGGCCTTGGTCGGAAGCTTTTTTGTCAAACCACCGTTTGACCACCTATTGACGGCCTATCATTGCTTTTAGGGAATTTTCCCTTTTTTCTTGTACTTCCAATAGTTCGGCAAGCTGAACCTCCATGGCATCATTTTTTTCTATCTCAAGAGATTTCAACAACTGTATCGCCAAGATCTCCATAGAGATAGGTAACAGCGCCTCTTTCCCATATACTAGCTCATAGGGTGAAGTCTTGAGGACTTGTTTAGGAGTTATGCGGTTGGCCCAGAGTGCTTTTCGGAGATTTTTATGCCATTCCCTCTAGTGTTCTGAGCCAACCTTTTTGAGGAGTCAGACTAAACTTTTGTTTGTCGACTCGGCTAGGCCATTTCCCTGTGGATAATAGTTTGATGATGTTTTAAGGAATATGCCATTTTTTAATCCAAAGTGACATACCTTTGTGCCTACAAATGCTCTAGCATTGTTCGAAATGATTGTCTATGGAGGGCCGAACCTTGTCACCAGAGCCTCGAGGAAGTCTACAATCTCTGCTTTCGTCGCCTCCTTAAGGGGAACAACCTCCACCCACCTTGTGAAGTATTCTGTAGTTGTTAAAATCCATTTATGTCCAGAGCTAGAAACCGGGTTGATCATTCCAATAAAGTCCAGGCCCCATTGCACAAATGGTTCATCCACCACGATAGGTTTGAGGGGCATCACTAAATTCTTCCTTCTGTCAGAGAATAACTGACATTTTTTACAAGTCTTTACCAGAGAGTAGGAATCATTGAAAAGTGTAGGCCAATAATATCCAGCTCGTAGGACCTTGATGGCGGTAGTTTTAGCAGAGAAATGTCCACCTTCGTCGCTATTGTGAAATGCGTCGAGGATCCTCTGCACCTCCCCTGAAGTAACGCATCATAGGAGCACACAATTAAAATTCCTTTTGAAAAGAACTCCTTCTATCAGCGTGTATCTGCAATTCTGAAGCCGGTTCACATGAAGTTCATTCTATCTTTCCAGTTTGCATGAAGTTCATTCTATCTTTCAACCAATCATCCTCCGATCCTGATCCATTTATCAGGACAAGCTCTGGCTATTCCTCTTTAGCAAGCATCTCCTCGTTCTGTGTCATATACTCACACAGTCCTCTGCCTTTAATAGTCCTGGTAGGCTTGACCTCGATGTCATATTCCAGGATCTTGGTGATCCAATTAGCCCCTTTTTCTGTGATCTCTCCCTCCATGATGTATTCCCGCACACTAGAATGTGCGACATATACCAGAACTTTGTTACAGAAAATTAGATGGCGGAACTTTTTAAGTCCCTTTACTATTGTGAAAGCCTGTCTTTCAACGAAGTTATAATTCGCCTCATATCCCTTTAAGGTTCGGGAATAGAACGCAACTGGATGCTCTCCCTTTCCTTCTCTATCCTTTTGAGTCAGAATAGTAGCAATACTGGACTTGCTACTGAAGGCATATATTATAAAATCTTTATATTGATCTGGATTAATTAACACTAGGGCTAAGGAGATCGCTTCCTTGACCTTCTCAAATGCCTCCCGAGCTTCCGTTGTCCACTTGAAAATTTGATCCTTTTTCAGCATTAGGGTGATTGGCCTAATTATTCCCGCAAAATCAGAAATAAATTTACTGACGAAATTTACTTTGCCCAGAAAAGACTGGACACCTTTCTTATTTATCGGGAGAGGAAGCTCCTTTATAGCCCTTACTCGTTCGGGGTCAATCGAAATACCTTCCTTCGACACAACATGTCCTAACAGCTTACCCTGAGGTACTCCGAACACACATTTCCTCGGATTTAAGGAAATCCCGAACTCCTGGCACTTTTGAAAAACCAACTCCAAATGATCAAAATGATCATCTTTAGATTTAGAGAACACAGTAAGATCATTCAAATAGATTAGGATAATCTTATTGATCAATTCACTAAATGCCACATGCATAGCTCTCTGGAAGGTTGCCCCTGCATTAGATAAACTGAAAGGCATTTTAGCATATGCAAATGTTTCCCACTTGGTGGTGAATGTAGTCTTGTGCTGATCTTCTTCTTTTACTCGAATATGGTTATAGCCAGAGAAACCATCCAGTAGAAAGAACATTTCCGATCCCGCGATAGTTTGGAGGATCGACTCCATAGAAGGCAATGGATAGTGGTCCTTCAGAGATGCTCTATTTAGGTCTCAAAAATCCACGCATAAGTGGATATCACCATTCTTCTTTCAGACTGGTACCAGATTTGATACCCAAGTACTATGTTTAATTGGGAAGACAATACGTGACTCAATGAGCTTGGTTAGCTCTTGTGCCATCAAGGCTTCAACTTTAGGGTTGACCGGCCTCTGTTTCTATCGGATTGGTTTCGCACCTTCTGTTAGCTCAATAGTATGTTGAATGATGCCATGATCATAACCTTCCAGATCATCGTAGGACCAGGCCACTACTCCATATTTCTCACAGAAACTGATAAGCCTTTCTCTATCTTGCTGTGAGACATTTTTCCGACCCGAAGGTTCCTCTCATCGGAAACCCGAAGGTTTTCATAATCACCTTTTTCTACCATGAATTTCCGCTTATCATTTCGGGCGTCACTACAATCAATTTTTTTTGGAGAGTAACCAATCCTTTCGGAAGCTTATTTGACTTTAGCTGCATAATTTATCCTTCATAGGCCTCGGTGATCTTTGGTTGGAGTTGATCAGCAAATTCCCCTGAGTGTTGAATAAACGAGGTGATGTGTTTATCGCTCTCAAAGACTTGCTAACTTTGGTCATTGTCAGGTATTGCTGGTCTAACAAGCACTCGCACTGAATATTTGTTCCGAAGCAAGTCAGAGATAGGATCAAACTGAGCACCGATTACCGCCATGCGATCTACATCGCCATTCTGCGCTCGGGGAATGGTCAGGATGTTGAAAGCTACAAAACTTTCTACAAGGTCCCAGATTCGATGCCGATAGGATCTCATGCGGATATTCTTTGTTGCTGATATTCCTCGCACCTAATTAACTACTCGTTCTGAATCTTCGAACATAATCAATTGCTTGATACCCATTCGTTCCACTAGGCTTAGGCCTTGGACTAACCCCTCATATTCAGCCTCGTTATTTGAATAGGTGAATTGGAATCAGAAAGACCTCAACAACTTTTCATTTTGTGGGGATATTAGACATATCCCTGCTCCTTGCTCCGTCAAAATACAATGCCCACAACTCACTTGCTTGGTCATCGTCGGGTTCTTTGACGACCTTTGGAAGAACTTGGTCTTCATCATAAATCACATATGTGCCTAATCCGGTAGCATGATAATTTCCGAAAGGATCATTGTTGATATGTTCACTCAACACAGCATCTTCGTTATCACTTCGGTCTCCGTTGACCTTCTCCTCCTCTAGCAGTTCGACATTGTACATGTCCTGCTTGGTGATGGAGGTATGTGCAGCTTCAAAGTTAATCAGGGCCTCATTCGCCACATGTTCAGAATGCAGAGCCTCCGATTCTATCTTCATCTTCACGCCATGTTTGGTTCTAAGTATTAGATGTGACCAATCTAAAGACAAATAGCCGCCCACCTTCGAAGTAAACTCTTGAGAAAGACAAAGACCAAACATTGGTGGAACATCTATGATCACTATATCTTGCGGGACCGTGATACTTGGGCAGGCAAATAGAGTTAGCGGAAGTTCTTTGATGACACCCACAGTATAAACCTTATTTCCATCTAGCTGCATCACCCCTTTCTTCATAGGTTCGTAGCTGAGTCCCAAGGATTCGACTATCAGTTTTGGCATAACCGTTGTACTAGCGCCAGAATCAATCATAGCGTTGTGTAATAGTTTCTCCCCTATAATGAGGGTCAAGAAGAAGGGTTGAGGTTTTGGCCTACCTCTGCCATGCGTATGGGATTCCTTCGCTTTGTTTGCGAGAACCTTAGTCGGTGACATTTGATAAACTGCCTCGGTACTGGCTGAAGGCTCGGTTAGTGCTGGGTCCATCTGTTGCTGAAGCGCCTTTTGGAGTATGGTTTTCTATTCTGGGATAGCTAAAATGTCCCATAAAGACACATTAGCGGAGGATTTCTTCAACTGCTCTACCACATTAAAAGGTGAGGAGCTCAGAGATTTCTGCTCCTTTGCTTTTGTTATAATAATTTCCTTATGCGGTTGAGAAGACAAAGAGATGGTCGGACCGCCAGGAATTTGATCCGAAACATCTTTGCATTGCGGGTTGTCCAAAAGTGAAACAACGGGCTCACTGGTGAATCTCCTCTTGGAGCGTGTGTTATAGTCGGACTTTACCCGCGGCGTTTCGCTATGGACGTGTCATTTGCAAACACCATTTCCTCATCTTCCATCCATGAGAAGAGCGCATGATCAGGAACAATATCGGACTCTTGCTCTAGGGACATTCCTTGTATTTGCACAGTAAGGACCGCATTCTCCATTGCTGGGGCATATCTGTACTCTTCGTTCTCTGTCGCAATACCTTGACTACGTTGCTCTGCTACCCTTTGTTGTAAGTTGCCACGCGGACAATTTCGGGGCATATGCGCATCGTTGCAAGGGAAGCACCATGGATTGATGTCATCAATAAGATTGTTTTGTCCTGCGGTTAATTCTCTGCTAGAGCTCGATGACACACCTACCAGCGGTGTAGGCACTGGAACTATTTGGTTCATAGCCACCGCTGGTGAATTAGTGCGAGGCGCACTCTGATATTGATTTTGCTGATAGGTAGGCCACCCACCTTGATAGTTATGATATGCAGGCCGTGGAGGCATTGCTTGGTTCTGCTTTAGAGTTGTTATATCATTCGCCATAGTCCACAACATCTCCTTGAGGTCGCCCATCTCATTCTTGGGAGCACCCGATGTAGAGGCCAAGTTTTCAGGAGCGGCTGTATATGAGTACGCTGACTGGGGAGTCGTTGGTGCACTGGTCGACGCAACCTCTTGTGCTACGTTCGATATCTCAGGAAATATCGGCATAACAGGTCAAGGAGGCAATTTCCTGCAGTCTATCAAGTGATTTTTTGCTTTGATAGCAGTGGCATATGCATCTGGTAAAGTGGCTCCTCCCAGAGACTTGATTATCATAGAAATGTCGGGATTGATGGACTTCAGATAAAACATGAACGCCAATTCTGGAGTTGGGCAGATGGTCACAGGAATCCTCCGCCAACTTGAGTGAAATTGGGCATTGAAGTTCGTCAGAGCCTCCTGGGGTGCTCGTTTGATGACGGAAAACTGATAATATAGTGAAGAACGATCTCCATCATGGGTGATCCCACAATAGTGGTTTACACTTTTTGGCCTAACTGGACACTGATATTTTTTTTTTAACACAATCTCCACATTCGGGCACCTATAGCGATTAAACCATAAGGAATTTGAAGATGATGTAAACTAGAGTCTTGTCACATTTTGTCTGTAGATTCTAGAAATATTTTTTTCAATTTTTTTGGAATCAAATTGCACTTCTTTTTCACACTCCCACAAAAATTGGGTTTTTTCAAAAAACATCATTTTTAAAAAGTGACGCACACCGTATAACACATAACTTTTTTTCCATGATAGATAAACTTCCAATTCTTTCAAATTTAGATTTTTAACTGTGATATCTAGTGCTTCCACTTGGTTAGATAGTTTTTTATTGACTTTTTTTTTTTTTAATCAAGTTTCAAAGTCAATCAAATGACAATTCGACCTAGCGCGACCGTATAACGCATAACTTTCAATGTATGTATTGAAATTCTTCTCTTTTTTTTGTTGGATCAAGGACTTCAATATCTGGTGCACTCATATTTTTATTTTTTTTTTTTTATAATCTTCTATTTTTCCACTTGTGCAGAACAAAGATTTTTGTTTTCGATGAAAAACCTATATTTAATAAAACTTAAAAAATAGATAGATAATAAAACCAAAACATACTAAAATTATATTCATTGGATAGCTCGTTCTGAAGGCTACTCGATTCCAATTTTGGTTTCTAAATATTCCCCCATTTTCATCCCCAACCGGAGCTTGAAAGCGTAAAATTTTAGGTTTTTTGTGTGTACAAATTAAAAAATTAGGGAAAAAGGGGGTTCGCTAGAACCAGGGGGGTTCTAGCGAACCCCCAGGGGTTCTAGCGAACCAGGGTTCATTCGAACCCTGGTTCATGTGAACCCCCCCTAATATGCACATTTCCTTTGTTTTTTGGGCGGAAATGTGGGCCCAATAGTTAATGGGTTCGCTCGAACCCTAGTTCGGTCGAACCCCTTTATGGTTCGGTCGAACATGTAGGTTCATGCGAACCCCTAAAACCAATTTTTTTGCCATGGGGTCATTTTTTCTCAAATTTCCTTCCTCTTCAAAAGTGTAAACCACTTATGTGGCTTCACCCTCATTTGAAAACCTTTCATAGAATGGATCTCCGAGGTCATCCCAAGTGCGAATGGTATTAGGAGTCGATGTTCGGTACCACTCCAGAGCTTTGCCTTTGAAAGATGCAGCAAGGAGCCTCAGGGCTACATTCTGCGCTGTGATACCGTGTACCAGGCATACATCCGCTACATCCTGCAAATGCTCTGCTGCCATTTTTGTGTTATCTCCGGTGAATTTGGGAAGAGCTTTTAGGGCCGAAACCGGAATGGCACCCCAAATAGGAGGTGCTACCGGAGCTACCAGGGGGCTTCCAGCATCCCATCCTACATAATTTCTGTCCGCGGCCGGCAACATGGTGAGAGGAAAGGGTGGTGGGAATGGAACGGTTACTAACTGATTTGCGGCCTAGACTGTCCCTAATGGAGGCATTAGTAAACCTGGGTTATTTGCAATTTGGGATCTAGTTACAGGCCGATGGCTCATACACCCTTTTAGAAGACAATTTCATTAGTTTGGGTCCCACTGGGCATGCCAGAAAAAAGGACAAACTGTTGACGCCAAAAATTGACGAGATAACAGTGCCTTATGGGAAACTCAGTTCAAGGGGGACCCCTTTGCGCCAAACTGAGTGACCTTCGGATTTTAAAGAAGTCGACTTCTTCTATATAATGGGTTTTGGAAAGGAAAAAGGAAGCGGATATAATGAAACAAATATTAATCTAAGGCGATGCGCCAAAGCTTACTGATAGGCACGATAAATCATAGACTTAAGGGCCTGAATGTTATAGTTATGTTCCAAAACATCGAAAACTTAAAGCTATAGCATAAATAATTCATTTAATTGACATAAAATAGTATCGCATACATTCTTACTGCTAAGAAGAGTCATTAAGACATGATTTAGACCAGCAAGTTTGCATTCAATGTATAGAAGTCTCCTCAAATGAAATGCTTAAGACAATAAGAAGCACAGTTCACAGTTTAATCAAGACATGAAAAACAAAAAGGCTGAACAATAGGCACAGTCTGAAAGTTTCTTGCGAATAAACATGCAAAAGAGGCCTGGTGTCTCTTGCTAAAACCAGTATTCTTTCAAAAAATCTTGGACCTATTCTCTTCAACAGAGAGAGTATATATAGCCGGAGAGCAACATTCTACCGCTTGGAGAGCTGTAATAGAAAGATCCCACAATCTCCCATAATGATGCCCGAATAAGAATATTCCCAATGCCGTTATAAGAGCAACCAGTCAGAACACAACATCCAGTCGATTAGTTACAGGCGTGCCCTTTGTAATGATGACAGTGGTCCCAACCAGGCTTCAAAGCGACAAGTGCCACCCACCACTTCAGAGAACCATGACGAGCAGCACCTAATAACACTATCCTGCTCAGCCAGTCCATAACTTGCTTTGATAATCAATGTAAGGCACATGGCAACAAATCGCGGCCCGAATGAAAACTCCTCCATCGATCGAGAGCTTGCGGAGAAGTGACATGCATTCAAGGGACTGAGGTCACTTTGAAAATGGGGAAAAGGCCGTATGAACCGGGTGGCGAAAGACGCATGGCCACGTTTCGCAACCCGTGGTGCTCTCATCCCTGCTACTGTTTAAAAGTTGCGAACCGCTGACACGTGGGCGAAGGTAGGTCCCACCAGGAAATAAAGAAGGCCTATAGAAATATTTTGTAGCCCGCAACAGCATATTCTATCCCTGCTAGGAAAGTTTGCGATATGCCACCACGTACCAAGATGTGGGCCCCTCGATGAATCTTAGGAGTACTGGACCTTTATGGAAGGCTTAGCAACCCAAAAGAAACACAAAGCAACAGAAAATGAAAAATCCCGTAGGCGAGACACGTGGGCACCCAGCGCAGCATTTCAGGAGCCGAAAGGGGTCCGCCAGCCGAAGTTGCGAAGCGAGAAATGTGCAAAGGGAAAGATCAAAACCTGTTGGGAAGCCGAAGAAACACGGAGACGCACAGGCCAGTGCACGAATATGTACAAAAAGGGACCCGAAGGGAGCTGCTTGAATAATTAATTCAACAAGCTCCCTCCTGACTAATGGAATGGAATGGAATAGTTGGTTAAGAGTTAAGTTGGTGAATTGGCGGGAGGGGCCAGTGGGGTTGGCGGTTAGAAGCGCAGGTTCATCGGAATTTAGGCGGAGCCCCAACCCCACCCCCCCACCGCCCCATTCTATTTCCATTATGGTAGGTGCGTATATGCATAAATTGATGTATACATGTAGCCGTAGATACATCCATACATATATAGATAGATGCATAAAGAGACAGTGAGATATATGCATAAATTGATATATGCATGATTGCATCTATGGATACACAGATACATAATAAGATGAAGCAAAATAGATATTTATATATGCATATATGGAACCATATAAAATTGAAATATGTTTAGCATTTTGTAATCAATGAGTATTTAGACCGAATACCTTGATAGTGGCATGTTAACTGTGTCATTGTTATCGAGTTTCTAGTGCTCATTTACCCTTGTAAAAATGCATATGTAATTAATTAGGTAGCTGTTAATTAGTCTTTAAATACATAATAATTAAAAGAAAGAAATAAAGATAATTATCGTTGCGCATATTTCAGTTATAAATGAAATCCAATTAACAAAGTAGCAATGGAAAACGATGTGCATGTTAATATGTTAGAGGGCATGTATTTGTCCATAAGTGTATAAGGATGTCATGAGTTGTGATTTCTACTTGCATGTAGTTTTATTAAATAATTAATAGTAAGTATAGAATGACCCAATCGGGTTGGGAACTAAATATTTATGTGGCTTTTAGATGATACCAGGTTTGGAGCCATGAGACTTGTTAAATGCTAAAACGTGACAGTAATCATAGCGTATTAGCTAATAGGACCAGGTGACATTCCACTCATGTCAATCTAGTCAGTTCCATATTTCTCATTTACCCTTGTTTGATCTGATATGTGACTAATCAGGTAGCTGTTAACTAGAGTTTAAATACACATAAATAAAAAGAAATAAATAAATACAATTATGCTTATTTACATATTAGCTGTCAATGAAAGCGAAATAACAAAGTAGCAGTAGAAAACCATGTGCATGTTAATATGTTGGAGAGCATGAATGTGTGCATCACTATATAATTATCTAGAAAGTCCTCTGTTTGACTGCGTAACCTCGATATTTTGTTCATAATTTTCTTTGTTCTGTATGGTGCAAATGTTGTTGTGATACATGATACACATGTAGGCATGCATAGAAACCATATATGCATACATACATGTATCCATGCATAGTATTCAGAAATGCATAAATGCATATACCAATGTCTACCTATTTTTTGTATGCTCCCATTGTTTTCATTTATGCCTATGAGGACAATAAACATGACTTTTCAAAAAATCCCTCTATGCTTTATGCTTTCATGACAATAGAAAAGCTCAAAGGAACACACTGTTGACTTATTCTTTGAAATCATAGCTAAAGGTACATAATTCATTGATGCAAAATCAATGCATTGAATGGCATCTGACTAAAGAGGAGGGTGTTTGGATTCCTAATTAGTCTTTGAATATATAACAATTAAAAGAGAGAAATAAGTATAATTATCCTTGGCCACATTTCACATTTTCACCTTTCAATAAAAGTCAATTAATAAAATAGCAATAAGACCTAAAGAAGATTCAGGGAGTATGCTGGGAGAAAACCATATTATGGACAATGGCTAGAGAATGTGTTGAAATTGCTTTATAAACTTTCAAGCAAATGATTTTTCCTTCTATTTACTTTCATTGTACATCTTAAATCGATGTTGGGTGTCACATTGCTGCAATGCATTTGGATACTTTGATTATAAAATCATAGTTAAGATCATTTTAAGTGTTATCCATTCAAATCTTCAATCTGAGTCTCGGAGGCAATGCACAACTGTCCCATAAAGAGAGCTTTGGAACAAAAGTGATGTCATAAAGGATACATGGGTATTGTCAAATATTGTGGTGATTGTCGTTATAGGCACACATGCAAAATAAGGAAGCATAAAGAAAGCAAGTGAACTCTTTAAAAATCCCATGAAACATAGTCTTTCTATGCATCCATGCATAGAGGTATACATGTATATATGTGTACATGTAATTATCATACATGTTGACATAATAATTAAAACAAAGAAATAATTACAATTATTCTTGTGTACACTTGAACTTTTGATCAAAGGCATTTGACAAATTAGCACTAGGAAACCATGTGTGTGTTAATATGTTGGATAACAGGTACTTGTGCATAGGTGTATATCGATATGGAAACCTGTATTTGAAAATGAATGGAGTGGAAATGGTATGAATTTAACAATTTTCAGCTCTACATAGAAAATTAAATGCAAGATATAAGTAGATTATTAAATGTATTTGAAATAGGAAGAAAAGATATTGAAGCCTAGAAATGCAAATGAATGGAATAAAAGGCCTATGAAGTCATCATTTCTTTCATCATAGGGTGCAACAATTTCCAGTTTGTTATTGGATATGCTTTATAAAATCATCATAGGGCTGATTGTCTAGATAGATATACAGAAGAAAAGCTCAAGGCCGATCCTTACTCTTTGTCGTACACAACAAGTTGTTGAGATCCTTGAGTTTTTAGATCATCAAATTAGGAAAATGTGAATGGTAGTGCATATCAAGTGCACTTAGTGCTTGAGGCAATAAGCAATTGCATATCTTAGTATCTTTAGATTTTAGATCGCATAGGTAACATGTGCTTCAAAGTCATCTAGTTAGGGCAATATGATCACTCTGTGCATATTGCTATTTAATTCTGGAAGTTGATGTTTCAAAAGTTATTTTTTTTATTTGGAAAGTCGTATTTATCTATTTTTGTTGTTTGTGTTTCAAAGTGAATGCATTAAATGCCATGTTGATTTGTCATGGAATATAGATTTAAGTGACTAGAGATGCATTGTGATTACTTTGAGCATTCAGTTCTATTATTTTGCAGATCTCTGTAGTCACAAGAGATGTTGTTGCTGCAAAGTCAAGACTGAAAAATGAGCTACTTGATACATGTATCCATAGATACACGGATGTGGACATCCATCATGGTATCCATAGATACATAGATACATGTATCTATGAATACATGTATGCATAGATACATCGATACATATATGGATAGGTGCCTGTATACATACGCACATAGAAGCACAGATACATATATGCGTGGATGCATGTATAGGTAGAAGAATACATAGAAACATAGTTACATGGATAGATAGATACATGCATAGTTGGATACATAAATGCTTAAATATGCATGTATGGAAATATCCATGGATTGCATGTGAATTTGCATAGATACATATATCCATGCATGCATGTATACATACATGCATGTATTGTAGTACACATGGATGCATGTATATGTGTACCTATGGGCAGGATGCATGGAAGCATGTAAATAGAAGAATTTTGTGAAATGTCATAGCAATTGTCCTCATAGGCACGTATGAAAAAAATGGAAGCATACAAAATGCAAGTGAACTGTTTGACAAAAGTCATCGAATAAATGTGGATCCATGAAATGTGGTTTGAAAGGGATTATGTAGAAGCCCTTTTGTCTATTCTGTCGACTGCATGTGAGTCTTGTAAAGACTATATATCTTCAATTGTTGTAGAGGTGTCTCATAGAGAGAGCTTTAGAACCAATGTGTTGTTAACCTATGCCATAATGAGAAGTTTGGAACAATGTAAACCTAAACTCTGCAATTGTAGTTAAGGAATTCTAAAACCTAAACTCTTTAATTGTAGCTAATGCAGAACATATGAGAATATGATAACCAGAGTCAATGATAATGCAGAAACTATGAAGCATAAATGGTAAGCTATGAAACACAAATGCTTGAACAATTATCTTTATATGTATGAATCGAGTGATGCTTGAATAAAAGATTATTTAGTTTATGCATGTGTTATCCTTTTAGTTTGTTGCATTTCATTTGAGATCAACTTTTCTAATAGTTTAGAGAGTTACATCTATTCTAGTGTGACTGACATAAGGAAATGGAGGAGTAAGAAGCACAAAATTACAAACTATGCAAGGGAGTTAGAGTTTAAGAACATCTCATATCCCTTAAGCCTTTACAGCATTAACATTCTCATGCACAACAAAGTGAAAACCACACTCATATTTGAACTATGACACAATAGAAAGTTTACGAATGAAAAACAGTAAGAGTTTAACAAAGCTCACATATTTTGTCAATGACGAACTCATTGATAGGCATAAATATTTGTGAATTGATGAAGCAAAAACCTATGAAAAAGATGAAAAAAAAACCTAATAAAAATACAAACCTTAGTGACTAATAATGTAGAACCTATGAGAATAAGATATCCAGAGTGAATGACAATGCAAAAGCTATGAAAATAAGATAACTAGAGTGAATGATAATGCAAAACCTATAAGAATAAGATAAGTAGAGTGAATGATAATGCAGGACATATGAAACAAAAATTGTAAACCATGACTAATATTTATGATATAAACAATAATGTAGAACCTATGAGACTACGATAAGCAGAGTGAATGATAATGCAGAACCTATGAGACTAGGTAAGCAGAATGAATGATAATGCAAAACCTATGAGACTAAGAAAAGGAGAATGAATGATAATGAAAAACCTATGAAACATAAATGCTAAACTATGAGTGTAATATTTGCAATATAAACCCTATTGAAAGAGAAAGGATAAACTATGACTGTAACATTTTCAATATAAACCTTAGGGAAACAAAGATGGTAAACTATGATTGTAATATTTGTAGTATAAACCCTAAGGAAATTGAAATGGTAAACTATGATTGTAACATTTGCAATATAAACCTTTGGGAAACATAAATGGCAGATTGTGACTATACTATTTGCAATATAAACCTTAGGGAATTTATATGCTAATAAATGAATGTTGTGTAGTTGCGATTGATGTGAAAGTGACACTTGCATTGGTGCGACAGTTGGATTTACCAGTTTACGGGGAAGGGTGCATGTCTTAATGTTTGGACTGTTTAAATTCCATGTTTGAATGCTACTTGTTATATGTTAGATACAAGTTGGATACACTTCATCATGTTTGGCTGCTACTGTGTACGTGTTTTGTTTTGAAATGAATGCTATTAAGTCAACATTTTAAATTTTATTTATGTTTGATGTCATCAAGCCTATGTATGAATGAATTTTTTTTAAAGTTGTGGAGGATCGTCATATAGGTGTGGGCCCCGACAAGTGCATGTCCCATCGCACGTTGCGCCCCCCCGCTTACATATCGGCTCCTCTACCCTACTCATTTTGACTAGGAAGTATGACATAATTATGATGCCACTAAGAAGAGAATATATATGAAGAGTCAACTATTGGTGCCCCAATAACGAAAGTTTTTAGTTGTGGCATCTTATCAACAATTAGAATTTAAGGAGTAATGATGGTTCTAAATAGCCTTTGGCTACTTCCATTCAACTGAATAAATTCTCAAATCCTCTATATCTACACTCTAGTCATAATCCAAACCACCTAAGGTTATGTCATAGTCAAATGCATGTTTTCAACCTTCACACATCAAGGTAAAATTGATCCTTATGATTCTGATAAGTTGAGAAGATAAAGCTTAGCTTCCCTTTAGTTGAGTTGCTAAAGATGCATGTGGTTAAGAAAGCATTTAACATTCTTAAGATCCCTAGGAGATTTTTTTCATAAGAAACCCTATCATCTAAAGACTTTTTTAGAAAGGATGTTGTTCTTAAGAAAATAAAATAAAATTCATATTTAAATGGCAGATGCACAAATAGTCTTGTGTAAGGAAAAAACTGAAACAATTCCATTCTTATTAACTTGAGATTATTAGGTAAGAATTTGCATAGTTTCTTAGTAAATTCTAGAGCATCCACAAATGTCATACCATTATCAATATGTCAAATCTTAGAACTTCCTTATGCTAAATATTAAAAAAGGGTTACTTAGTTAGACAAGATTGAAACTAATGTTATAGCTGAATTAACTCACATCCATATGCAGTTGGCATATGATCCTAGGGTCCAACATTATTTTGATATACCAGTGGTAATTATCATTGAAGTTTATCACATGCTATTAAATAAAGATTGGTCTAAGACACTAAAGTGAGGGATGACACTCTAATAAGCAAATTTAGAAGGTAAAATGAATATGAAAGTCACAACAAATAAGGTACAATAAAAAAAACCAAAGTGTAAAGGAAAATAAGGGAAGCCAATAGGTAAAAAGTGAGATCTAAGCGATAGGTTATATGAATATATGTTGCAACAAGAATTATAAATCATTGAACAAAACTTTTAGGTGTGACCTTTACCTTTAAATTTTTATTCTTATGCACATCAAGTAACTCATCATGGTACTAACAAAAGTGATCAAATATATCTTAATATTCCATTATTTTTGTTCTTCTTTGCTTACCTTTCCAATTACATGTGTTTCTTCTTGATTTTTTTTATTTTTTTGTGTTAGACGTAACACATGATCAACATGGGTAATATTCTAAGGAAATTCATTTCTTATCTATTATTATTTGTTAATTTGTGGTTGTGCTAGAAAGATAGGAAATGGACACATCACAACTTTTTTCCTTAATTTCCTCAGTCTTTTGAGTATGAAATTTGGATATCTGTATTAATTTTACTTATTTTTTTCTTATTGAATGTGTTCTTTCTTTGTATCATATTTTTTATAGTTAGATACATTAGTCTAAACTTCAAGATCTTGTTGTTCTATTTGTTTATCATTTTATTGTTATTATTGTTCTTAAAACATATCTTGAAATGCCTTATAAATATATTCTAATCCTTGTGTGAAGTGTTTTTCTTGAGTTGGAACATATGTATCCAAAGTAAAATGCTTCGCTCCATAATTGATTTAGGTCTGTTCAAAAAAATCTCTTTCATGGAATCCAAGCAATATAGATAATTTAGGTGATGCAACCCAAGCTTTTGGAATTATATTTGGCATATTTCACGATACTCTTATCTACTACGCTACTATGCTTGCAGCATACAGGCGGAAATAGTTGTCGCGTCATTGCAAAGGAATATTGTCCACTGGCGGGGCCCACACAATACCTTACAAATTTCACGGTATGAGGAACGGGGCCAAATAAATTGTCCACTGGACGGCAACCACATTCATGAGGCATACTGGAAAGGCACAATCAAGGTAAGACGGCGCACACAAACTCTTACATATGAGACGAGAACCGTGATTTTGCCAATATATGTGAAGAAACAGAGTTTCGGTTGTCCACTGGTGGGGCCCACACAATAACTCACAAATTGCAAATGGGGCCAAATAAATTGTCCAATGGACGACAACCACGTTAAGGAGGCATACTGGCAAGGCACAATCAGGGTAAGAGAGCCCACACAAACTCTTTCATATGAGAGAATCGTGACTTTGCCAATTTCCATTACAGGAGAATATATGTGAAGAAGCAGAGTTGTGTTCTTACAGTCCATTTAGCTTTTCAACGATGGGTTTTCTCAATGTCTTGCAATCTTCTTTGCCTGTCACTAACAGTGGATATCTTAACCACCGAGGAGCAGATGTGATCAGAAACAATCGGTTCTCTATGCACCACTCATGGCTTCGCTCCAAGACTGTATATGATGCATTGCTTCACCATCGAGGAGCAGATGCGATGGGAATCAATCATTCTTTTGTTCATTCATCAGGGATTCTCACCAAGACTGGCGCATTTCTTAAACATGGAGGAGCAGATGTGACGGGAATCAATCAATCGTCAATGCATTATTCAGTGCTTCCCACCAAGACGGGATATGATGTATTTCTTAACCATAGAGGACCAGATGCGAAGGAAAGTATAGCCAGCCTCATCTTTCATAATCTCAAAAACAAAGGATTCAAGGTGTTTTTCGACAAGAAATCTATCCAAGCTGGGGAAAATGTACCTCAATCGATAGAAGAAGCTATTCACTCAGCCTCTGTTCATATTCTCATATTCTCGCCCACTTATGTACAGTCGGTTTGGTGCCTGAAGGGACTTCAGCTCATCCTCAAGACAGGGGCTTCCATCATTCCCCTTTGTTGTGGAATTCAGCCTTGCGAGCTTCGAATGAAGAACGAAGAGGGTGTGTATGCTCGAACATTTCATAAGCACACTGCAAGGTTTGAGAGTCATGTACTTGAGGAATGGAAGGAGGCCCTTTCTGAGGTTTCGTTCATCAAGGGCTATATTTTTGAGGGGTAACAAAATTCCTTTTACTTGTTCTGTTGCTCTGTTTTCATGTGTTTTCTCATTCTTGGTTACTTAAGGGACATTAATATTAAATAGAATTTGAATATATGAAATACTCTTTTGAGGCGAGATTTATTGTGTATATTTCAGAGATCAGGGACAACTGCTGGAGGAAATCACAATGAGTGTAACGCAGTTTATTGATATGGCGAAATTCAAACCAAATGTGCCCTGCTTTGATCTTCAAGATGATTCAAAGATTCGATCTCGTCCCTGTCGTTGGTGTTGGTGACTAGATTGTTGTCATCGATAGGTACTCCTGTTTGTAATCCTTATTCTGTGCGTACAACATTAGAAGAATCTCCTGTGGGTGTTGCCATTGTACTTCTCATTGTTTTGATCATGATCTGGTACCAGTCTTCTGGAGACAATGAGTCAATTGTATTATATACCCATATAATTATAGTTGCTTTTAGTTTATAGATCTGTTAAAATGACGCTCTGTGTTTATAGTTTTATCAGGTGGGCCGATTTGTTTTGCACCAAGCTATGGGTTTTTCTTCTAATGAAATTTGTTTCACAAACGCCTTTTTTTTTATTTTTATTTTTATTTTTTTCAGTTAATTTAGGATGAGATATAGAGTGGGCGCATGACTTGTGATGGATTTTATGAACTTAGTATCATTTTCTGCTTGCATTGCCTGAGACAGAAAAGATCTCTAAAGATTTATAGGCTACTTCATGTAATTAATTAAACAATCAATCAATTAACTAAGATCCTGAGGTGAGTTTCGAAACAAGTTTTTATGCATAGAGAAGCAAATGTTAAAATTGATAAAAGGATAAGGTGTTTAGTTTCATGATTAACAAGTGACGCAAGCGTCGATCTCCTGTCGAGAGGTAAAAACCATCTAGTTTAGGGTCCATGGGCAATGTGGTCCCAAAATTGTATATATGGGCACCATGTATACTAACAATTATTAAATGCAAGTAATCTTAAATGTTTGTAACAATTCTTGAGTTATCTGTGTATACATGCATGCATGTATACATGTGTCCACGTGCACACAATGCATAGAAGAGTGAAAAACATTGTTGGCATCTCAACAAGTCTTAAAGCACGAGGAGACTCAAGTTGCATTTGCAATATTAGAAGAAAGAAAACAGGAGAAATAAAACTTTCACCCCATAAATTCATTAGTCATTTCAATTCCAACAAAGTTTTGATGTAGGAATATTTCGAAAGCATCAAATATCGTTTACAACAATTTACAAAAACATGTGTCCAGAGGCCAAAAAATATTGCATTTTTTACATGTCCCCGCATTATTGCATATAGACATATATCTATATGCATTTTTAAACAAAGTTTACCATACTTCTTTTTTTTGCTTCAATGTCTATTTCTAAATAAAATTATGTTTAGTGTGCTAGTGTAATGTGTATTTGTAAACTTTTTTAAGATCAATTAATCTTTTTTTTAATTTAATATGAAAGTTAGTTCTATATAAAGCTATTGATTTTATTAGAAATAAGATTTTAATTTTGTTAATGTAATTCAAAAACATATTTTTCTGTATAGAACAATGTAATTATATTACAATAAATTCTTAGATGAATCACTAGGAAGCTATTGTTTTTATTATAAATAAGATTTTATTCTTGTTTATGTAATACGAATAGATATTTTTGTGTATATCTATTAAACAAAAAATAATTTGCAAAGATACAAAGAACCTTATTACGTAAGATAAAATGTAGCTACACTAAAATAGTTGATATGTTTATAGCACTTTGCATTGAGAATAAAATGTAATAATTTGATTTATTAAAATGTAAAAAGTCAAATAAATGTTACAATAAATTCTTAGATGAATCATTAGAAAGGTATTGGTTTTGTTATAAAGAAGATCTTAATCTTGTTTACGTAATACAAATAAATATTTTTGTGTATATATATTAAACAAAAAATAATTTGCAAAGATATAAAGAACCTTATTACCTAAGATAAAATGTAGCTACACTTAAATAATTCACATGTTTATAGCACTTTGCATTGAAATTATTGAGAGAGAAACGTTTGTAACAATGCTCAAGGCATCTATGTATACATGTATGCATGTACACATGTATCGATGTGCACATAATGCAGACAAGAGTGAAAAGAATCCCTGGCATTTGAATGAGTCTGAAAGCACGATGAGACTCAACTTGCATTTGCAGTATTAAATGAAAGAAAATAGGAGAAAGAAACTACTTATTAGCAACGCATACATCGAAGGGAAGCATAAGAATAGGATCCATGTAAACATTTATACATGCATGGATGTGTACATGTGTCCATGTAATTTGGTATGTAAACAAGAATCTATACATGCCTACATGCATAAAGCTAGAAATGTCAGAAACAATTTGCATTTACAGTATTAAATGAAAGAAAACAGGAAAGATTAATTATTTATTAGCAATACATATATCGAAGGAATGCATAAATATATGGATCAATGCAAACATTTATGCATGTAACGATATGTACATGTGCCCATGTAAACTGGTATGTAAACAAGAATCTATATATTCCTGCATGCATAAAGTTAGAAATGTCAGAAACAACTTGCATCTGAAAGATATACAAAAAACATTTATGATCGAAACAAAAGAATTATACATTATTGTTTTTTGAAAAATTGTATAAAGGATATCTAATGATGCATTTGAATGCATGTATACATGTAAATATTTGTTAAATCTAATGATACATTTTAGTCTGCAAGAAACTGTCATACGTGCTCTTAGTTATCTGTAATAAACAGGATGCAGAAAAAACATTTAAAAAAGACTCTTGAATACAATTGTATGTTATGGTAGTTATTTTGAAAGCCCTCAGTGTTTAATTGCATAACCTTGATATTTTCTTCATTTTTCCCTCTGTTTGGTATGGTGTGAATTTTGTTGTGATGGATGTAGGTATATTTGAGCTATAGATAGATAAAGCTATGTAAGGGTAATAAAGAAGAATGAGCTATGTAAGTGCAACAAAGAGAGGGAATTGATAGAATGATGAGATGCAAGTAAGGTATATGAATTCCTTATGAAAAGTATTTGATATGGGAGGCAAGGATATGCGAGCCTGGATATGAGAATGAATGGAATGGCAGGAATACTTATGCGTTCGCCCGGAATGCTTTTAACTGGTAGCATCGGCCAATCACATTTTTCCATTTAACATATTACTTATTTTTTTGTATAGTTTGAATTTGAAAAGCTATTTGAATGCATAAATTGATTAAATAAATTTAAGCAAAGGTATAGTTTAAAAGTTGGCGGCTAGAGGTACGTAATCCATGAATGAAGATTAAATGCATTAAAATATTAGGAAAATGTGAGCACATAAATTGTTTAAATAAATTTAAGCAAAGGCATAGTTTATAGAACTGGCGAGTAGACATACGTAATGCATGAATACAAATTTAATGCATTAAATGGCGTATGGCTCAAGGTGAAGGTGCTGGAATGGCTTGGTGGCCACGTGTGGCCAGGGTACTTTGGTCATTTAATATGGAGTTAAGCTGCTTGTTATGCATCTCTATTACTTTGCGTGTGTTGTTTTCGTGTTTTCTAAGTGTGTGTTCTGAGGAATGCAACAGATTGGTGTGATTGCAGGGCAAGCATATAAATGGATTTAGAAATGTATTTGATTTGAGAAGAAAGGATGTACAAGGGTAGAAATGGAAATGAATGGAATTGATAGGGTATGAAGTGATCATTTCTTCCAACAAAGGGTGGAAGAATGTCTAGTTTGTTATTGGTTATGCTTTTTAAAATCACCATAGGGCTAAGTGTCTCAATACAAGCATAGAAAAAAGACTAATGTTCCATTTCCCACTCTCCTTCGTACTGAACAAGGTGTCGAGATCCTTGAGCTTCATCGAAATGCGACAAGAGAAGAATAGATATAAATATATAATGATATTTAAGGATACAAGAGTCAAAAGAGAAAACAAAGTAGAAGTTGTTATGCATATACTATGAAAATAATAAATACATGGACTTTTTTGATAGATATAGCAATAAATACTTGTATTTCTACATGTGTGTATGTATACATTTGCAGTAAGAAATGTACTTTATGATCTGATTTAGGAAGCAAAAATGTATTATTTTTTTGTTTGAATTATTAAATGCAAATAATATTAAAGGTTTGTAACAATGCTTGAGCCATCTATGTATACATGTATCGATGTGCTCATAATGCATAGAAGAGTGACAAGCATCCTTTACATCTGAACGAAAAATTTGAATGGAAAACACTAAAATCGATTAGAAATAGAAATTTATAATCAAAGCATTCTAAATGCATCAAAGCACAATGAGACTAAACTTTCATTTGCAGTAGTAAACGAAAGAAAACAGGGAAAATGAACTACTTATCACCAATGCATATATGGAAGGAATGCATAAATACATTGATCCATGTAAACATTTGTGCATGCATGGATGTGTACATGTGTCCATGTAATTTGGTATGTAAACAAGAATCTATATATGCCTATGTGCATAAAGTTAGAAATGTCAGAAACAATTTGCATTTGAAACATATACATTATTGTGTTTTGAAAAAGTGTATAAAGGATATCTAACAATGCATATGAATGCATGTATACATGTAAATATTTGTTAAATTTGATGATACATTTTAGGCTGCAAGAAACTGTCATACGTGCTCTTAGTTATCTGTAATAAACACGATGTAGAAAAAATGTTTTGAAAAGAGCTCTTGAATACAAGTATATGTTATGATAGTTATTTTGAAAGCCCTCAGTGTTTAACTGCATAACCTTGATATTTTCTTCATCTTTTTCTTTGTTTCATATGGTGTGAATTTTATTGTGATGGATGAAGGTACATTTGAGGTATAGATAGATAAAAATATGTGAGGGTAAAAAAGAAGAATGAGTTATGCATGTGCAACAAAGAGAGGGAATTGAGAGAATGATGAGATGCAAGTAAGGTATATGAATAAGTTATGAAAAGTATTTGATATGGGAGTCAAGGATATGCAAGATTCGATATGAGAATGAATGGAATGTAAATGTTACGAGTTTATCATTTTTTAGTTATACGCTTAAAATTAAATGCAAGAAATCAAAATTTGAATGAGGGAGCTGGATTGAATGAAAAAAGGAATGCAACAGATTTGTGTGATCCAAGACAAGCATATAAATGGACTTTGAAATGTATTTGATTTTAGAAAAAGGGATGTCTCAATACAAACACAGAAAAAAGACTCATGTCCCATTTCTCACTCTCCTTCGTAGTGAACAAGGTTCCGAGATCCTTGAGCTTCCTCGAAATGCGACAAGAGAAGAATAGATATAAATATATAAGGATATTTAAGGATATTACCTTAGAATTTATATTGCAATAACTTGAATATGACCTTCAAAAATATTGGAAAGCTAATAAAATATTTATCAAATTAGAGAGATATACACTTCCTAAAATGAACTCTAAAATAACATATATCATTTTTTCTTGTCTTCATGGTGCCTATATTATTCTGTAATACCACTTGTAATGAATGAAATTGCATAATAAAACAATAGAGTAAGAAATATACTACAAATACTTGATAATAGTAAGTCAGTTTCAAGAGAAAAGTTCTCAAAGTTTCCAAGAAGAACACAATTCAGAATATGATGATAATAAAGTAGAAAAAACTTGTAAAAAAAGAAAAAATGAAAACAATAAATATGGTAGGCCATGAAACTAAGAAAATTTAAATGCTGATGCATTAGAGAACAATAAATGCATGGACAGAGAAATACGTAGAGCTATTCATAGAAATATGCATGGATTGATTAAATAAATTGAAGGAAAGGGATAATTAATAAAACTGGTGAGTAGAGGTACGCAATCCATGAGTACAAATTAAATGCATTTAAATATCAGGAAAATGCAAACACATAGAGAGGTTAAAATAATTGAAGCAAATGCATTAAATGGCATATGGGTGGTGGGGAAGGTCCTGGAATGGCTTGGTGGCCATGGGTGGCCAGCATAGGTGCACAAATGCATATCTACATGTTTTACATGAACACATGTATAGATGGATGCATAGACACATGTATACATACAGAGACATATATGTTACAGAAAGAGCTATGCAGATACATGGATGTGTAGAAATATGCATATATGCATCTGTAAATGGGCAGAGACAAAGACATATACATAGATGCATGAGTCCATAGATGCATAAATACATGTATTCATGCAAGATATCGATAGATGGATATATACCTGGATGTGTGCATGAAATCCATAGGTGCATATATGCATAAATTGATGTATACATGTAGCCGTAGATAGATCAATACATATATAGACAGATGCATAAAGAGACGGTGATATATATGGATAAATTGATATCTACATGATTGCATCTATGGATACACAGATACATAATAAGATTAAGAAAAAGAGATATTTATATATGCATATATGGAACCATATAAAATTGAAATATGTTTATCATATTGTAATCAATGAGTATTTAGACCGAATACCTTGATAGTGGCATGTCAACTGTGTCATTGTTATCGAGTTTCTAGTGCTCATTTACCCTTGTAAAAATGCATATGTAATTAATTAGGTAGCTGCTAATTAGTCTTTAAAGACGTAATAATTAAAAGAAATAAATAATGATAATTATTGTTGTGCATATTTCAGTTATAAATGAAAGCCAATTAACAAAGTAGCAATGGAAAACGATGTGCATGTTAATATGTTAGAGGGCATGTATTTGTCCATAAGTGTATAAGGATGCCATGAGTTGTGATTTCTACTTGCATGTAGTTGTATTAAACAATTAATAGTAAGTATAGAATGACCCAATCGGGTTGGAAACTGAATATTTATGTGGCTTTTAGATGATACCAGGTTTGGAGCCATGAGACTTGTTAGATGCTAAAATGTGACAGTAATCATAGCATATTAGCTAATAGGACCACGTGACATTCCACTCAAGTCAATGTAGTCAGTTCCATATTTCTCATTTACCCTTGTTTGATTTGATATGTGACTAATTAGGTAGTTGTTAACTAGTGTTTAAATACACATAAATAAAAAGAAAGAAATAAATACAATTATGCGTCTATACATATTAGCTGTCAATGAAAGTGAAATAACAAAGTAGCAGTAAAAAACCATGTGCATGTTAATATGTTGGAGAGCATGAATGTGTGCATCGCTGTATAATTATCTAGAAAGCCCTCTGTTTGACTGCATAACCATGATATTTTGTTCATAATTTTCTTTGTTCTATATGGTGCAAATGTTGTTGTGATACATGATACACATGTAGGCATGCATAGAAACCATATATGCATACATACATGTATCCATGCATAGTATTCAGAAATGCATAAATGCATATACCAATGTCTACCTGTTTTCTGTATGCTCCCATTGTTTGAATTTATGCCTATGAGGACAATAAACATGACTTTTAACAAAATACCTCTATGCTATATGCTTTCGTGACAACAAAAAAGCTCAAAGAACCACACTGTCGACTTATTCTTTGAAAGCATAGCTAAAGGTACATAATTCATTGATGCAAAATCAATGCATTGAATGGCATCTGACTAAAGAGGAGGCTGTTTGGATTCCTAATTAGTCTTTGAATATATGACAATTAAAAGAGAGAAATAAGTATAATTATCCTTGGCCACATTTCACATTTTCACCTTTCAATCAAAGTCAATTAACAAAATAGCAATAAGACCTAAAGAAGGTTCAAGGAGTATGTTGGTAGAAAACCATATTATGGACAATGGTTAGAGAATGTGTTGAAATTGCTTTATAAACTTTGAAGCAAATGCATTTTTCCTTCTATTTACTTTCATTGTACATCTTAAATGGAAGTTGGGTGTCACATTGCTGCAATGCATTTGGATACTTTGATTATAAAATCATATTATGATATTGCTGTGGAAAAATACCTCCTACTTATAAAATCATAGTTAAGATCATTTTAAGTGTTATCCATTCAATTCTTCAATCTGAGTCTCGGAGGCAATGCACCGCTGTCCCATAAAGAGAGCTTTGGAACAAAAGTTTTGTCATAAAGGATAGAGGGGTATTGTCAAATATTGTGGTTATTGTCGTGATAGGCACATAGGCAAAATATGGAAGCATAGAGAAAGCAAGTGAACTCTTTAAAAATCCCATGAAACATAGTCTTTCTATGCATCCATGCATAGAGGTATACATGTATATATGTGTACATGTAATTATCATACATGTTGACATAATAATTAAAACAAAGAAATAATTACAATTATCCTTGTGTACACTTGAACTGTTGATCAAAGGAAATTGACAAATTAGCACTAGGAAACCATGTGTGTGTTAATATGTTGGATAACATGTACTTGTGCATAGGTGTATATGGATATGGAAACCTGAATTTGAAAATGAATGGAGTGGAAATGGTATGAATTTAACAATTTTCAGCTATACATAGAAAATTAAATACAATATATAAGTAGATTATTAAATGTATTTGAAACAGGAAGAAAAGATATTGAAGCCTAGAAATGCAAATGAATGGAATAAAAAGCCTATGAAGTCATCATTTCTTTCATCATAGGGTGCAGCAATTGCTAGTTTGTTATTGGTTATGCTTTATAAAATCATCATAGGGCTGATTCGCTAGATATATATACAGAAGAAAAGCTCAAGGCCCATTCCTTACTCTTTGTCGTACACAACAAGGTGTTGAGATCCTTGAGTTTTTAGATCATCAAATTAGGAAAATGCGAATGGTAGTACATATCGAGTGCACTTAGTGCTTGAGGCAATAAGTAATTGCATATCTTAGTATCTTTAGATTTTAGATCGCATAGGTAACATGTGCTTCAAAGTCATCTAGTTAGGGTAATATGATCACTTTGTGCATATTGTTATTTAATTCTGGAAGTTGTTGTTTCAAAAGTTATTTTTTTTATTTGGAAAGTGATATTTATCTATTTTTGTTGTTTGTGTTTCAAAGTGAATGCATTAAATGGCATGTGGATTTGTCATGGAATATAGATTTAAGTGACTAGAGATGCATTGTGATTACTTTGAGCATTTCAATTATATTATTCTGCAGATCTGTGTAGTCAAAAGAGATGTTGTTGTTAAAGAGTAGAGACTGAAAAATGAGCTACTTGATACATGTATCCATAGATACACGGATGTGGACATCCATCGTGGTATCCATAGATGCGTAGATACATGTATCTATGAATACATGTATCCATAGATACATCGACACATATATGGATAGGTGCCTGTATACATACGCACATAGAAGCACAGATACATATAAGTGTGGATGCATGTATAGGTAGAAGAATAGATAGAAATATAGCTACATGGATAGAAAGATACATGAATAGTTGGATACATAAATGCTTAAATATGCATGTCTGGAAATATCCATGGATTGCATATGAATTTGCATAGATACATATATCCATGCATGCATGTATACATACATGCATGTATACATACATGCATGTATACATACATGCATGTATTGTAGTACACATGGATGCATGTATATGTGTACCTATGGGCAGGATGCATGGCAGCATGTAAATAGAAGAATTTTGTGAAATGTCATAGCAATTGTTGTCATAGGCACGTATGCAAAAAATGGAAGCATACAAAAGGCAAGTGAATTGTTTGACAAAAGTCATCGAATAAATGTGGATCCATGAAATGTGGTTTGAAAGGGATTATGTAGAAGCCCTTTTGTCTATTCTGTTGACTGCATGTGAGTCCTGTAAGGACTATATATCTTCAATTGCTGTATAGGTGTCTCACAGAGAGAGCTTTAGAACCAATGTGTTGTTAACTTATGCCATAATGAGAAGTTTGGAACAATGTAAACCTAAACTCTGCAATTGTAGCTAAGGCATTCTTAAACCTAAACTCTGCAATTGTAGCTAATGCAGAAAATATGAGAATATGATAACCAGAGTCAATGATAATGCAGAAACTATGAAGCATAAATGGTAAACTATGAAACACAAATGCTTGAACAGTTATCTTTATATGTATGAATAGAGTGATGCTTGAATAAAATATTATTTAGTTTATGTATGTGTTATCCTTTTAGTTTGTTGCATTTTATTTGAGATCTTCTTTTCTAATACTTTAGAGAATTACATCTATTCTAGTGTGAGTGACATAAGGAAATAGAGGAGTAAGAAGCACAAAATTACAAACTATGCAAGGGAGTTAGAGTTTAAGAACATCTCATATCTCTTAAGCATTTACAGCATTAACATTCTCATTCACAACAAAGTGAAAACCACTCATATTTGAACTATGACACAATAGAAAGGTTACGAATGAAAAACAGTAAGAGTTTAACAAAGCTCACATATTTTGTCAATGAAGAACTCATTGCTAGGCATAAATATTTGTGAATTGATGAAGCAAAAACCTATGAAAAAGATAAAAAAAAACCTAATAAAAATACAAACCTTAGTGACTAATAATGTAGAACCTATGAGAATAAGATATCCAGAGTGAAAGACAATGTATAAGCTATGAAAATAAGATAACTATAGTGAATGATAATGCAAAACCTATGAGAATAAGATAATCAGAGTGAATGATAATGCAGGACATATGAAACAGAAATGGTAAACCATGACTAATATTTATGATATAAATGATAATGTAGAACCTATGAGACTACAATAAGCAGAGTGAATAATAATGTAGAACCTATGAGACTAGATAAGTAGAATGAATGATAATGCAAAACCTATGAGACTACGAAAAGGAGAGTGAATGATAATGCAAAATGTATGAAACAAAAATGCTAAACTATGAGTGTAATATTTGCAATATAAACCCTACTAAAACAGAAAGGCTAACCTATGACTGTAACATTTTCAATATAAACCTTAGGGAAACAAAGATGGTAAACTATGATTGTAATATTTGTAGTATAAACCCTAAGGAAATTGAAATGGTAAACTATGATTGTAACATTTGCAATATAAACATTTGGGAAATAGAAATGATAGATTGTGACTGTAATATTTGCAATATAAACCTTAGGGAATTTATATGTTAATAAATGAATGTTGTTGACTTGGCACCTTGTTTATGTTGTGTAGTTGTGATTGATGTGAAAGTGATGCTTGCATTGGTGCAACAGTTGGATTTACCAATTTACGGGGAAGGGTGCATGTCTTAATGTTTGGACTATTTAAATTCCATGTTGGAATGCTCCTTGTTATATGTTAGATACAAGTTGGATACACTTCATCATGTTTGGCTGCTAGTGTGTACTTGTTTTATTTTGAAATGAATGCTATTAAGTGAGCATTTTAAATCTCATTTATGTTTGATGCCATCATGACTATGTATGAATGAAAAATTTTTAAAGTTGTGGAGGATCGGCATATAGGTGTGGGCCCCCACAAGCACATGTCCCATTGCACGTTGCGCCCCCCGCTTACATATCGGCTCCTCTACCCTACTCATTTTGACTAGGAAGTATGACATAATTATGATGACCCTAAGAAGAGAATATATATGAAGACTCAACTGTTGGTGCCCCAATAACGAAAGTTTTTAGTTGTGGCATCTTATCAACAATTGGAATTTAAGGAGTAATGATTGTTCTAAATGGCCTTTGGCTACTTCCTTTCAACTGAATAAATTCTCAAATCCTCTATATCTTCTATCTAGTCATAATCCAAACCACCTAAGGTTATGTCATAGTGAAATACAAGTTTTCAACCTTCACACATCAAGGTAAAAATGATCCTTATGATTTTGATAAGTTGAGAAGATAAAGCTTAGCTTACCTTTAGTTGAGTTGCTAAAGATGCATGTGGTTAAGAAAGCATTCAACATTCTTAAGATCCCTAGGAGAATTTTTTCATAAGAAACCCTATTATCTCAAGACTTTTTTAGAAAGGATGTTGTTCTTAAGAAAATAAAATAAAATTCATATTTAAATGGCAAATGCACAAATAGTCTTGTGTAAAGAAAAAACTGAAACAATTCCATTCTTATTAACTTGAGATTATTAGGTAAGAATTTGCATAGTTTCTTAGTAAATTCTAGAGAATCCACAAATGTCATACCATTATCAATATGTCAAATCTTAGAACTTACTTATGCTAAATATTCGAAAAAGGTTACTTAGTTAGACAAGATTGAAACTAATGTTATAGCTAAATTAACTCACATCCATATGCAGTTGGCATATGATCCTAGAGTCCAACATTATTTTGATATACCAGTGGTAATTATCATTGAATTTTATCACATGCTATTAAATAAAGATTGGTTTAAGACACTAAAGTGAGGGATGACACTCTAATAAGCAAATATAGAAGGTAAAATGAATATGAAAGTCGCAACAAATAAGGTACAATAAAAAAAGACCAAAGTGTAAAGGAAAATAAGGGAAGCCAATAGGTAAAAAGTGAGATCTAAGCTATAGTTTATATGAATATATTTTGCAACAAGAATTATAAATCATTTAACAAAATTTTTAGGTGTTACCTTTACCTTTAAATTTTTATTCTTATGCACATCAAGTAACTCATCATGGTACTAACAAAAGTGATCAAATATATCTTAATATTCCATTATTTTTGTTCTTCTTTGCTTACCTTTCCAATTACATGTGTTTCTTCTTGATTTTTTTATTTTTTTTGTGTTAGATGTAACACATGATCAACATGGGTAATATTCTAAGGAAATTCATTTCTTATCTATTATTATTTGTTAATTTGTGGTTGTGCTAGAAAGATAGGAAATCGACACATCACAACTTTTTTCCTTAATTTCCTCAGTCTTTTCAGTATGAAATTTGGATATCTGTATTAATTTAACTTCTTTTTTTTCTTATTGAATGTGTTCTTTCTTTATATCATATATTTTATAGTTAGATACATTAGTCTAAACTTCAAGATCTTGTTGTTCTATTTGTTTATCATTTTATTGTTATTATTGTTCTTAAAACATATCTTGAAATGCCTTATAAATATATTCTAATCCTTGTGTGAAGTTTTTTTCTTGAGTTGGAACATATGTATCCAAAGTAAAGTGCTTCGCTCCATAATTGATGTAGGTCTATTCAAAAAAATCTCTTTCATGGAATCCAAGCAATATAGATAATTTAGGTGATGCAACCCAAGCTTTTGGAATTATATTTGGCATCTTTCACGATACTCTTATCTACTACGCTACTATGCTTGCAGCATACAGGCGGAAATAGTCATCGTGTCATTGCAAAGGAAATTTGTCCACTGGCGGGGCCCACACAATACCTTACAAATTTCACGGTATGAGGAACGGGACCAAATAAATTGTCCACTAGCAGGAAACCACGTTCAGGAGGCATACTGGAAAGGCACAATCAGGGTGAGACGGCGCACACAAACTCTTTCATATGAGAGGAGAACCGTGATTTTGCCAATATATGTGAAGAAGCAGAGTTGCGGTTGTCCACTGGCGGGGCCCGCACAATAACTCACAAATTGCAAATGGGGCCAAATAAATTGTCCAATGGACGGCAACCACGTTAAGGAGGCATATTGGCAAGCCACAATAAGGGTAAGAGGGCCCACATAAACTCTTTCATATGAGAGGAGAATCATGACTTTGCCAATGTCCATTACAGGAGAATATATGTGAAGAAGCAGAGTTGGGTTCTTACAGTCCATTTAGCTTTTCAACAATGGGTTTTCTCAATGTCTTGCAATCTTCTTTGCCTGTCACTAATAGTGGATATCTTAACCACCAAGGAGCAGAGGTGATCAGAAACAATCGGTTCTCTATGCACCACTCATGGCTTCGCTCCAAGACTGTATATGATGCATTGCTTCACCATCGAGGAGCAGATGCGATGGGAATCAATCATTCTTTTGTTCATTCTTCAGGGATTCTCACGAAGACTGGCACATTTCTTAAACATGGAGGAGCAGATGTGACAGGAATCAATCAATCATCAGTGCATTATTCAGTGCTTCCCACCAAGACGGGATATGATGTATTTCTTAACCACAGAGGACCAGATGTGAAGGAAAGTATAGCCAGCCTCATCTTTCATAATCTCGAAAACAAAGGATTCAAGGTGTTTTTCGACAAGAAATCTATCCAAGCTGGGGAAAACGTACCTCAATCGATAGAAGAAGCTATTCACTCATCCTCTGTTCATATTCTCATATTCTCGCCCACTTATGTACAGTCGGTTTGGTGCCTGAAGGAACATCAGCTCATCCTCAAGACAGGGGCTCCCAGCATTCCCCTTTTTTGTGGAATTTAGTCTTGCGAGCTTCGAATGGAGAACGAAGATGGTGTGTATGCTCGAACATTTCAGAAGCACACTGCAAGGTTTGAGAGTCATGTACTAGAGGAATGGAAGGAGGCCCTTTCTGAGGTTTCGTTCATCAAGGGCTATATTTTTGAGGGGTAACAAAATTCCTTTTACTTGTTCTCTTGCTCTGTTTTCATGTGTTTTCTCATTCTTGGTTACTTAAGGGACATTAATATTAAATAGAATTTGAATAAATGAAATAATCTTTTCAGGGGAGATTTATTGTGTATATTTCAGAGATCAGGGACAACTGCTGGAGGAAATCGCAATGAGTGTAACGCAGTTTATTGATATGGCGAAATTGCAACCAAATGTGCCCTGCTTTGATCTTCAAGATGATTCAAAGATTTGATCTCGTCCCTGTCATTGGTGTTGGTGACTAGATTGTTGTCATCGATAGGTACTCCTATTTGTAATCCTTATTCTGTGCGTACAACATCAGAAGAATCTCCTATGGGTGTTGCCATTGTACTTCTCATTGTTTTATGATCTGGTACCAGTCTTCTGGAGAGAATGAGTCAATTGTATTATATACCCATATAATTGGAGTTGCTTTTAGTTTATAGATCTGTTAAAATGACGCTTTGCATTTATAGTTTGATCAGGTGGGCCGATTTGTTTTGCACCAAGCTATGGGTTTTTCTTCTAATTAAATTTGTTTCACAAATGCCTTTTGTTTTTATTTTTATTTTTATTTTTTTCAGTTAATTTAGGATGAGATATAGAGTGTGCGTATGACTTGTGATGGATTTTATGAACTTATTATCATTTTTCTTCTTGCATTGCCTGAGACAGAAAAGATCTCTAAAGATTTATAGGCTACTTCATGTAATTAATTAAACAATCAATCAATTAACTAAGATCCCGAGGTGAGTTTCAAAACAAGTTCTTATGCAGATAGAAGCAAATGTTAAAATTGATAAAAAGATAAGGTGTTTAATTTCATGATTAACAAGTGACGCAAGCGTCGAGTTCCTGCCGAGAGGTAAAAAACAATCTAGTTTAGGGTCCATGGGCAACGTGGTCCCAAAATTGTATATTTGGGCACCATGTATACTAATAATTATTGAATGCAAGTAATCTTAAATGTTTGTAACAATGCTTGAGTTATCTGTGTATACATGTATGCATGTATACATCTGTCCACATGCACACAATGCATAGAAGAGTGAAAAGCATTTTTAGAATTTCAACAAGTCTTAAAGCACGAGAAGACTCAAGTTGCATTTGCAATATTAGAAGAAAGAAAACAGGAGAAATAAAGTACTTATGAACAATGCACAATTTTTTTTATTTTTTTTTAATAAACCTTTCGCCCCATAAATTCATTAGTCATTTCAATTCCAACAAAGTTTTGATGTAGGAATATTTCGAAAGCATCAAATATTGTTTGCAACAATTTAAAAAAACATGTGTCTAGAGGCCAAAAAATATTGCATTTTTTACATGTCCACGCATTATTGCATATAGACATATATCTATATGCATTTTCAAACAAAGTTTACCATACTTCCTTTTTTTGCTTCAATGTCTATTTCTAAATAAAATTATGTTTAGTGTGCTAGTGTAATGTGTATTTGTAAACTTTTTTAAGATCAATTAATCTTTTTTTTAATTTAATATGAAAGTTAGTTCTATATAAAGCTATTGATTTTATTAGAAATAAGATTTTAAGTTTATTAATGAAATACGGAAACATATTTTTCTATATAGAACAATGTAATTATATTACGATAAATTCTTAGATGAATCACTAGGAAGCTATTGTTTTTATTATAAATAAGATTTTAATCTTGTTTATGTAATATGAATAGATATTTTTTTGTATATATATTAAACAAAAAATAATTTGCAAAGATACAAAGAACCTTATTACCTAAGATAAAATGTAGCTACACTAAAATAGTTGATATGTTTATAGCACTTTGCATTGTGAATAAAATGTAATAATTTGATTTATTAAAATGTAAAAAGTCAAATAAAAGTTACAATAAATTCTTAGATGAATCATTAGAAAGCTATTGATTTTGTTATAAATAAGATCTTAATCTTGTTTACGTAATACAAATAAATATTTTTGTGTATATATATTAAACAAAAAATAGTTTGCAAAGATATATAGAACCTTATTACCTGAGATAAAATGTAGCTACACTTAAATAATTCACATGTTTATAGCACTTTGCATTGAAATTATTGAGAGAGAAACATTTGTAACAATGCTCAAGGCATCTATGTATACATGTATGCATGTACACATGTATCGATGTGCACATAATGCAGACAAGAGTGAAAGGCATCACCGACATTTGAACGAGTCTAAAAGTACGATGAGACTCAACTTGCATTTGCAGTATTAAATGAAAGAAAATAGGAGAAAGAAACTACTTATTAGCAATGCATATATCGAAGGGAAGCATAAGAATAGGATCCATGTAAACATTTATACATGCATGGATGTGTACATGTGTCCATGTAATTTGGTATGTAAACAAGAATCTATACATGCCTACATGCATAAAGCTAGAAATTTCAGAAACAATTTGCATTTGCAGTATTAAATGAAAGAAAATAGGAAAGATTAATTATTTATTAGCAATGCATATATCGAAGGAATGCATAAATAAATGGATCAATGCAAACATTTATGCATGTAACGATATGTACATGTGCCCATGTAATTTGGTATGTAAACAGGAATCTATATATTCATGCGTGCATAAAGTTAGAAATGTCAGAAATAACTTGCATCTAAAAGATATACAAAAAACATTTATGATCGAAACAAAAGAATTATACATTATTGTTTTTTGAAAAAGTGTATAAAGGGTATCTAATGATGCATTTGAATGCATGTATACATGTAAATATTTGTTAAATCTAATGATACATTTTAGTCTGCAAGAAACTGTCATACATGCTTTTAGTTATCTGTAATCAACATGATGTAGAAAAAACGTTTTTAAAAAAACTCTTGAATACAATTGTATGTTATGGTAGATATGTAATACCCCTCATACTATTTAGACTTATTAATTTTTGTGTTAACTTGATACGCTGATACTATGATGATACTATTAGGGTTTGATTTGGTTGGTTGTAGTTTGATGATGTTGCTATCCCTTTAGTGGACATAATCGTTTGATATGACATTATTAGTATGATTGATGATACTCTGTGTGTTGTTTGGATTATTTGTTTATTTAAATGATTTGTTCATTAATGTTTATATGCCAATGTGATGATTCTATGGTGATGTTATTTAATTCAGTAGTGTTTTATAATGCAATTGTTTAATAAGTAGTTATGATGCAGTAGTTAGGTATCATGTTGTCTTATGAGCAATTTGGTTAGAAATGTTAGTTCGTTATTGGTATTGTAATTGTTAGAATAGACTAGGTGAGAGGACAGGGTAGCATCACTCATCCACAAGTTTTGTGCTACACTGCAATTCCTTCTCATGATAGGATGTTGATTTTATATATACATGTATTACTTGACGTTTATTTGGATGCAGGATTGCAGGAATAAGTCTCGATTCCACCTACTTTAGTAGGACAGGGCGAGCAATAAATCAACCCAATGGGTAAAATGTTGAAAAAGGGAGTAGGTTTGGAAGTGTCCCCATCCCAAGTCCGTTGTCTATTGTGAGTCGTGTGTTATGACTGAAGTTTTGTCTTTGTCTTGTATGTAGTTTCACTGTTGAGTACTTATTTTAATTCTTGGTTAGTGTTTAATTAATTAATCGTATTTCATAAAATAATTTAAAATTGAGAGTTAAAATTAAATATATTATAAATTAAAAGTGATTTAATTAATTAAAAATGCAAATAATTATAATTAAAATTAATATGGTTAAGAATAATTAGATATTATATTTTTTATTAATATTAAATTAGAAAATTATGTGAAGATAATATCTAAATTTAAATAAATTATTTTAATTAAAATTTTAGATATGTGTGAGCTTTTAAAAGCTGGAAAAGGACCAATAAGGAAAGAGGCTTTTTGAAAAAAGAAAGCAGAAAAAGATTTATTGTTTTTAATTAGTGATTTATTATTTTTATGAAGGGAATTATTCACACAGAAGTTTTGGGCTCTGTTGTTTTGGTTTTGGAAGAAGAAAGATAGTTTTTGGTTTTTGGTGTCTACTGGAAAAATCATTGTAGGATTGAAAAGGAAAGATTGTTCTCAAGAACATTGCAGGCAGAAAGTCGTGAGGAGGATTCAGAAGGGTTCTTCATCAAACGAAGGGTTTTCAGGTTCCTTTCAAGTTCATTATTTCTCTTTTGATTTACTCTTCTGTAATAAATTTTTGACTGTCATGTTGAAAGATTAATTTCTCCTTGTGTTTTAAAAAAAGAATTTCCTGTTATTAGAATTTGTTTGTATAAACATTTGTGTTTTCCTGTAGTGAAAACCTTATTTAAAATTCTTCAATAAAAAAAAATCTAATTATGGAATCATTGAAAAGAAAACCATATTGTGTTCGTGATGGATAGTTTTGCATGTCAAGATTTATATTGAATCTTTTGAAAACCCATGTATATATTTTATTGTTCAGAATCTCTCATTATCTATATAAATATATAAAATTCTGTTTGTGTTAATTGGATATATTTTTTAGATAAATATTGGTTCTCTGTATATATATATATTGTTATTTAAAAAAATATATATATTTATATATATTAGATTTTACAATTTCTGTGTAATGTAGTTGCTGAATTCTTTATACATATATATATATATGTGTGTGTGTGTGTGTGTACGTTCATATTATTTTTCCTTGTAAATAGTGTCGCATGAATATTTATGAGAATAAATAATTTTGATCTCTTTACGCCACGGATTTTCGCGTACTGGAATTTTTGTGAATGTAATATATACAAGAACAGTTATTAAATAAAATAATAATGTTTAAACGAAATTAAAAAAAATATATAAAACATAATGTTTGGTGGGGAGGGGCCGGCCATGCCGTACCCTGAACCCCCCCAGTCGCGTGGTATGCAGGGCGGCGGCAGTCAAAGACTGCCGTACCCAGCAGCCACTTGGGCTGCTGGCACGACAGCCCTTGGCTGCCGTGCGCGGCCATTGGGGAGACCGCGGCCTCCCTGTTGGGAGGTATGCAGCCTCCTCAATGGAGGCGCACCTCCCTAGTAAAAATTTCTTTTATTTTTTTTATTTTTTTTATTTTTAAAATATTTCGTATGGTTATTTAAAATTTGTAAATTCAATTTGGTTATTTAAAATTTGTAAATTCAATTTAATTTAATATACTCGAATTTTGATTTCATTCAAAATTAATTTATAATGTAATTTTTATGTTAATATTTATAATTGAATTTAGTTTTTATTTTAATGTGATTTGTCTTATTAATATTTGGTTTGTATAAATATATAAATATATATATATATATATATATTATATATTATTTTATATATATATATATATATATATATATTTACTGAAAATTAATTCAATTTTAAGTTATATAATATTCAAATGGGATTTAGTCTGAATCTTGTTTCATAAAATACGTTTTCCATGATATGATTATATTAATAAAATGAGTATTTATATATATATATGAACATTTGTGGTTGTGAGGTAAAAACATAATTTTGAGAAAATCACAATGATTAATGTAGTTGTGTGAATTTTAATTGATTTTGTGCTTGGAGTTAAATCGAATAGTTAAAGTTTAAAGGATATGATGTTAAAATGTAATTGTGCGAATTTGAATTTAACAGTGTGTTTTGTTTTGAATTGAATGATCTTGTATTGTCGATTTATTTGTTTGACGAAATTATTGAGTTTGGAAATATTTCTTTATGGAGTTGTTCTTAAGTAATTGTTTTCTTGAGGTTATTCGTCAAGTCTATTGTGGTGATCTCTTCATTGTTTTATTGTGTCGTATGGGAGAACCCTAGGTTACTTTACCTTTCGTAGGAGTTTAAGTTATTTGTTAAGGGCTTCCAGAGATGGAATGCTTTTCTATCATGTTCTTTTATTCTCCATGTCGGGCAAATGAGATTATGCGTCTATGTAAGTCTTCCAGAGAAGTTCTCTAGAGTGGGTGTTTTGTGTAGAGGTTCATTTTGTGAATCACCTTGAGAATGGTATAGAGTTGTACTATGATGTTGTACCCGGTTTCCACGAACGGGGATTTGTGCCTCCTAATAAATAGGAGTGGGTAATGAGATTTGTACCTCCTTTGGAAGGAGTGTGAATTCGTATTGGTTTCCTCCAGTGTTTGGAGTGAGTTTCCTTGTTTTGTTTCCTCCTTGGATTGGAGAGTTTGTGATGTCTAGTTGCCTATTGTGGTATTGTGCCTTGTGTGTTGTCGATAGGAGAGTGGCTCTTTGTGGGGGTCCGACACACAAAGGGGCGCTAGGGTAACCTACCTAGAGTTTAATTAAGTGATAATCTAAATGAATTAATGGGGGGGCTTTGACACTAATAAAGATAAAGGATGTCTCTCTCGTGAAGCAAGTGAATGATAAGGCTCGAGATGAGATGGGACGCATAGTTTTGCGTGAGGGTCCGGCGGCCGGTAGAGGCAAGCCAGGGTAACCCAGGATGGTGGTCCGATAGCCTAGGAAGGTTGAGCCAGGGTAACTCATGGCAATTTATGCATGACACTCTTCCTATGTCAACAGTTAGCCAGTTATTGTGCGATTTTCTTGATCTTTGTTCTCTGGAAGCATTGTAACCTCGTGTTAAGTGACTTTGTGATTGTAGTTGTGAAGTAATATTGTGATTGTAGTGGTTAAGTTCCTTGTTGTTTTCTCTTTGGTCATTGTTGGATGAGGTATTTGTTATTATGCCTTGAGTTCATTGAAGTTGTGCGTGTGACTAGTTGTTATTTGGGAAGGTGTTTTATTGTTATGTTCTGAAGTGATTTGTTGTTGTGCCTCTTGGAATGGTTGTCGTGAGTTTTCTAGGTGGTCTTGATGTTATGTGTCTGTTGGGAGTTAGTCTTTGTTATTGATTGGCGTATTTGGTCGGGGACCCTTCCTTGTCTACTCTCAGCACGGGGGTGGTTGGGTGTTACGTGCTTTGCACCCCATTGGGTTCCCTCTTCTGTTGCAGATGTATCTTTTACTTGCAGGTTTTGGTGGATGTTGATGATCCAGTGTTCTTATGTTCCAGATAGATGTATATGCTTCATATGTAATGTATTCATTGATGTATCGTCTCCCACGTGTGTTGGGATGACCTTGTTGTAAATTGTATATGTGATTATTAAGGTTGTATTTTTAGTCAGTTATATTCTTCTATCATTGGGATGTAATAATTATTCAAGCCATGTATTTATTCAGGATCTTGTGTTATAGTTGATTATGTTGAGTTGTATCTATCGAAATGTGTAATACTCTATATCTTTATAATTCCATGTATTGTCATATGTGCATATGTTATTAATATGGATATAGTTGATAGATATTTTAAATGATGAAATGGGAATGAATAGATTTATGTAATAAATTAATTATTGTTATCTCATTATCGTTGTTATGGGTTAGTGTAGTCATGTCACTTCATGTACCCCATTGGAACTAGTTGTGCCTCATAATATATTGTTATGTTGTAATACTTAATTATGTTATTATATTATTTTAAAAAAAAAATGGTTCCATTGTTATTAGTTCCTTTGGGGTTTTCACGGCGGGGCGTGACAAGATATTTTCAAAGCCCTCAGTGTTTAATTGCATAACCTTGATATTTTCTTCTTTTTTCCCTCTGTTTGGTATGGTGTGAATTTGGTTGTGATGGATGAAGGTATATTTGAGCTATAGATAGATAAAGCTATGTAAGGGTAATAAAGAAGAATGAGCTATGCAAGTGCAACAAAGAGAGGGAATTGAGAGAACGATGAGATGCAAGTAAGGTATATGAATGCCTTGTGAAAATTATTTGATATGGGACGCAAGGATATGCGAGCCTGGATATGAGAATGAATGGAATGGTAGGAATACTTATGAGTTCACCCGGAATGCTTTAACTGGTAGCATCAGCCAATCACATTTCGCCATTTAACATATTAATTTTTTTTTGTATAGTTTGAATTTGAAAAGCTATTTGAATGCATAAATTGATTAAATAAATTTAAGCAAAGGTATAGTTTAAAAGTTGGTGGCTAGAGGTACGTAATCCATGAATGCAGATTAAATGCACTAAAATATCAGGAAAATGCGAGCACATAAATTGCTTAAATAAATTTAAGCAAAGATAGTTTATAGAACTGGCGGGTAGACGTACTTAATGGATGAATACAAATTAAATGCATTAAATGGTGTATGGCTCGAGGTGAAGGTGTTGGAATGGCTTGGTGGCCACGTGTGGCCAAGGTACTTTGGTCATTTAATATAGAGTTAATCTACTTGTTATGCATCTCTATTACTTTGCGTGTGTTGTTTTTGTGTTCTGTAAGTGTGTGTTCTAAGGAATGCAACAGATTGGTGTGATTGCAAGGCAAGCATATAAATGGATTTAGAAATGTATTTGATTTGAGAAGAAAGGATGTACAAGGGTAGAAATGGAAATGAATGGAATCGATACGGTATGAAGTGATCATTTCTTCCAACAAAGGGTGGAAGAATGTCTAGTTTGTTATTGGTTATGCTTTTTAAAATCATCATAGGGCTAAGTGTCTCAATACAAGCATAGAAAAAAGACTCATGTCCCATTTCTCACTCTCCTTCATACTGAACAAGGTGTCGAGATCCTTGAGCTTCATCGAAATGCGACAAGAGAAGAATAGATATAAATATATAATGATATTTAAGGATACAAGAGTCAAAAGAGAAAACAAAGTAGAAGTTGTTATGCATATACTATGAAAATAATAAATACGTGGACTTTTTTGATAGATATAGCAATGAATACTTGTATTTCTACATGTGTGTATGTATACATTTGCAGTAAGAAATGTACTTTATGATATGATTCAGGAAGCAAAAATGTATTATTTTTTTGTTTGAATTATTAAATGCAAATAATCTTAAAGATTTGTAAGAATGCTTGAGCCATCTATGTATACATGCATGCATGTATACATGTATCCATGTGCTCAGAATGCATAGAAGAGTGAAAAGCATCCTTGACATCTGAACGAGAAATTTGAATGGAAAACACTAAAATCGATTAGAAATAGAAATTTATAATCAAAGCATTCTAAATGCATCAAAGCACAATGAGACTCAACTTGCATTTGCAGTAGTAAACGAAAGAAAACAGGGAAAATGAACTACTTATCACCAATGCATATATGGAAGGAATGCATAAATACATGGATCCATGTAAACATTTGTGCATGCATGGATGTGTACATGTGTCCATGTAATTTGGTACATAAACAAGAATCTATATATGCCTATGTGCATAAAGTTAGAAATTTCAGAAACAATTTGCATTTGAAACATATACATTATTGTTTTTTGAACAAGTGTATAAAGGATATCTAACGATGCATATGAATGCATGTATACATGTAAATATTTGTTAAATCTGATGATACATTTTAGTCTCCAAGAAACTGTCATACGTGCTCTTAGTTATCTGTAATAAACAAGATGTAGAAAAAATGTTTTGAAAAGAGCTCTTGAATACAAGTATATGTTATGATAGTTATTTTGAAAGCCCTCAGTGTTTAATTGCATAACCTTGATATTTTCTTCATCTTTTTCTTTGTTTGGTATGGTGTGAATTTTGTTGTGATGGATGAAGGTACATTTGAGGTATAGATAGATAAAGATATGTGAGGGTAAAAAAGAAGAATGAGTTATGCATGTGCAACAAAGAGAGGAAATTGAGAGAGATGATGAGATGCAAGTAAGGTATATGAATAAGTTATGAAAAGTATTTGATATGGGAGTCAAGGATATGCAAGAGACGATATGAGAATGAATGGAATGTAAATGTTACGAGTTTATCATTTTTTAGTTATACGCTTAAAATTAAATGCAAGAAAACAAAATTTGAATGAGGGAGCTAGATTGAATGAAAAAGGGAATGCAACAGATTTGTGTGATCCAAGACAAGCATATAAATGGATTTTGAAATGTATTTGATTTCAAAAAAAGGGACGTGCAAAGGTAGAAGTGGAAATGAATGGAATCAATAGGGTATGAAGTGATCATTTCTTCCAACAAAGGGTGGAAGAATGTCTAGTTTGTTATTGGCTATGATTTTTAAAATCATCATAGGGCTAAGTGTCTCAATACAAACACAGAAAAAAGACTCATGTCCCATTTCTCACTCTCCTTCATAGTGAACAAGGTTCCAAAATCCTTGAGCTTCCTCGAAATGCGACAAGAGAAGAATAGATATAAATATATAATGATATTTAAGGATATTACCTTTGAATTTATATTGCAATAACTTGAATATGACCTTCAAAAATATTGGAAAACTAATAAAATATTTATCAAATTAGAGAGATATACACTTCCTAAAATGAACTCTAAAATAACATATATCATTTTTTCTTGTCTTCATAGTGCCTATATTATTCTGTAATACCACTTGTAATGAATGAAATTGCATAATAAAACAATAGAGTAAGAAATATACTACAAATACTTGATAATAGTAAGTCAGTTTCGAGAGACAAGTTCTCAAAGTTTCCAAGAAGAACACAATTCAAAATATGATGATAATAAACTAGCAAAAACTTGTAAAAAAAGACAAAATGAAAACAATAAATATGGTAGGCCATGAAACTGAGAAAATGCAAATGCTGATGTGTTAGAGAACAATAAATGCATGGACAGAGAAATGCGTAGAGCTATTCACAGATATATGCATGGATGCATAGACAGACACATGTATACACAGAAGATAGAACTACATGGACAGATAGAGAAATGAATTAATGTATACATGGATCCATGCATATGTGCATATAGATACAAATGCATATGCTACATGAAAGGATGTATTCATATACACATGGAAATATGGATGAAGGCATATATGCATATATGCATGTATGGATAATATGCATGACTGTATGTCAACATACAACTTTTGATTTTTTTATATTCGAAAATTAGCATTTATCTGTTCCTATTTATCAAAATAGCCCTATAAATCATTATTGTTATAGAAAATTAGTGAAATGCGATTGCATAGATTGATTAAATAAATTTAATGAAAGGGATAGTTAATAAAACTGGTGAGTAGAGGTACGCAATCCATGAGTGCAAATTAAATGCATTGAAATATCAGGAAAATGCGAACACATAGAGAGGTTAAAATAATTGAAGCAAATGCATTAAATGGTATCTAGGTGGTGGGGAAGGTGCTGGAATGGCTTGGTGGCCATGGGTGGCCAGCATAGGAGCACAAATGCATATGTGCATGTTTTACATGCACACATGTATAGATGGATGCATAGACACATGTATACAGACAGAGCTAGATATGTTACAGAGAGAGTTGTGCAGATACATGGATGTGTAGAAATATGCATATATGCATCTACAAATGGGTAGAGACAAAGACATATACATAGGTGCATGAGGCTATAGATGCATATATACATGTATTCATGCAAGATATCGATAGATGCATATATACATGGATGTGTGCATGTAATCCATAGGTGCATATATGCATAAATTGATGTATACATGTAGCCATAGATACATCCATACATATATACACAGATGCATAAAGAGATGGTGAGATATATGCATAAATTGATATATGCATGATTGCATCTATGGATACACAGATACATAATAAGATGAAGAAAAAGAGATATTTATATATGCATATATGGAACCATATAAAATTGAAATATGTTTAGCATTTTGTAATCAATGAGTATTTAGACCGAATACCTTGATAGTGGCATGTTAACTATGTCATTGTTATCGAGTCTCTAGTGTTCATTTACCCTTGTAAAAATGCATATGTAATTAATTAGGTAGCTGTTAATTAGTCTTTAAATACATAATAATTAAAAGAAAGAAATAATGATAATTATCGTTGTGCATATTTCAGTTATAAATGAAAGCCAATTAACAAAGTAGCAATGGAAAATGATGTGCATGTTAATATGTTAGAGGGCATGTATTTGTCCATAAGTGTATAAGGATGTCATGAGTTGTGATTTCTACTTGCATTTAGTTGTATTAAATAATTAATACTAAGTATAGAATGACCCAATCGGGTTGGAAACTGAATATTTATGTGGCTTTTAGATGATACCAGGTTTGGAGCCATGAGACTTATTAAATGCTAAAACGTGACAATAATCATAGCGTATTAGCTAATAGGACTAGGTGACATTCCACTCATGTCAATGTAGTCAGTTCCATATTTCTCATTTACCCTTGTTTGATCTGATATGTGACTAATTAGGTAGCTGTTAACTAGTGTTTAAATAGAAAGAAATAAAAAGAAATAGATAAATACAATTATGCTTCTGTACATATTAGCTGTCAATGAAAGTGAAATAACAAAGTAGCAGTAGAAAACCATGTGCATGTTAATATGTTGGAGAGCATGAATGTGTGCATCACTGTATAATTATCTAGAAAGCCCTCTGTTTGACTACGTAACCTCGATATTTTGTTCATAATTTTCTTTGTTCTGTATGGTGCAAATGTTGTTGTGATACATGATACACATGTAGGCATGCATAAAAACCATATATGCATACATACATGTATCCATGCATAGTATTCAGAAATGCATAAATGCATATACCAATGTCTACCTATTTTCTGTATGCTCCCATTGTTTGCATTTATGCCTATGAGGACAATAAACATTACTTTTAACAAAATACCTCTATGCTTTATGCTTTCATGACAACAGAAAAGCTCAAAGGAACACACTGTCGACTTATTCTTTGAAAGCATAGCTAAAGGTACATAATTCATTGATGCAAAATCAATGCATTGAATGGCATCTAACTAAAGAGGAGGTTGTTTGGATTCCTAATTAGTCTTTGAATATATAACAATTAAAAGAGAGAAATAAGTATAATTATCCTTGGCCACATTTCACATTTTCACCTTTCAATCAAAGTAAATTAACAAAATAGCAATAAGACCTAAAGAAGGTTCAAGAAGTATGCTGGTAGAAAAACATATTATGGACAATGGCTAGAGAATGTGTTGAAATTGCTTTATAAAGTTTGAAGCAAATGATTTTTCGTTCTATTTACTCTCGTTGTACATCTTAAATGGAAGTTGGGTGTCACATTGCTGCAATGCATTTGGATACTTTGATTATAAAATAATAGTTAAGATCATTTTAAGTGTTATCCATTCAAATGTTCAATCTGAGTCTCGGTGGCAATGCACAACTGTCCCATAAAGAGAGCTTTGGAACAAAAGTGTTGTCATAAAGGATAGAGGGGTATTGTCAAATATTGTGGTTATTGTCGTCATAGGCACACATGCAAAATATGGAAGCATAGAGAAAGCAAGTGAACTCTTTAAAAATCCCATGAAACATAGTCTTTCTATGCATCCATGCATAGAGGTATACATGTATATATGTGTACATGTAATTATCGTCCATGTTGACATAATGATTAAAACAAAGAAATAATTACAATTATCCTTGTGTACACTTGAACTGTTGATCAAAGGCAATTGACAAATTAGCACTAGGAAACCATGTGTGTGTTAATATGTTGGATAACATGTACTTGTGCATAGGTGTATATGGATATGGAAACCTGAATTTAAAAAATGAATGGAGTGGAAATGGTATGAATTTAACAATTTTGAGCTATACGTAGAAATTTAAATGAAAGATATAAGTAGATTATTAAATGTGTTTGAAATAGGAAGAAAAGATATTGAAGCCTGGAAATGCAAATGAATGGAATAAAAAGCCTATGAAGTCATCATTTCTTTCATCATAGGGTGCAACAATTGCCAGTTTGTTATTGGTTACGCTTTATAAAGTCATCATAGGGCTGATTGTCTAGATAGATATACAGAAGAAAAGCTCAAGGCCCATTCGTTACTCTTTTTCATACAGAACAAGGTGTTGAAATCCTTGAGTTTTTAGATCATCAAATTAGGAAACTATGAATGATAGTGCATATCGAGTGCACTTAGTGCTTGAGGCAATAAGCAATTGCATATCTTAGTATCTTTAGATTTTAGATCGCATAGGTAACATGTGCTTCAAAGTCATCTAGTTAGGGTAATATGATCACTTTGTACATATTGCTATTTAATTCTAGAAGTTGATGTATCAAAAGTTATTTTTTTATTTGGAAAGTGGTATTTATTTGTTTTTGTTGTTTGTGTTTCAAAGTGAATGCATTAAATGGTCAGTGGATTTGTCATGGAATATAGATTTAAGTGACTAGAGATGCATTGTGATTACTTTGAGCATTTAGTTCTGTTATTCTGTAGATCTCTGTAATCACAAGAGATGTTGTTGCTACAGAGTCAAGACCAAAAAATGAGCTACTTGATACATGTATCCACATATACACGGATGTGGACATCCATCATGGTATCCATAGATGCGTAGATACATGTATCTATGAATACATGTATACATAGATACATCGATACATATATGGATAGGTGCCTATATACATACGCACATAGAAGCACAAATACATATATGCATGGATGCATGTATAGGTTGAAGAATACATAGAACCATACTTACATGGATAGATAGATACATGCATAGTTGGATACATAAATGCTTAAATATGCATGTATGGAAATATCCATGGATTGCATATGAATTTGCATAGATACATATATCCATGCATGCATGTATACATACATGCATGTTTTGTAGTACACATGGATGCATGTATATGTGTACCTATGGGCAGGATGCATGGAAGCATGTAAATAGAAGAATTTTGTGAAATGTCATAGCAATTGTCCTCATAGGCACGTATGCAAAAAATGGAAGCATACAAAAGGCAAGTGAACTGTTTGACAAAAGTCATCGAATAAATGTGGATCCATGAAATGTGGTTTGAAAGGGATTATGTAGAAGCCCTTTTGTCAATTCTGTTGACTGCATGTGTGTCTTGTAAAGACTATATATCTTCAATTGTTGTAGAGGTGTCTCATAAAGAGAGCTTTAGAACCAATGTGTTGTTAACCTATGCCATAATGAGAAGTTTGGAACAATGTAAACCTAAACTCTACAATTGTAGCTAAGAAATTCTAAAACCTAAACTCTTCAATTGTAGCTAATGCAGAACATATGAGAATATGATAACTAGAGTTAATTTTAATGCAGAAACTATGAAGCATAAATGGTAAACTATGAAACACAAATGATTGAATAGTTATCTTTATATGTATGAATAGAGTGATGCTTGAATAAAAGATTATTTAGTTTATGTATGTGTTATCCTTTTAGTTTGTTGCATTTCATTTGAGATCAACTTTTCTAATAGTTTAGAGAGTTACATCTATTCTAGTGTGAGTGACATAAGGAAATGGAGGATTAAGAAGCACAAAATTACAAACTATGCAAGGGAGTTAGAGTTTAAGAACATCTCATATCTCTTAAGCATTTACAGCATTAACATTCTCATGCACAACAAATTGAAAACCACACTCATATTTGAACTATGACACAATAGAAAGGTTACGAATGAAAAACAGTAAGAGTTTAACAAAGCTCACATATTTTGTCAATGACGAACTCATTGATAGGCATAAATATTTGTGAATTGATGAAGCAAAAACATATGAAAAAGATGAAAAAAAAAACCTAATAAAAATAAAAACCTTAGTGACTAATAATGTAGAACCTATGAGAATAAGATATCCAGAGTGAATGACAATGCAGAAGCTATGAAAATAAGATAACTAGAGTGAATGATAATGCAGAACCTATGAGAATAAGATAAGAAGAGTGAATGATAATGCATGACATATGAAATAGAAATGGTAAACCATGACTAATATTTATGATATAAACAATAATGTAGAACCTATGAGACTACGATAAGCAGAGTGAATGATAATGCATAACCTATGAGACTAGATAAGTAGAATGAATGATAATGCAAAACCTATGAGACTACGAAAAGGAGAGTGAATGAAAATGCAAAACCTATGAAATAGAAATGCTAAACTATGAGTGTAATATTTGCAATATAAACCCTACTGAAACAGAAAGGATAAACTATGACTGTAACATTTTCAATATATACCTTAGGGAAACAAAGATGGTAAACTATGACTGTAATATTTGTAGTATAAACCCTAAGGAAATTGAAATGGTAAACTATGATTGTAACATTTGCAATATAAACCTTTGGGAAACAGAAATGGCAGATTGTGACAATAATATTTGCAATATAAACCTTATGGAATTTATTTGCTAATAAATGAATGTTGTATAGTTGTGATTGATGTGAAAGTGACACTTGCATTGGTGCGACAATTGGATTTACTAGTTTACGGGGAAGGGTGCATGTCTTAATGTTTGGACTATTTAAATTCCATGTTGGAATGCTACTTGTTATATGTTAGATACATGTTGGATACACTTCATCATGTTTTGCTGCTAGTGTGTACTTGTTTTGTTTTGAAATGAATGCTATTAAGTGAGAATTTTAAATCTTATTTATGTTTGATGTCATCATGCCTATGTATGAATGAAATTTTTTTAAAGTTGTGGAGGATCGGCATATAGGTGTGGGCCACCACAAGTGCATGTCCCATCGCACGTTGCAACCCCCGCTTACATATCGGCTCCCCTACCCTACTCATTTTGACTAGGAAGTATGACATAATTATGATGCCCCTAAGAAGAGAATATATATGAAGAGTCAACTGTTGGTGCCCCAATAACGAAAGTTTTTAGTTGTGGCATCTTATCAACAATTAGAATTTAAGGAGTAATGATTGTTCTAAATAGCCTTTGGCTACTTCCATTCAACTGAATAAATTCTCAAATCCTCTATATCTGCACTCTAGTCATAATCCAAAACACTTAAGGTTATGTCATAGTCAAATGCAAGTTTTCAACCTTCACACATCAAGGTAAAATTGATCCTTATGATTCTGATAAGTTGAGAAGATAAAGCTTAGCTTACCTTTAGTTGAGTTGCTAAAGATGCATGTGGTTAAGAAAGCATTCAACATTCTTAAGATCCCTAGGAGAATTTTTCATAAGAAACCCAATCATCTAAAGACTTTTTTAGAAAGGATGTTGTTCTTAAGAAAATAAAATAAAATTCATATTTAAATGGTAGATGCACAAATAGTCTTGTGTAAATAAAAAACTGAAACAATTCCATTCTTATTAACTTGAGATTATTAGGTAAGAATTTGCATAGTTTCTTAGTAAATTCTAGAGCATCCACAAATGTCATACCATTATCAATATGTCAAATCTTAGAACTTACTTATGCTAAATATTCGAAAAAGGTTACTTAGTTAGACAAGAATGAAACTAATGTTATCTAGCTAAATTAACTCACATCCATATGCAGTTGGCATATGATCCTAGAGTCCAACATTATTTTGATATACCAGTGGTAATTATCATTGAAGTTTATCACATGCTATTAAATAAAGATTGGTCTAAGACACTAAAGTGAGGGATGACACTCTAATAAGCAAATTTAGAAGGTAAAATGAATATGAAAGTCACAACAAATAAGGTACAATAAAAAAAACCAAAGTGTAAAGGAAAATAAGGGAAGCCAATAGGTAAAAAGTGAGATCTAAGCGATAGGTTATATGAATATATGTTGCAACAAGAATTATAAATCATTGAACAAAACTTTTAGGTGTGACCTTTACCTTTAAATTTTTATTCTTATGCACATCAAGTAACTCATCATGGTACTAACAAAAGTGATCAAATATATCTTAATATTCCATTATTTTTGTTCTTCTTTGCTTACCTTTCCAATTACATGTGTTTCTTCTTGATTTTTTTTATTTTTTTGTGTTAGACGTAACACATGATCAACATGGGTAATATTCTAAGGAAATTCATTTCTTATCTATTATTATTTGTTAATTTGTGGTTGTGCTAGAAAGATAGGAAATGGACACATCACAACTTTTTTCCTTAATTTCCTCAGTCTTTTGAGTATGAAATTTGGATATCTGTATTAATTTAACTTCTTTTTTTTCTTATTGAATGTGTTCTTTCTCTGTATCATATTTTTTATAGTTAGATATATTAGTCTAAACTTTAAGATCTTGTTGTTCTATTTGTTTATCATTTTATTGTTATTATTGTTCTTAAAACATATCTTGAAATGCCTTATAAATATATTCTAATCCTTCTGTGAAGTTTTTTTCTTGAGTTGGAACATATGTATCCAAAGTAAAGTGCTTCGCTCCATAATTGATTTAGGTCTGTTCAAAAAAATCTCTTTCATGGAATCCAAGCAATATAGATAATTTAGGTGATGCAACCCAAGCTTTTGGAATTATATTTGGCATCTTTCATGATACTCTTATCTACTACACTACTATGCTTGCAGCATACAGGCCGAAATAGTCGTCGCGTCATTGCAAAGGAATATTGGCCACTGGCGGGGACCACACAATACCTTACAAATTTCACGGTATGAGGAACGGGGCCAAATAAATTGTCCACTAGACGGCAACCACATTCAGGAGGCATACTGGAAAGGCACAATCAGGGTGAGACGGCGCACACAAACTCTTTCATATGAGAGGAGAACCGTGATTCTACCAATATATGTGAAGAAGCAGTGTTGCACTTGTCCACTGGCGGGGCCCACACAATAACTCACAAATTGTGAATGGGGCCAAATAAATTGTCCAATGGACGGCAACCATGTTAAGGAGGCATACTGGCAAGGCACAATCAGGGTAAGAGGGCCCACACAAACTCTTTCATATAAGAGGAGAATCGTGATTTTGCCAATGTCCATTACAGGAGAATATATGTGAAGAAGCAGAGTTGGGTTCTTACAGTCCATTTAGCTTTTCAACGATGGGTTTTCTCAATGTCTTGCAATCTTCTTTTCCTATCACTAACAGTGGATATCTTAACCACCGAGGAGCAGAGGTAATCAGAAATAATCGGTTCTCTATGCACCACTCATGGCTTCGCTCCAAGACTGTATATGATGCATTGCTTCACCATCGAGGAGCAGATGCGATGGGAATCAATCATTCTTTTGTTCATTCTTCAGGGATTCTCACCAAGACTGGCACATTTCTTAAACATGGAGGAGCAGATGTGACGGGAATCAATCAATCGTTAGTGCATTATTCAGTGCTTCCCACCAAGACGGGATATGATGTATTTATGTGGTTCGTCAGTGCATTATTCAGTGCTTCCCACCAAGACGGGATATGATGTATTTCTTAACCACAGAGGACCAGATGTGAAGGAAAGTATAGCCAGCCTCATCTTTCATAATCTCGAAAACAAAGGATTTCTGGTGTTTTTCGACAAGAAATCTATCCAAGTTGGGGAAAACGTACCTCAATCGATAGAAGAAGCTATTCACTCAGCCTCTGTTCATATTCTCATATTCTCGCCCACTTATGTACAGTCGGTTTGGTGCCTGAAGGAACTTCAGCTCATCCTCAAGACAGGGGCTCCCATCATTCCCCTTTTTTGTGGAATTCAGCCTTGCGAGCTTCGAATGAAGAACAAAGAGGGTGTGTATGCTCGAACATTTCAGAAGCACACTGCAAGGTTTGAGAGTCATGTACTTGAGGAACGGAAGGAGGCCCTTTCTGAGGTTTCGTTCATCAAGGGCTATATTGTTGAGGGGTAACAAAATTCCTTTTACTTGTTCTCTTGCTCTGTTTTCATGTGTTTTCTCATTCTTGGTTACTTAAGCGACATTAATATTAAATAGAATTTGTATATATGAAATAATCTTTTGAGGGGAGATTTATTGTGTATATTTCAGAGATCAGGGACAACTGCTGGAGGAAATCGTAATGAGTGTAACGTAGTTTATTGATATGGCGAAATTCCAACCAAATGTGCCCTGCTTTGATCTTCAAGATGATTCAAAGATTTGATCTCGTCCCTGTCGTTGGCGTTGGTGACTAGATTGTTGTCATCGGCAGGTACTCCTGTTTGTAATCCTTATTCTGTGCGTACAACATCAGAAGAATCTCCTGTGGGTGTTGCCATTGTACTTCTCATTTTTTTGATCATGATCTGGTACCAGTCTTCTGGAGAGAATGAGTCAATTGTATTATATACCCATATAATTATAGTTGCTTTTAGTTTATAGATCTGTTAAAATGACACTCTGCGTTTATAGTTTTATAAGGTGGGCCGATTTGTTTTGCACCAAGCTATGGGTTTTTCTTCTAATTAAATTTGTTTCACAAACGCCTTTTGTTTTTATTTTTATTTTTATTTTTTTCAGTTAATTTAGGATGAGATATAGAGTGCGCGCATGACTTGTGATGGATTTTATGAACTTAGTATTATTTTCTGCTTGCATTGCCTGAGACAGAAAAGATCTCTAAAGATTTATAGGCTACTTCATGTAATTAATTAAACAATCAATCAATTAACTAAGATCCTGAGGTGAGTTTCAAAACAAGTTTTTATGCATAGAGAAGCAAATGTTAAAATTGATAAAAAGATAAGGTGTTTAATTTCGTGATTAACAAGTGACGCAAGCGTCGAGTTCCTGCCGAGAGGTAAAAAAACATCTAGTTTAGGGTCCATGGGCAACGTGGTCCCAAAATTATATATTTGGGCACCATGTATACTAATAATTATTAAATGCAAGTAATCTTAAATGTTTGTAACAATGCTTGAGTTATCTGTGTATACATGCATGCATGTATACATCTGTCCACGTGCACACAATGCATAGAAGAGTGAAAAGCATTGTCGGCATCTGAACAAGTCTTAAAGCACGAGGAGACTCAAGTTGCATTTGCAATATTAGAAGAAAGAAAACAGGAGAAATAAACTACTTATGAACAATGCACAATTTTTAAATTTTTTTTTTAATAAACCTTTCGCCCCATAAATTCATTAGTCATTTCAATTCCAACAAAGTTTTGATGTAGGAATATTTCGAAAGCATCAAATATCATTTGCAACAATTTACAAAAACATGTGTCCAAAGGCCAAAAAATATTGCATTTTTTACATGTCCCCGCATTATTGCATATAGACATATATCTATATGCATTTTCAAACAAAGTTTACCATACTTCTTTTTTTTGCTTCAATGTCTATTTCTAAATAAAGTTATGTTTAGTGTGCTAGTGTAATGTGTATTTGTAAACTTTTTTAAGATCAATTAATCTTTTTTTTAATTTAATATGAAAGTTAGTTCTATATAAAGCTATTGATTTTATTAGAAATAAGATTTTAATTTTGTTAATGTAATACGAAAACATATTTTTGTGTATAGAACAATGTAATTATATTACAATAAATTCTTAGATGAATCACTAGGAAGCTATTGTTTATATTATAAATAAGATTTTAATCTTGTTTATGTAATACGAATAGATATTTTTGTGTATATATATTAAACAAAAAATAATTTGCAAAGATACAAAGAACCTTATTACGTAAGATAAAATGTAGCTACACTAAAATAGTTGATATGTTTATAGCACTTTGCATTGAGAATAAAATGTAATAATTTGATTTATTAAAATGTAAAAAGTCAAATAAATGTTACAATAAATTCTTAGATGAATCATTAGAAAGGTATTGGTTTTGTTATAAATAAGATCTTAATCTTGTTTACGTAATACAAATAAATATTTTTGTGTATATATATTAAACAAAAAATAATTTGCAAATATATAAAGAACCTTATTACCTAAGATAAAATGTAGCTACACTTAGATAATTCACATGTTTATAGCACTTTGCATTGAAATTATTGAGAGAGAAACATTTTTAAGAATGCTCAAGGCATCTATGTATACATGTATGCATGTACACATGTATCGATGTGCACATAATGCAGAGAAGAGTGAAAGGCATCCCCAACATTTGAATGAGTCTGAAAGGACGATGAGACTCAACTTGCATTTGCAGTATTAAATGAAAGAAAATAGGAGAAAGAAACTACTTATTAGCAATGCATATTTCGAAGGGAAGCATAAGAATAGGATCCATGTAAACATTTATACATGCATGGATGTGTACATGTGTCCATGTAATTTGGTATGTAAACAAGAATCTATACATGCCTACGTGCATAAAGCTAGAAATGTCAGAAACAATTTGCATTTGCAGTATTAAATGAAAGAAAACAGGAAAGATTAATTATTTATTAGAAATGCATATATCAAAGCAATGCATAAATATATGGATTAATGCAAACATTTATGCATGTAACTATATGTACATGTGCCCATGTAATTTGGTATGTAAACAAGAATCTATATATTGGACTGCATGCATAAAGTTAGAAATGTCAGAAACAACTTGCATCTGAAAGATATACAAAAAACATTTATGATTGAAACAAAAGAATTATACATTATTGTTTTTTGAAAAAGTCTATAAAGGATATCTAATGATGCATTTGAATGCATGTATACATGTAAATATTTGTTAAATCTAATGATACATTTTAGGCTGCAAGAAACTGTCATACATGCTCTTAGTTATCTATAATAAACAGGATGTAGAAAAAAAGTTTTAAAAAAAACTCTTGAATACAATTGTCTATTATGGTAGTTATTTTTAGAGCCCTCAGTGTTTAATTGCATAACCTTGATATTTTCTTCATTTTTCCCTCTGTTTGGTATGGTGTGAATTTTGTTGTGATGGATGAAGGTATATTTGAGTTGTAGATAGATAAAGCTATGTAAGGGTAATAAAGAAGAATGATCTATGTAAGTGCAACAAAGAGAGGGAATTCAAAGAATGATGAGATGCAAGTAAGGTATATGAATGCCTTATGAAAAGTATTTGATATGGGAGGCAAGGATATGCGAGCCTGGATATGAGAATGAATGGAATCGCAGGAATACTTATGCGTTTGCCCAAAATGCTTTTAACTGGTAGCATCGGCCAATCACATTTCACCATTTAACATATTACTTATTTTTTTGTATAGTTTGAATTTGAAAAGCTATTTGAACGCATAAATTGATTTAATAAATTTAAGCAAAGGTATATTTTAAAAGTTGGTGGCTAGAGGTACGTAATCCATGAATGCAGATTAAATGCATTAAAATATCAGGAAAACGCGAGCGCATAAATTGTTTAAATAAATTTAAGCAAAGGCATAGTTTATAGAACTGGCGGGTAGACGTACGTAATGCATGAATACAAATTAAATGCATTAAATGGCGTATGGCTTGAGGTGAAAGTGTTGGAATGGCTTGGTGGCGACATGTGGCCCAGGAACTTTGGTCATTTAATATAGAGTTAAGCTACTTGTTATGCATCTCTATTACTTTGCGTGTGTTGTTTTTGTGTTCTATAAGTGCATGTTCTGAGGAATGCAACAAATTGGTGTGATTGCAAGGCAAGCATATAAATGGATTTAGAAATGTATTTGATTTGAGAAGAAAGGATGTACAAGGGTAGAAATGGAAATGAATGGAATCGATAGGGTATGAAGTGATCATTTCTTCCAACAAAGGGTGGAAGAATGTCTAGTTTGTTATTGGTTATGCTTTTTAAAATCATCATAGGGCTAAGTGTCTCAATACAAGCATAGAAAAAAAACTCATGTCCCATTTCTCACTCTCCTTCGTACTGAACAAGGTGTCGAGATCCTTAAGCTTCGTCAAAATGTGACAAGAGAAGAATAGATATAAATATATAATGATATTTAAGGATACAAGAGTCAAAAGAGAAAAAGAAGTAGAAGTTATTATGCATATACTATGAAAATAATAAATACGTGGACTTTTTTGATAGATATAGCAATGAATACTTGTATTTCTACATGTGTGTATGTATACATTTGGAGGAAGAAATGTACTTTATGATCTAATTCAGGAAGCAAAAATATATATTTTTTGTTTGAATTATTAAATGCAAATAATATTAAAGGTTTGTAAGAATGCTTGAGCAATCTATGTATACATGCATGCATATATACATGTATCAATGTGCTCAGAATGCATAGAAGAGTGACAAGAATCCTTGACATTTGAACGAGAAATTTGAATGGAAAACACTAAAATCGATTAGAAATAGAAATTTATAATCAAAGCATTCTAAATGCATCAAAGCACAATGAGACTAAACTTGCATTTGTAGTACTAAACGAAAGAAAACAAGGAAAATGAACTACTTATCACCAATGCATATATGGAAGGAATGCATAAATACATGGATCCATGTAAACATTTGTGCATGCATGGATGTGTACATGTGTCCATGTAATTTGGTACGTAAACAAGAATCTATATATGCCTATGTGCATAAAGTTAGAAATGTCAGAAACAATTTGCATTTGAAACATATACATTGTTGTTTTTTGAACAAGTGTATAAAGGATATCTAACAATGCATATGAATGCATGTATAAATGTAAATATTTGTTAAATCTGATGATACATTTTAGTCTCCAAGAAACTGTCATATGTGCTCTTAGTTATCTGTACCAAAGACGATGTAGAAAAAATGTTTTGAAAAGAGCTCTTGAATACAAGTATATGTTATGATAGTTATTTTGAAAGCCCTCAGTGTTTAATTGCATAAGCTTGAAATTTTCTTCATCTTTTTCTTTGTTTGGTATGGTGTGAATTTTGTTGTGATGGATGAAGGTACATTTGAGGTATAGATAGATAAAGTTATGTGATGGTAAAAAAGAAGAATGAGTTATGCATGTGCAACAAAGAGAGGGAATTGAGAGAATGATGAGATGCAAGTAAGGTATATGAATAAGTTATGAAAAGTATTTGATATGGGAGGCAAGGATATGCAAGAGTCGATATGAGAATGAATGGAATGTAAATGTTACGAGTTTATCATTTTTTAGTTATATGCTTAAAATTAAATGCAAGAAAACAAAATTTGAATGAGGGAGCTGGATTAAATGAAAATGGGAATGCAACAGATTGGTGTGATCCAAGACAAGCATATAAATGGATTTTGAAATGTATTTGATTTCAGAAAATGGGACGTGCAAGGGTAGAAATGGAAATGAATGGAATCAATAGGGTATGAAGTGATCATTTCTTCCAAAAAAGGGTGGAAGAATGTCTAGTTTGTTATTGGTTATGCTTTTTAAAATCATCATAGGGCTGAGTATCTCAATACAAACATAGAAAAAAGACTCATGTCCCATTTCTCACTCTCCTTCGTAGTGAACAAGGTTCCGAGATCCTTGAGCTTCCTCGAAATGTGACAAGAGAAGAATAGATATAAATATATAATGATATTTAAGGATATTAACTTAGAATTTATATTGCAATAACTTGAATATGACCTTCAAAAATATTGGAAAACTAATAAAATATTTATCAAATTAGAGAGATATACACTTCCTAAAATGAACTCTAAAATAACATATATCATTTTTTCTTGTCTTCATAGTGCCTATATTATTCTGTAATACCACTTGTAATGAATGAAATTGCATAATAAAACAATAGAGTAAGAAATATACTACAAATACTTGATAATAGTAAGTTAGTTTCAAGAGACAAGTTCTCAATGTTTCCAAGAAGAACACAATTCATAATATGATGATAATAAACTAGCAAAAACTTGTAAAAAAAGACAAAATGAAAACTATAAATATGGTAGGCCATGAAACTGAGAAAATGCAAATGCTGATAAGTTAGAGAACAATAAATGCATGGACAGAGAAATACGTAGAGCTATTCACAGATATATGCATGGATGCATCGACAGACACATGTAATACACAGAAGATAGAACTACATGGATAGATGGAGAAATGAATTCATGTATACATGGATCCATGCATATTTGCATATAGATACAAATGCATATGCTACATGAAAGGATGTATTCGTATACACATGGAAATATGGATGAAGGCATATATGCATATATGCATGTATGGACAATATGCATGATTGTATGTCAACATACAACTTTTGATTTTTTAATATTGGAAAATTAGCATTTATCTGTTCCTATTTATCAAAATAGCTTTATAAATCATTATTGTTATAGAAAATCAGTGAAATTTGATCGCATAGATTGATTAAATAAATTTAAGGAAAGGGATAGTTAATAAAACTAGTGAGTAGAAGTACGCAATCCATGAGTGCAAATTAAATGCATTGAAATATCAGGAAAATGCGAATAGATAGAAAGGTTAAAATAATTGAAGCAAATGTATTAAATGGAATTTGGGTGGTGGGGAAGGTGCTGGAATGGCTTGGTGGCCATGGGTGGCCAGGATAGGTGCACAAATGCATATGTGCATGTTTTACATGCACACATGTATAGATGGATGCATAAACACATGTATACAGACAGAGATAGATATGTTACAGAGAGTGTTGTGCAGATACATGGATGTGTAGAAATATGTATATATGCATCTACATATGGGAAGAGACAAAGACATATACATAGGTGCATGAGTCCATAGATGCATATATACATGTATTCATGCAAGATATCGATAGATGCATATATACATGGATGTGTGCATGTAATCCATAGGTGCATATCTGCATAAATTGATGTATACATGTAGCCGTAGATACATCCATACATATATAGATAGATGCATAAAGAGACGGTGAGATATATGCATAAATTGATATATGCATGATTGCATCTATGGATACACAGATACATAATAAGATGAAGAAAAAGAGACATTTATATATGCATATATGGAACCATATAAAATTGAAATATGTTTAGCATATTGTAATCAATGAGTATTTAGACTGAATACCTTGATAGTGGCATGTTAACTGTGTCATTGTTATCGAGTCTCTAGTGCTCATTTACCCTTCTAAAAATGCATATGTAATTAATTAGGTAGCTGTTAATTAGTCTTTAAATACATAATAATTAAAAGAAAGAGATAATGATAATTATCATTGTGCATATTTCAGTTATAAATGAAAGCCAATTAACAAAGTAGCAATGGAAAATGATGTCCATGTTAATATGTTAGAGGGCATGTATTTGTCCATAAGTGTATAAGGATGTCATGAGTTGTGATTTCTACTTGCATGTAGTTGTATTAAACAATTAATAGTAAGTATAGAATGACCCAATCGGGTTGGAAACTGAATATTTATGTGGCTTTTAGATGATACCAGGTTTGGAGCCATGAGACTTGTTAGATGCTAAAACATGACAGTAATCATAGCGTATCAGCTAATAGCACCAGGTGACATTCCACTCATGTCAATCTAGTCAGTTCCATATTTCTCATTTACCCTTGTTTGATCTGATATGTGACTAATTAGGTAGCTGTTAACTAGTGTTTAAATACACAGAAATAAAAAGAAAGAAATAAATACAATTATGCTTTTGTACATATTAGCTGTCAATGAAAGCGAAATAACAAAGTAGCAGTAGAAAACCATGTGCATGTTAATATGTTGGAGACCATGAATGTGTGCATCACTGTATAATTATCTAGAAAGCCCTCTGTTTGACTGCGTAACCGCGATATTTTGTTCATAATTTTCTTTGTTCTTGTATGGTGCAAATGTTGTTGTGATACATGATACACATGTAGGCATGCATAGAAACCATATATGCATACATACATGTATCCATGCATAGTATTTAGAAATGCATAAATGCATATACCAATGTCTACCAGTTTTCAGTATGCTCCCATTGTTTGCAGTAGAAAACCATGTGCATGTTAATATGTTGGAGAGCATGAATGTGTGCATCACTGTATAATTATCTAGAAAGCCCTCTGTTTGACTATGTAACCACGATATTTTGTTCATAATTTTCTTTGTTCTATATGGTGCAAATGTTGTTGTGATACATGATACACATGTAGGCATGCATAGAAACCATATATGCATACATACATGTATCCATGCATAGTATTTAGAAATGCATAAATGCATATACCAATGTCTACCAGTTTTCTGTATGCTCCCATTGTTTGCATTTATGCCTATGAGGACAATAAACATGACTTTTAACAAAATCCCTCTATGCTTTATGCTTTCATGACAACATAAAAGCTCAAAGCAACACATTGTCGACTTATTCTTTGAAAGCATAGCTAAAGGTACATAATTCATTGATGCAAAATCAATGCATTGAATGGCATCTGACTAAAGAGGAGGTTGTTTGGATTCCTAATTAGTCTTTGAATATATAACAATTAAAAGAGAGAAATAAGTATAATTATCCTTGGCCACATTTCACATTTTCACCTTTCAATCGAAGTCAATTTACAAAATAGCAATAAGACCTAAAGAAGGTTCAAGGAGTATGCTGGTAGAAAACCATATTATGGACAATGGCTAGAGAATGTGTTGAAATTGCTTTATAAACTTTCAAGCAAATGCATTTTTCCTTCTATTTCCTTTCATTGTACATCTTAAATGGAAGTTGGGTGTCACATTGCTATAATGCATTTGGATACTTTGATTATAAAATCATAGTTAAGATCATTTTAAGTGTTATCCATTCAAATGTTCAATCTGAGTCTCAGAGGTAATGCATAGATGCCCCATAAAGAGAGCTTTGGAACAAAAGTGTTGTCATAAAGGATAGAGGGGTATTGTCAAATATTGTGGTTATTGTCATGATAGGCACACATGCAAAATATGGAAGCATAGAGAAATCAAGTGAACTCTTTAAAAATCCCATGAAACATAGTCTTTCTATGCATCCATGCACAGAGGTATACATGTATATATGTGTACATGTAATTATCGTACATGATGATATAATAATTAAGACAAAGAAATAATTACAATTATCCTTGTGTACATTTGAACTATTGATCCAAGGCAATTGACAAATTAGCTCTAGGAAACCATGTGTGTGTTAATATGTTGGATAACATGTACTTGTGGATAGGTGTATATGGATATGGAAGCCTGAATTTGAAAATGAATGGAGTGGAAATGGTATGAATTTAACAATTTTCAGCTCTACGTAGAAAATTAAATGCAAGATATAAGTAGATTATTAAATGTATTTGAAACAAGAAGAAAAGATATTGAAGCCTGGAAATGCAAATGAATGGAATAAAAATCCTATTATGTCATCATTTCTTTCATCATAGGGTGCAGCAATTGCCAATTTGTTATTGGTTATGCTTTATAAAATCATCATAGGGCTGATTGTCTAGATAGATATACAGAAGAAAAGCTCAAGGCCCATTCATTACTATTTGTCGTACACAACAAGGTGTTGAGATCCCTGAGTTTTTAGATCATCAAATTAGGAAAATGCGAATGGTAGTGCATATCGAGTGCACTTAGTGCTTGAGGCAATAAGCAATTGCATATCTTAGTATCTTTAGATTTTAGATCGCATAGGTAACATGTGCTTCAAAGTCATCTAGTTAGGGTAATATGATCACTTTGTGCATTTTGCTATTTAATTCTGGAAGTTGATGTTTTAAAAGTTATTTTTTTATTTGGAAAGTCATATTTATCTATTTTTGTTGTTTGTGTTTCAAAGTGAATGCATTAAATGGCATGTGGATTTGTCATGGAATATAGATTTAAGTGACTAGAGATGCATTGTGATTACTTTGAGAATTTCAGTTCTGTTATTCTGCAGATCTGTGTAGTCACAAGAGATGTTGTTGCTGCAGAGTCAAGACCAAAATACAAGCTACTTGATACATGTATCCATAGATACACGGATGTGGACATCCATCATGGTATCCATAGATGTGTAGATACATGTATCTATGAATACATGTATCCATAGATACATCGACACATATATGGATAGGTGCCTGTATACATACGCACATAGAACCACAGATACATATATGCATGGATGCATGTATAGGTAGAAGAATACATAGAAACATAGTTACATGGATAGATAGATACATGCATTGTTGGATACATAAATGATTAAATATGCATGTACGGAAATATCCATGGATTGCATATGAATTTGCATAGATACATATATCCATGCATGCATGTATACATACATGCATGTATTGTAGTACACATGGATGCATGTATATGTGTACCTATGGGAAGGATGCATGCAAGCATGTAAATAGAAGAATTTTGTGAAATTTCATAGCAATTGTCCTCATAGGCACGTATGCAAAAAATGGAAGCATACAAAAGGCAAGTGAACTGTTTGACAAAATTCATCGAATAAATGTGGATCCATGAAATGTGGTTTGAAAGGGATTGTGTAGAAACCCTTTTGTCTATTCTGTTGACTTAATGTGAGTCCTGTAAAGACTATATATCTTCAATTGTTGTAGAGGTGTCTCATAGAGAGAGCTTTAGAACCAATGTGTTGTTAACCTATGCCATAATGAGAAGTTTGGAACAATGTAAACCTAAACTCTGCAATTGTAGCTAAGGCATTCTTATACTTTGATTATAAATTCATATTTTAAACTACTTTTAGTATTATCTATTCAAATTTCTTGTTGAAATGAGAAGGTTTCATCTGTGTTTGATAAGAATTATGTAGAAACCGTCTTGTCCATTTTACTTCATGCATGTGAGCCCTGTAAAGTTTGTGTATTTTTTATTACTTCATGGCGGTCCCATAAAGAGAGCTTTGGAACCAAAACTATGTCAATGTGTGCGATAATGAGAGTTTTCTCCTTGAACCTTGTTATATATTGAAAAACTAAATAGCAATCCAAACAGTCTCCCCTTTAGTCAGATGCCATTGAATGCATCGATTTTGGATCAATGAATTATGTACCTTCAGCCACTAGTTTTAATCAAACAATGCATATGGATTCAGAATCAAAAGTTGTTTCTTGTGAACCCATTTTTAATTTGCCTACGCATTTTCCCAAAATTCTTTTAACCGGTAGCATCGCCCAATCACATTTCGCCATTTAACATATTACTTTTTTTTTGTATAGTTTGAATTTGGAGAGCTATTTTTTATATTGGAAAATTAGCATTTATCTATTTTCCTATTCGTATGAGTAGCTTTATAAATCATTTTCGTTTTAAAAATCTGGGAAAATGCGAATGCATAAATTGATTAAATAAATTTAAGCAAAGGCATAGTTTTAAAACTGGCAGCTAGAGGCATGTAATCCATGAATGCAGATTAAATGCATTAAAATATGAGGAAAATGTGAGCACAGTGCATGAATACAAATTAAATGCATTAAATGGCATCCAGTTGGAGGTGAACATGCTGCAATGGCTTGGTGGCCATGCGTGGGTAGGGTACTTTGGTCATTTAATATAGAGTTGAGCCACTTGCTATGCATATCTATTACTTTGTGTATGTTGTTTTTTGTGCTCTACAAGCCCGTGTTCTCTAAACCTAAGCTCTATAATTGCTTTGAGCTTTTTCACTATGGTGAAAGAATAAAGGATAAAGGAATTTTGTGAACTGTTATAGTTAATGTGCTCATAGGCACATATGAAAAATATAGAAGCATATACAAGGGAAGCGAACTGTTCAAACAAACTCTTCAAAGAAATGTGGTCCCATGGAATGCATTAAGTATTCATAATGGACACTTTGGTTTTCGCATGTTAACTTTGTCAGGTAATGCAAGTTGACATGTAATGGGTGAAAGAAACATATATGCATTGTCTTGTGGGATAGAAGTGGGCATAGTATTCCAATATCTTGAATGTTCAGACCATTGATTGCATAACAATATCAAGGAAGAGCATAGAGGTCTATAAAAACTAAGCAACATAAGAAAAGAAATGTTGAAGTCATGACATGAACTATAGAACTATTCAATACTAAACTCAATGTCTCTAATAATTATTGCAAAAGTTTTTAATGCCATAGATGAAGTAATATGAATAAAAATTTAGTTTCTGCTTTTCTTGAAATGCAATTCAAAAACTGCTATAAATGCATAACACAAGGTTGTGTAACATATTGCCACTCCTGTGTCTAATTTCTTTGGACATAAATGCTTTACACATTTGATTGCAATAGTAACATGTCTACGAAAAATGGAACAAGAGAGATGAGGAATACAAGATGGCAAAATGAAAACATGAAACAAAATTTTATGTAGTCATTATATTGAAGAATTTCAATTGCATTTCAAGAAAAGCAAAAAGACAATTTGGAAAGCTGACCTTGCAATGTGCTATTGGATGATCAAGTATACTTGCAGCAATGTAGAAAGGATTGTTTAAATAGACTTGAAAGCACGATCGCTGTTACAAGGACAGTCTAGACAAATGAGTACAGTGAGTGACATATACTATGTTATTCATAAAAAGAAAACATAATTCTTATGTAGATTCATTTTGACAATAAAGAACCTAAGTAAGAACTTTTGTTGCTTATAATGCAAATTGCATTTTATAATTTTAAAATACTTATTGTTATTTGTGTACCTTATAATATAGAACATATTTTGCATATCTATGCATTAGTGTAATTATGTTATTGCAATGGTGCCATAAGCTCTTTAAGATACACTGAAGGAGAAATACAATCCAAGGTTGTTGGCATCCTGATAAAAAAGATGATGAGATACATCCAATTAATGTATGCGACAACATCTTATTCAATGAAGATGATTTGGATACAGACATTATAAATAAGAATCCTTATTGGTGTGTGAGTAATCCTCTTTTTCAAGAATTTTCAAGGAAATTGCATACAAATACTATCAGTAAACAGGTGGAATCAGATTTATTAATTGACTTTGATTGATTGGTCAAATGTCCACAAGGATAGTTATAATTATTTCTTTGTTTTAATTATTATTGAATGTAAATACTATTTAACAGTTACCTAATTAATTAGATATGAAATGATAGAAGGGAAAAGAAGATTAATTAATTAAGATAATTTGATTCATTAAATAATAAAGTGAATTATCATTCAAAAGTACATAAATCAGAAGTTTGGAAAAATCCCTCTTTTCTTTATGCTTTAATGACAATGAGAAAGTTGAAAGCAATTGTGGAGTTTAGGCTTATATCTGTAAATTGCATTTGCCTGACAGTTTATAAAGCCTTCTCAACACATTGTCCACATATTCTTCCAAAGGTCCCATTATGGCACATGCTAACATCACAGTGGCTCTAAAGCTTGCACTGTGGAACAATTCTGTAGTGATTGAAGATATGTAATCTTTAGAGGACACATAAGCACCAAGTTATTGTTAATCTCCCATATTGTACACTAGACAAAAGACAATTGTTCATCCAAGGAACCAGTCTATGAAGATTAGTGTAGGCTGAGCACTGTGAAACCCAATCTGCCTATAGACTCTAAAATGAAAGAAAATTGATGAAAATAACTATTTATTGCCTGAAGTAACTTGTCTATGAGTGTCCTTTTTGGAACCATGACGACCTTTGCCCTGTCACTGTAAACTCTTTCATAGAAAAGACATATAGACACACACATATATATATACATATGTATACATATGCACAGATGCATCTATGTAGAGACATATAAATGCATGTATGGATGTAAACATACATGCATGCATGCATATACACATAGATGCATTTATACACACATACATATATGCATAAATACATAAATGCATTAATATATCCAAAGACATATGCATAGATGCATACATGCATCTACAAATGTTTACATAGATATGCACATAGATAGATGCATATGTACATAGAGACATGCATACATACATATATGCACTGACACATCACACACAAAGTGATAGTGATAGTCCAAGTAAAGCACTATGAAACACAGCTTCATTATGAACTTTAATGTAAGGAAACTTTGAAAATTAACAAATTATCACCTCAAGTAACTCGTTTCTGGATCTGGACTCTGTAACTATAACATCTCCTACTCAGTTGTTGCAAACTCTTCTTTAGAACATGCGCCTATAGAACTCAAGAACAACACACGTAAAGTAATAAAGATGCATAGCAAGTGGCTTAACCCTATATTAAATGACCAAAGTACCCTAGGAACGTGTGGCCACCAAGCCATTCCAACACCTTCACCTCAAGCCAAATTCCATTTAATGCTATTAATTTATATTTATGCATTACGTACATCTACCTGCTAGTTTTATAAACTATTCCTTTGCTTAAATTTATTTAATCAATCTATGCGCTCGCATTTTCCTGATATTTTAATGCATTTAATCTGCATTCATGGATTACGTGCCTCTAGCTGCCAGTTTTAAAACTATGCCTTTGCTTAAATTTATTTAATCAATTTATGCATTCTCTTTTCCCAGATTTTTAAGATGAAAATGATTTATAAAGCTACTCGGACGAATAGGAAAATAGATAAATGCTAATTTTCCAATATAAAAAATAGCTCTCCAAATTCAAACTATACAAAAAATAAGTAATATGTTAAATGGCGAAATGTGATTAGGCGATGCTACCGGTTAAAATCATTCCGGGAAAATGCATAAGTATTCCTGCCTTGATGCTAGGAATGAATAAAATTTAGACTATACAAAATAGTTTATCCAAGTGAGTGCTAGAAAGCCGAAGGAAAAGATTTAGTCTTCAAATGCTTGGAAAACTTCCCAGTCAAACAGTAGACCATGAGCATTCCACACATACCAATCAATTCTATGATTTTAAAGATTGAATACATGCATATTTTAAGCCATCTGTTATCTGTTCTTTGTATATGTCTAAACTTTTTTTGAATTCACTTGCACGTTGCAATGAATGTGAAGCATTGTGTTCTCAAATGCTTTTAAATAAAGTTACACGAACATATGAACAATAATATAGTGTGGAATACAGTGGACACCTATGCAAAGATGAAAATAGTCGGCTCTTCTGGCAATTTCTCAAGACTCTCTAAGTTAATACAGTTAAGCTAGGAATATGTGAGGCATACATATGATCATTAAAAAGAAGCTCTATCTATAACAATATAAGGCAAAGAGGGAAATATTGTTTTTTTAATGATTTGTGTATTTTGATTCCAATTTTTTAATATATGTGTTATTATTAGTCATGCATTTGAAAAAAATGTTACTCCATATACAAATAAATTTAAGCAGAGGCATAGATCTTAAAACTCACAAATTTTATTAATACAAAGGGGACGTTTACAGTGACAGAGTAAAAGTTCCTATGCTCATTCAATGAACACCAAGAGACAAGTTACTCAAGGTAACAAATTACTAATTTTATTTATTAAATCCACGTCTTATCATGCTTAGATGAATGTATATATCTTGTTATAAAACTCCTATTTTATTAAAAGTAGGGAAAATGGTCAGAAAGATTGTGTATCTATCAATGTGAATAGGCAAGATTGATTCAACTGATATGGAGGATAAAGATGACTAATAATTAACTATGACTAACCATTCAACACAATTAATTCATTAGTCAATTAGCTTGATTGATCATTGAATTAACTTGTTTGAAAGCTATCATGTTAAGCCAATTAGCTAATATGCCACATACAGTATGACATTTGAGATTCAAATAAGTCCCATGTACGCAAATATGCTTTCATGTTAAAGCCACATAACATTGATGTTCCAACTCCATGGGCTCATTGTATTTCCATTTGCCCAATTTCATTTCATTCCATTATCCAACACTAATTATTAAATGTTTAAACCAGCTACATGCAAACAGAAATCACAACCCATAGTATCCACATACACCTATGCACAAGTACATGTTATCCAACATATTAACACACACATGGCTTTCTAGTGCTAGTTTGTTAATTTCCTTTGATCAATAGTTCAAATGTACACAAGGATAATTGTAATTATTTCTTTGTTTTAATTATTATGTACTTAAAGACTAATTAGCAGCTGCCTAATTATTTAACTAATAGTATTAGCATGCAATTTTGTTCACATGTCTTCAAAAACAACATTATTCACACACCAATAACGATTCTCATTTGTAACCTCCCTATCCAAATCATCTTCATTCAATAAGATGTTGTGACATACATTAATTCGATGTATCTCATCATCTTTGTTATCAGGATGCCAACAACCTTGAATAGTATTTGTCCTTGAGTGTATCTGGATGCCATGAATTATGAATTCTACTTGCATGTGGCTTGATTGCACAAGTAATAGTAAGTGCTACATAATGGTACAAATCACAACTCATAGCATCCATATACACCTATGCACAAATACATGCTATCTAACACTTTAACACGCACATGGTTTTCTAGTGCTAGTTTGTTAACTTCCTTTGATTAACAGTTCAAATGTACACAAGGATAATTGTAATTGATTCTTTCTTTTAATTGCTATGTACTTAAAGAATAATTAGCAAAATTTGTATATTTTTGATTAATGCAAAGTGGTCCCATAAAGAGAGCTTTGGAACCAAAATTATGTCAACATGTGCGATAATGAGAGCTTTGGAACAATGAGTCGACAGTGTGTTGCTTTGAGCTTTTCCATTGTCATCAAAGCATAAAGGATAGAGGAATTTTGTTTAAAGTCATGGCTATTGTCCTTGTAGGCATAAATGCAAAGAATGGGAGCATACAGAAAACAGGTGAACTATTTGAGAAAACTAATCAAAGAAAAACTATTATATATGATTATTTGTTTATATATTCATTCATTTGTAGAAGGAAAAATGGGAAACTAATACAACAGTAGGTAGTTACAACCCCCAAAAAGAATCAAACCTGGAACATGAGCAACATCCAAAAAATTGTGCTTTAAAGTACCTAATGCACTAGAGAATTTACCATAGCAGAATACAAATCTTCATTTGCACAGAGATAGACAAAAGAATGCAGTAGAAACCTATTTTCTGCCAACAAGCATTTATATTCTATCAGATGTCATGGTGATTGTTCTCGTAGGCAAACATGTAAAATGCGAAAGCATTTATAATCCAAGTGAAATGTTTTACACAACTCCTTAGGAAAATGTGCTTCCAGGGAATGCAATGAGCAATATGAGACGGTACAAGGGTAAATGAGAAATATGAACTTGCCTAAATCAACATGAATGAAATGTGAGATAGAGCTATTGGGTAATATGCTACATATACTGTGACATTTAAGCTTCAAAGAAGTCTCATGGCTGTAAGCCTGCTGTCATGTAAAAGCCACATAAATATTCATTTTGCAATTGGATGGGGTCATTCTATTTCCATTTACCTAAGTTAATCTCATTTGGCTGTCTAGCAGTAACTATCAACTGTTTCGTCAAACTTCATTCAAGCAGAAATCACAACACATGGTATCCTTATAGAATTATGCACAAATACATACTGTCTACCATATTAACATGGTCATAGTTTTCTATTGCTGCTTTGTTAATTGGCTTTGAGTTATAGGTGTAATGTGCACAAGGATAATTATAACTATTGATTCCTTTTAAATGTTATGTATTTAAACACTAATTAATTGTTACCTAATTAATTAGATATGAGATGATAGAAGAGTAAGTGAGAACTAGACACTAGATAAAAATGACAAAGTTAACATGTGAATATCAAGGTGCACAGACTAAATATTCATTGCATTCCAGGGACCACATTTCACCCATAAATTTTGTCAAACAGTTCACTTGTGCTGTCTATGCCTCCATATTTTGCATGTGTGCCTAGGAGGAAAATAACCACGACATCTGATAACAGTAAAATTCCTCTATCCTTCATGCTTTGCTGACAGTCAAAAAGCTCAAAGCAATTGCGAGTTTGGGTTCGCTTGTCTAAATTCGGTTTGCTTAACAGTTTCCAAAGCATTTTGAACACATTGTCCTTACATTCCTCCAAAGCTCTTACTATGTGACAAGTCCAAAGCACATTGGCTCCAAAGCTCTCACTATGGGAGAGCTCTGCACAATGGACAAAAGGGTTTCTACATAATGCCTATGAAACCACATTTCATAACAAGTTTTACCTGTTGTTCAATGCCAAACTAGCTACGATTGAACAACAAAAGCTTTAAAACTCTCAGTTAACATGTAAAGGGCTGGATAAAATGTATACATAGACACATAGCTACACACAAGCATTTAAAGTAGATGCAATAGTAATCTGTTATATACACACATACATACATGGTAACATAGATACATGCATACATATAAACATAATTACATACACACATATATACATGCATTCCTATATGCATGGATGCATAGAAAGACAATGTTTCATGGAATTGTTAAAGAGTTCACTTGCTTTCTATATGCTTCCATATTTTGCATATGTGCCTATGAGGACTATAACCACAATATTTGACAATATTCCTCTATCCTTTATGACACCACATTGGTTCCAAAGCTCTCTTTATGGGACAACTGTGCATTGCCTCTAAGACTTAGATGAAAGATTTAAATGGATAACACTTAAAATGATCTAAAGTATGATTTTATAATCAAAGTATCGAAATGCATTGCAGAAATATGAAACCCAACTTCCATTTAAGATGTACAATGAAAGTAAACTGAAGGGAAAATGCACTGGCTTCAAAGTTTATAAAGCAATTTCAACACATTGTCTAGCCATTGTCCAGAATATGGTTTTCTATTAGCATACTCCTTGATCCTTCTTTATGTCTAACTGCTATTTTGTTAATTAACTTTGATTGAAAGGTGAAAATGTGAAATGTGGCCAAGGATAGTTATACTTATTTCTCTCTTTTAATTGTTATATATTCAAAGACTAATTAGCAATCCAAACAACCTCCCCTTTAGTTAGATGCCATTCAATGCATTGATTTTGCATCAATGAATTATGTATCTTCAGCCATTAGTTTGAATCAAAGTATGCATTTGGCTTTAGAATCAAACTCTAAAAATAAAAAAGACTATGTTTAAATTATAAAGTACAATCAACCACCAAAGAAATTGATTGGATAGTAATTACATTTCTGATATCATGTTATTGCAACAAAGATCTACTTTTGAACCCCAATCACTTAATTTTTATGAACCATATAGCATATGCCATTCACAATACCCATTTGTAAAGATTGTCCTTGTAACAAAAAGCAACGGTATGACTGCAAGTACAATCAATATAGTGAGAATCTTGAATTAACCTTTTTCTTTGTCTACTCTATGCAATTGTAAACAAAGGACAAGGTTCACTCTAGAAACTCACCTTCTACTCTTTTCTTGAAGAATTTGCTATAGTTGGATTGCTACATCACCTCTCCTCCTCCAATCAAAAGCATTGCACCATGTAATAAGCTTTGATTAGAAAACAAGGACCATTTGTTTGTTTTTCTAAAAGAATAGCAATAAAGCTCAGGGAAATGACCAAAATGAAAACAACTCCCAAAATTACATTTGCAATATATAATACTCCTACTGTGATGGATACTAATAGCCAAAACCAATAAAACACGAGCAAGCATTTTTTAGATTCAAGAGACACAAATATAAATGTAAATCAGATTAACTACACAAACTAGTTGCCATAGGTTCTTGTACCACAAATCTTCTAGTAATGAATTTAACTGCTCTTTTGCACGAAGTCTAAAATTATTTCATCAAGCAATATTACTTCACTTCTCTATGGCAATATTACAATTTGAATTCTAAAACATATTTGGCATAGCTTTTTATAACCCCAAGATACAATTTTCTAACTTCCCAAGCATTCAGTCTAAGTTTTCCAATTATAAAATCTCAAATTGCTATTTGCTTGGTATGTTTGTTCCTTGAATTTGATCACTAGGTAAAATGTGTACAAGGATAATTGTAATTTGTTCTTTCTCTTAATTACTATGCATTTAAAGACTATTTAATAGCTACCTAATTAATTAGTTATCTAATGATACAAGGATAAATGACAAATATGGAATTGACTACTTTGACATGAGTAAAATGTCACATGGACCTATTAGCTAACATGCTACATATACTGTGACTTTTGAGTGCTTAATCCATCTACATGTAAGTACAAATCACAACCCATAATTAAAATGTCCCAAGGATATTTATAATTATTTCTTTCTTTTTATTATTATGTATTTAAAGACTAACTAACAGCCACCTAATTAATTAGATATCAAATGAAAGAAGAGTAAATGAGAGCTACCAACTCAATTAAAATGCAAAAGTTAACATGTGAATATCAAGGTGTCCAGATTTAATACTCATTGCATTCCCCATAACCACATTTTCCTGAGGAGTTTTGTAAAATAGTTCACTTGCCCTATAAATGCTTTCGTATTTTACATGTTTGTCTATGAGAACAATAACCACGACATCTGACAGAATTTAAATGCTTACTAGCACAAAATAGGTTTCTACTACATTCTTTTGTCTATCTCTGTGCAAATCAAAATTTCTATTCTGCTATGGTAAATTCTCTAATGCATTAGGTACTTTAAAGCGCAATTTTTTGGATGTTGCTCTTGTTCCAGGTTTGATTCTTTTAGGGGGTTATAACTACCTACTGTTGTATTAGTTTCCCAATTTTTGTTCTAGAAATGAATGAAAACATAAACAAATAATCATATATAATAGTTTTTCTTTGACAAATTTTGTGAAACGGTTCACCTGTTTTCTATATGCTCCCATTGTTTGAATTTATGCCTACGAGGACAATAGCCACGACTTTTAACAAAACCCCTCTATTCTTTATGCTTTGATGACAACGAAAAAGCTCAAAGCAACACAATGTCGACTCATTGTTCGAAAGCTCTCATTATCGCACACGTTGACATTATTTTGGTTCCAAAGCTCTCTTTATGGGACCACTTTCCAGTAATTAAAAATATACAAACTTTCCAAGGCTCACATGCATGAAGTAAAATGGACAAGAGATTTTGTTTCCTATTTTTTGTTCTACAAATCAATGAATAGATAAGCAAATAATCATATATAATAGTTTTTCTCTGACGAGTTTTATCAAAGAGTTCACCTATTTTCTGTATGCTCCCATTGTTTGCATTTATGCCTACGAGGACAATAACCATGACTTTAAACAAAATCCCTCTATCCTTTATGCTTTGATGACAACAGAAAAGCTCAAAGCAACACACTGTCGACTCATTATTCCAAAGCTCTCATTATTGCACACGTTGACATAATTTTGGTTCCAAAGCTCTGTTTATGGGATCGCTTTGCAGTAATAAAAAATATACAAACTTTACAGGGCTCACATGCATGAAGTAAAATGGAAAAGAGGGTTTCTACATAATTCCTATCAAACACAGATGAAACCTTCGCATTTCAACAAGAAATTCGAATAGATAATACTAAAAGTAGTTTAAAATACGAATTTATACTCAAAGTATAAGAATGCCTTAAAGCACTATGAAACCCTACTTTCATTTCTCATATCAAATAGAAGAAAACAACGTAAAGTTATCTCTTCTGACCTCAAGCAATTCATTTCTCGATGTCCAGTGTGCAATTCTGCAAATACAAAATCTCCTGCTCGATCGCTACAAACTCTTCCTCAGAACACGCGCTTACAGAACATAGAAACAACACACACAAAGTAATAGAGATGCATACCAAGTCACCTAACTCTATATTGAATGACTAAAGTACCCTAGCCACGTGTGGCCACCAAGCCATTCCAACGCCTTCACCTCGAGCCTCCTAGAATTTAATGCATTTAATTTGTATTCATGCATTACGTACATCTACCCGCCATTTTTATAAACTATGCCTTTGCTTAAATTTATTTAATCAATCTATGCACTCACATTTTCCTGATATTTTAGTGCATTTAATCTGCATTCATGGATTACATACCTCTAGCCGCTAGTTTTAAAACTATGCCTTTGCTTAAAGTTATTTAATCAATTTATGCGTTCGCATTTTCTTGAATTTTTAAAACAAAAATGATTTATAAAGCTACTCAGATGAATAGGAAATTAGATAAATGCTAATTTTCCAATATAAAAAATAGCTCTCCAAATTCAAACTATACAAAAAAAAAGTAATATGTTAAATGGTGAAATGTGATTGGCTGATGCTACCGGTTAAAAGCATTCCGGACGAATGCATAAGTATTCCTGCCTTGGCGGTAGGAACTAATAATGGATGTTAGGGTATAACACACATTTTGTGCACTTATTCTACTGTTCTTGTGTTGTTAAGTAGTAGCAAAAGCAAGAGTGATTTGTACAATTGTTAAATTTAGATAGGATATCTTAGAATGTTTGGGTGATAGTCGAGATGATGGAAGACTACTAAATTGGTGGAAAATCCTTTTTCATGGAAAGTGGATAATAGAAGATGATTGAATGAGGTAGAGATGGCTTACTTTTAATATCTGGTTTAGACACACAATTTGAATGTCTTGATGTAGAAAATCATACACAATGTCTAGTTGGAAAGGGTTTGGCTTGGGCCTACATTTAATTTTGAATTTAAAATTTGAGGGTTCAATTCATTCCTCATAATCAAATGTAAGAATGAAAATTCTAGTGACTAGGAATTGGTTGAGAAGGGTTAAGATTTTGTTTGTGATAGTCAATCTAGAAACTTGGGTCAAGGAGGCGGTAAAACAAAAAAAATCATGCACTAAGAGAAAATACTCAGGACGCCCACACAAAGTGGCATAAAATGAATGGAAAAAGGGTAGGGTATGCACTTTTCACAATTACAATTTGCAAAGTCCACTTTGATTTGTGAACCTACACATGAGTCAAGCATACCAAAGTACAAAATAGTGAAAAAGAAAACACAACATAATCTCAAATACCCAAAGTAATGATCTCGAGTCCACTTGTAAACTACATATGTAGTTTGAAAAATCATTATTAAGGACATGCTAAATTAAAGCATGATATTGTGATAATGTAAATATAAAGAATGTTGAATGGAAAAGGTAAGGCAGTTTGTGGGTAGAAGAAAGAGTGTTTAAGTGGTATGAAGGAGAATGAAGAGAGACTTGATATCATTCTTGGATGTTTAGATGATTTTTGGAAGGAGTCTTTAAAAGGCATGAAGAAAAAAAGTAGACCCTACAAGTGCTTTGGATGATAGGGTGGACACTTTGGAGAATAAATTTAGTTTAGAACATACTATTATAAAATGGTTCTTCAATGAAAATAATGGACTAAAAATGAGGATCACTTTCCTACGCCAATAGTTAAATGAGGGTCTTTCTTAGTCTAATGTGGATTGTTGTTTCAAAAAAGACCATTGTGACATCTTGGAGGATATGTATAAGCTTAAGGAAGAAGAGTATAAATAGGAAAACATGATTAAACATCATGAAAGTGAGCCATAAATCATCATAATTAACCTATGAAAGATTGAAACCCCATGACAATGATTGGGATCTAACCTATAAGCACATTCTCTCAAGGACAAATAAAAAAAATAGGATGAGGGAATCATCTACCTCAAATCCACATCTTGACCACTCCCTTAGCCAATGAATTTCTACTTAGCTTGATTCATATTCCAAAGGTTATGTCACAATTTCTTTGACCCTCATACCCCAAAAACATATTAAGCTTCATCCCTTTCTAACACTTTGAGAGGGTATTGGAGTCCACCCAACTCCAATATTAAGAGAGGGTATCAGAGTTAAAATTTATCCATTATAGTTTTTGTAAAATGGCATGGCTGCTTGGGAAGAAGGGTTCCAAGCTTCCTTCTTTTCATGTGTTGTTGCATGTGAGCCTTATTCTTTGCATGTGTGATTGGATTCTTCTCCTCTATTCTATCATTTGTCCTTCACTATTTTGTTTGTGTGTGGTTATGGGAAACTCATCTTTAAGATTCTTTTGATTGCTACAATTATTTATGTTTTCTTCTTTGAAAATATTCATTGCATATTCTAAAGCTATTTTGGTAGATATCTTTAGGTTTTTATATGGATGGACATAGAGGGGGTCTAGGTGGACTCCTATCTTTTTCATTTAAAGATGTTATTTGGATGGATGAGATTTACACTTTTAGGCATATTAATATTATAATTTTTCTCATGCAAGCTATGCATGATGCTAAGACCGATCAAATAATAAGGAATATTTATGGAGATCAAGTGGATGTTTGAAAAAGAGTGTGGAACAACCCATTGTGGTTATTAATCTAGAAACCATTGTTGAGGATGTGCTTTATTTATATAAACATGCATTGATGTGTAAGTTCATAGGTTTCCAAGCTATTTTTTCTTTCTTGGAGAATTAGGTTCGTAATACATGGCAGTCATATATAGGTTTGGAGGTTATTTTGGCTACTCATGGATTTTTCTTTGTATTCTTCACTAGAATGACATATAGACATAACTCTTTTGAAGGTAGACCATATTTTCATAGTCAAGCAAGTTTGTTCATGAAGCCTTTGAATGTTGGATTTGATCCAATGAAGGAGCTTCATTTTGGATTCTAGCTTGAGTTTTTGACCATTTTTGTAAGCAGGTTAGTCATTGGAATTATAGATGGATTTCATCTATGAGGAGAGTGACCCTTTTGAAATTTGTTTTTCAGGCTCTCCCTCTTTACAAGTGCTTTGTGCAGGTTTCCCTTTCGAGTTTTGTTAAGGAGTTTGATGCCCTTGTTTGCACTCTTCAAAGTGGAGTTTGGTTAAGTGGGAGTCTGTTTGTAGGTCAAAATAAGAGGGCAGTGATAAAACTCAGGGGATGCAGGGGCTACCTCCATCATGAGGATGACACAAGCCAAAACAGGACTAGCTCCCAAAGAAGGTGAACCCTTCTTATGACCACCATTCGAAGTGAGGTCATCCTTTGGCTTGCACTTCAACAGAGGATGCCAAAGGATGTTGGATCCCCACAAAATAAGTAGTGGAAAAGGAGGGAGAGGACATAGCCACGATAGACACCACCATTGTGTTTGGTATGTATATGGGCTGAGAAAAGGGAGGGATTTTGAAAGGGACATCAAGAGAGGAAGCTCATTGAAGGAGCGATGGAGACCTACACCCTTTTTGGGTGAGCATCATCAACACCCACTGGGGGAGATGGAAGCAAAACCAAGATGATTGGAACTGATACAGAAATGACAGAAGGAAGAGAAACAATAGGGGATGCAGAAATAAGAGCTACTGGCTCCCCCTCTATCTTTTGTAAGGAGGCTTGTTCTATAGCTAGAGCCTTTCTCCTACACTTGTGCTCATGTGTAAGTTGATTATGTTGGCTTAGGGCACTAGAAGTCATGACCTAAGAAGGAGCGAGATGTCCCTATTTTTTCATAGGAGTTTCCTCCACAACCATGGTTAGTGGAAGGACAACCTCCTAGACAAAAACATGAGTATGGAGTGCAGGAGCAGAGACAATAGCGGGTGGAGAAGTAGACACGAGTGCCTCAATAGTGGGCCTCTTTTCCATTGTTGGAGGGGTAGAGGAAGAGCAGTGGGAAGCTGTGGAGGCTGAGACACCGGAGTAGCCCCGTGAGAACCTTTTCCCTTATTGTAGACAACGACTCTAGGAATTGTGCGCAAGACCAGAAGTTTGAAAACTTGACACTTAGCTTTTTGCCAAGCGGGCACCATGAAGTTTCCCATGTAGGGCATGGGAGCAAGATTTGAAGATACCACAATAGGGTGAGAAGCATAAATGGACATGGAGCAGAAGACATAGAAGAGGAAGGCCTTTGAGTGCAAGCAAACTTCCCCTTCCCCTTTTATTGGGAGGAGGCAACTTGTTGTTGCGCAATCATGGTACCTTTCATGGAGATAACACAATGAGACACTAGATAGCTCACTTTTGGCACCTTGTCCATAGTCTTATATTTGACATAAGCACGATATAGTAAATCTCTCCTTAGAGGGAGAGGTCTGACTAGAGCAGGCAAGAAGTTGTCCAATGGAAAGTCCCCACACAACGCTAGTGGCTTATAACTGGTGTCGTGCACAACGTGTACATAGCCTTCATGAGAGAACAAGCAAGCCATTTGTGAACTACCAAAGCGATGCCATTCATGGAGACCAACCAAGGAATGCCTAGCCTCACTCTAAATAAGTTCAACTTTGGGATTATGACAAAAGAAGTATCCATGGCCCTAGGTCTCACCAAGATTGAAAGAGTAATGAAACTAATAGGAGGGACGAAGAGTCCATCATGTGTACAAATAGTGGTCTTGGACTCTTTGTACTCCTCTATATGCAATGTGTTTATAAATAGAGTTTCTTCTATTACAACATTCACTCAGCTCATAGGGTCAACTAGGACACCAATTATAATATTTCCATTTATTCAGAGGGTAATATATAAGAGAGAAGGCTACTTATTCATAGGTGAATCCTACAAGGTAAATGTCATGTCGAGTGATGTGCTCGTAGACTAAGTAGGATGAATATGTGTGAATGAGACCATGTTAATGTATTTTGATGGAACAAACTCAAAAGACTAAGGATTGAGAAATTAGACAATGACCTATCCAAATCTCACTTCCAAATATCCAAGAGCCCTTCTAACTATGTAGTTAGGGGTCGTAGATTAGGTCACAAGGTTGTAGGCCCCACAACACACTGAGGACACAAGAGAAGGTTCCCCGATATCAAGAAATGAAACAAAGATATTCATGTCGGGTTCAACAAAAATGTAGAGTAGGGGGATCTGTCACCCTTGGGGCTCTAGGTTGCAAAAGAGGCACAAGGAATGGATTTCCCTAAACTATAGATTGGGTTTACTAGACAGGTTGAAAAGGACAAAGTACTAAGGCTGAGAAGGAAGGGAAAATAGTCTACTGTTTCCTTTTGCTAAAACCAAGTGTTTGTAGAGTCAAAAGAGCCAATTATAGAGGTTTTGGTCTACTGCCTAGACAACTCACTATTTGAGGACAATAGCACAAATCTCAGACTCTAGTGCAACATGATGGTGTCTTAGGGATGCATTAGCATCCTTTATGAACAAAGGTCCAGAAAGAAAATAGAAAAGACTAAGAACCTACTAACTGTCTGATTGTTTGAGTTTAATGTTTTTAACAAAGAACAAAAAAGTACAAAGAATAACAAGTAAAACAAGAAGGATACTTGAAAGGGATTATTCTAGAAATGACGAAGAAAGGATAGAATGAGATATTGAACTTCCCACGAATTGATTCTTCGATTAGCTCCACTCGAACGTGCCTACACATAGAGAGACAAGAAAAAAGTTGGGTTGTGTTTGAGGTCTACCTCAGTCAAAACCCCTTGTTTTGGTGTTCTCACCTCCACGAATAGCCAGATAGCCACAAGATATAGAAATTTTTATAAAGAAAGTAGTACAACTAGATAGAAAGCAAAGACAACAAAGTGTTATCCAATAAGCATGATGATGCAACCAAGTAGAAAGACACAATGTTACCTTCCCAACTACGAGCTCTCAAGGCCAATAGCAAAAGGAAGAGAGTGACACCACCACGTAGATAAGATGAAGCTTGACTATCTTGCAATGGCGATGGTGTTGCGATGAGAGTACGTTGCTGAAGCCAAATAAGGAGCTTGCAGTAAGAAGAACAACGGTCTAGAGGAAAGAATGTGAGAAAGGGAGAGTGAAGTGTTAGAATGTGATAAGGAGCATGAATGAATGAAGTTGAATGAACTAAGTTTGAATGAGAAAAATGGAGGCAAGAGGTCAAATTTTGTTGGTCAAGGGAGGTAGGGAACGTTACTCTTTGCAACCCATCAAAAACATAACACTTTTGCAGATCCCAGAGGCAGGAAGCTTGTCAGGATGGCAGTGCAGTGTGTGGATGTCTGTGCAGTGCATGCACATCCCTAACAAAATTCCTCTGCCGATGCAAAAAGACGCAGTGAGGTGGATGGGACAAGGTGGCGACAATGGATTTTACATCATCGAGTTTATATTTTCTAAGATGGGGGAAATTAAATGGGGAATTTTCCTAGGGTGCAAATTTGCGCCATTAAAAAAACATGCATAGGTATGTAACAATCTAAAAGTGTGATTATATGAAAACCCGGGTCTCGAAGAATTGAGCTCAAAAAATCAATATGCTCTATTTGATGATTAGGAGCACATGCGAGCATCAATGAGGGTTTTTAAGCATTCAAAAGAGTTGATAGATGAAATTAGCTACAAAAATGAGTGCCCTCAGGAGGTATGAGGCAAAGAAAGTGTTGACAAAATAAATATGCTAATGAAAATGTGGAATAATGTGATTAATTTATGTTTTTGCAAGGAACAAAATTCTCTAAATTCTCTATTTTTCCAAAATAAACATGTAACATTTGCAAATTGAAATGAAATAACTCAGATCTTATCCCTAAACAAGCAAAATCTGATATAAAATAATGCAATTAAAGCCAAATATTTCACAATTTTGATCTATATTGAACACACTAAAGTGTTTTAATGTTGAATGAGCAAAGAATGCAAATGTTTACTTTTGAAAATGAAAAAAATCAAATTAATGACAATACCTTCAAATAACCTAGGTTTTTGATAAATTTTTCAGACTTTATTTTGTACAAATCAAAAAATTGCAAGTGTAGGATACGCCAGGTTCATTAAAATATGAAGTGGAAAAAGTGATCTTACATCCAATCAGTAAATTAACTAAGATTACCTCATTTCTCTTTTGACTCCACATTCAAAAGCAAACCAACTAGGGTTTGATGATTGGCTTGTTGCCACAAGGGAGAGTCAATCTCCTAAGGTTTGGTTCTTTTGAGTTCCAAAGAGAAGAAATTTGATGTGCGTTTTAACAAGCAAGCCTATTTGACATAAACCTTAGATCTAAAAAGTGTAATTTATCGCATAGATGAAAACGAAAAATGATGAAACAATTATAGATCTAGAAAAGGGATACAAAGAGGAACCTATGACTGAAAACTAGGCCTAAATTTAAGGCTCAAGGGTGATGCCACCCTAGACCAAAAATGCTTCTTTTTTAAGATTTGTAAACTTCAAATGGTAGGTTACAATCTACTATGTGTTTTCTATGACTTGCTGCTGATGAAACTTTCAAATATGGTCTGCACAAATGAAAAGAGGGGAAAAGGATGTGCTATATAGGGGCTTGCCTAAGTCAAACCCCGTTTTGATATTTTCACCTCCATGAACAACAAATGATGATGATCGAGAGGGTTTACCCTAGGTCAGGAAAAGGCCAAACAACAATAATTAACTAAAACAGTAAATGGTAAATGGTAATGTTCCCTTGGTTTGAAATATTAGTTGAAGTGATGTCCACACCATGAGTTGTCACCAAAGGTTGTTTGATGGATGCTTGAATGGCTTGAAGCCTTGCAACAGGTTAGTCCACAAAACACGACAGATTGTTGGAGCTAGCATGCAAAAGATAACTCAATCCATATTCATAAGAATAACATGATTGATCACAATAGCTTCTTGTTCATAATGATTTTGGATGTTCAAATGAAAAGAAAACTTGTTTATATATGCATCCCAATTGACATTTTTCATTATAGACTGACTTGGGGTCACTTTACAACACACAAGGCTAACAACCAAAACATTGAAATTTGAAATATGTTACCCTTAGGTCAAGGGTGCCTGACCCCCATCCCTAATTGGGTGCTTTTGTCCAAATTTGTCAGGATGTCAAGGATTTTAATATATTTTCATAATTTGGCCCCAAAATGAATAATTATTATTATAATTAATGTTATAGGCAAAATAGTGTGTCCATGTAGTGTGAAATTATCAAGGTCAACAAATTGTGATGCTACAACTAGATGTAGAAATGCTAAAAGTTAGTGTACAAATGTTAAAATATAATGTTGAATGTATACACCACATTGATTTTGTGGAGGTGTGTTATAAGGTAGGCTACCTATACTGAAACTATTTAGACAAGCCCTAAGTGCACACATCCCATGAGGCAATGCAAGTATAGTACTACACACAACATCTACACCATGGAATAAGGTTTAGGACTTTAGGTTTAATAGAATGTGGATGCATTAGGGTAGAGTATGGATTTTCCAAAATAGAGAGAGTGCATTGTTACATAAAACTACACCAAACTAAAAAAATGACAAACCCATGTAAAAATTTATAAAAATCACTCAAAGCACACTTTGTGAAGACAAAAATTAGTTAGAGACATAATCCACTTGGGTGTGCCAAAATGTATATACCATTATATAGAACAAAATAATAAAAACAATGCATTAAATAAGGTTCATATTCTATACCTAATTACACCTTTGCTTGAGCTAAGGCAAGCAAACAATTGACTACAAAAGAACAAAATTCTAACCAAAACAAACTTTGATGACCAAATGATTTGTTTAAAATGATTGATTTTGTTTTAAAGATAATATATTTGCTCATTTCAACAACATGATCTTGCCTTGCATCTAATTCCTTGATTTATATTTTGGACGAGATGATGCATGAATAGAATTTGATCTTGTATGGTAGAGGGATGAGATTGATTCATTTACAAGGTAGAATAAGAGCTTCTTCATTTACAAGAGAGAATAAGAGATTACAAATAACATCTTGTGATTGTTGGATATGATTAAGGTAATGATTGGAAAGTGATAGATGGTGGAATTTTCTTAATTTTGATAAAGGGAGAGGATTAAAAAAGGGTCATGCAAGATTAGTTTTATTTATTTTTAAACAAAGTGATAGAAGAATCTTAAAATGATTAATTTGTTGACTAAACTTAATTTGTTTATTTAACTAATGATGAAAGAAATTTTAAATGCATTAAATAAATATTATTTATTTATTTATTTATAAGAAAATATTAATATAACGATTGATATAATTTAATAAATATATTTTATTCAATTAAGATTGATATTTTAAAAAAAGTTGAATTAGTTAAATTAATTAAATAAATAAAAGCAATTATTTAATTAAGATCAAAAGAAAGATTAAATTTATTAATTAAACAATTAGAATTTATTCATTAATGTTAGAAATAAATATGTAGAATGTAATGATGAAAAAGAATAAAAAATACATTTTAGATGTTTACAAATACTTTTTTAAAATTATAAATCAATCCTTAATTAACAAAATCATAAATATCCATGCCTATACGTCATTTGATAACACTTTTTTTGTGGAGGAATTTAATAATACTAAGAGTGCTGTTAGTAACACATAAATTGTCAACCTACACTTGAGTTGACCTAATGGTGGAGAAATTGTATTCTTGAAAGAGAGGTCACAAGTTCAAAACCTGAAGGGGGTAGGGTATGTACACCTTGTATTGTGAAGCATGAGTCAGATGCCTCCTGCATATTGGTAGAATGGGGCAGTCCCATATACTTAAAGTCATTTGTAGACCAAAAACAGATTGCCAGATACCATGGACTATAAAAGGACCTTTCCTTTTCTTTATACATACATGAAAGATCCAAGTTCTTCAACTTCTTAAGTACAAAATGTCTTACTCCAGTATGTTAACACAATAAATGTACAACTATGTCTGGCTCAAGAACAAAACACTTGGAATGCATTTACTAGAGCCCATAATTAAAACTGAAAAGAAGCAACCAGATTCGTGATGAGATTTAACTCTTCCCATTTCCTCGAAATATCAGGACTCTTAAGCCATTCCTATTGTTTAAACAACAAAATCATAAACAAACAGTAAAAGAACTGTGCATGATTGTGTCCTGACATAGAGGCAATGAACAGAGGAGCAGAAAAAATGATGCATGTTCCTAATACTAATTTACAACCCAGAAAAAGTCCAATGCAAAACCAGAGTAGAAAAATGTCGACTGTTGAAACAACTAAGCTTTCTAAAACTGTTGAAACAACTAAGCTTTCTAAAACACTCTTCTTCTTGTTTCTGTTCTACGAGCAACCTCTTCTTCTATAATTTAGAATATTAAAGCATATAAAATGTTTATTATGTTTTCCATTTCTATAAAATTCTAGATTAACGATGATGAAGAAAAGGTAATCAAACATAGATGAACTGTATTTTATCTTTTACAATCACAAATATGCTTTAGAACACTTTCAACTTGTATCTATAATGGATATTCACAATTAGCACATTATGCAAAAAAGTCATCTATGGCAGAGCAGGAAGCTGGTAGACAACGATTTGGTGAAGATATGCTTAATTGACCCAGGTAGATATCGAAAGAGAGAAGAGATTTTACATCTCAATGTGCGTGTTTCAAGCACATACATGAATAGGTCCAACCACACTTAATGAGGATTATATCATGAGTTATCAGGTGCTCTCAATTGAGCTACCGTGAAAATGCGTTTTTTGGACATGTCAATCACTCATGTTCTTTAATATAATGCATTTATTTGAAATGTGCTACTTATCATAGTTTAAAAACTCAGACTTCGTAAAAAACCGGTGGATCTAAACAAAAATTTAAAAATTTGGGAAAAACATGGCAAAAATTAGCAAAAATTTTAAACATGAAAAAGCACATAAATTTGAAAAATGCTTTTTAAAAACATGTATAAAAATGAATTTACAGAGGTCATTCATAATTTTTCCTTTATAGATCAAAAACTGAGTTCAATTCACATCAATGTCATATGATTATAAATATATCTATATTAATATTTTTGAAATTTCATCCGTGGAAAGCATGAACCAAAACAATTTTTTTTTTTTTTTTAACCAGAATGAGGGTATGGGGGCAACAACCCCAAATAGAGTTAAGGGAAAGTACAACTCATAGAAATTTGGGGGCAGAGCCCCCAATAGGGTCAAGGGGCAGCACCATTCATGAAAGTTTGGAGTCAGAGCCCCCAATGGAGTCAAGGGGCAGCACTCCTCACAGCTGTCTATGGCCCGTTGAGGGGCAGCACTCCTCACGGGGTCTGGGGACAGAGCCCCCAGCAGCATAGTGGCTAAGGGCAACACCCTTGACATGTACCTTATCACAATATAGGGTGAGGTCATGGGGTGGAGCCCCCTCCTCAAGCCCCAAAGACCTTGTATGACCCACAAGTACTAACAAGTTCTGCGGGTTATTAACATTTTTTTGAAACTATGCTATTTATAATATCTCAAACCCCTGCATTGTCAGATTAGATTAATGCGCTCAGTTGTTTTTCGATGTGCATTGTGACTAGCTCCAAAAAATTTCACATTTTGTAGCTTATTGCTCAATATATCATCTCTGGGTATGTGCCATAGCTTTTAGGATAAGCTACTGATGGTCCACGGATGAATGTCACTATATACTCAGTCATAACGAGAACAAGGGGATAAATGATGTGAACTCCTAAAAACCTATTTTAATTAGCATAGGATAGAACGTAATCTGATAACTATTTTACAGGGAAATAGCAGAAAGGTTTGAAAGGGTTGACTAGGGCAATGCAGAAAGCTTTACAGAAACATGAGCCATGATCTAATAATGGTTTTGTTATGCTAGTTTTGCACGATGTGCTTAAGCAGACAACGTATCAATGAGAAACATGAGAAAACGGTTTTATTATGCTAGTTATGCATTTGATGTGCTTATGCAGGCAATGAACTGTTTCCCTACAACTCTTTTAGCATTCTGATGATGGATCATGGAGTGTAATCCGAAACATTGATTCAAAAACAAACACACAGGTTAATCCAGAAGCAGCAAACTAGTACTGTTTCATGTTAATATAGTATCATAAATCTCTAAATAAATATCTATTTATCAACAAAGAAAATACATATGCATTTCATAGGACGGTGAGAATGGAGACAGAAAAAAAGTGACGGATAGATTAAATCCCCTTTAGAAGTTTCTCCGTAAAAAATTGAGATTTAAATCATCTGTATAAAATGAGGACCACTGTATTCTTTAACTCCCCAAGGTATTAACAGCCAGGTTTACTGGTGTTTAGTAGATAGATGATTCATATCCAAGCTTGTCCGCTTAAGGGGTTAGACTCCAAAAGTACTGTACTCATCACCATCAATCCACATTCTTGTATCAAATGTGACTTCATATTCAAGCCGTCAGCCACGTCAACACTAATTTGGGGAATCTCTAGCTCTCCAAAGAAACAAAACAAATCCAACACACACCTTTAGTTTGAAAGTCCTGAACTTATAACCCATGAACTCTGTGCCTATGTAATTAAAATATACAATGATACGATCAGGGTCATTACCAAATGATTTGCAGATTTGGCATATGCAAGTAATATATTGGACAAACCACATGCAGCACCTCAACTGAGTACTCCTCAGTCCCCAAGAAAAGACTCACTAACAAACTTTCAATTAGAGAATTTGGCCAACCCCTAAACATGCATATCTCTCCCCGACACAAAAGTTCAAAAATTACAATTTCATTTAACTGAAGATACTTGCAGTATTTAACATTCCACTATTACAAAACTGGAGAAGTAAAATAAGAAAAAATTCAAATATGTTTTCGTCAATGCATCTAGAGCTTGGCGTGACTTCCCCAAAAAGTGCCAATATGATAATACTAAAGAATTTTAGTAAACTTCATAACCTAAATCAGTTACCTGAAATCCGAGGCCTGAACTTAGATGACCACTTTCTCAATAATTCCTCAATATCTGCATCCATCCGTGTTCCTGTTCCTCCCCATGCCAACATGTGTATAATGTTAGCAAGAGATGATCCTTTAACTTCATGCACTGCCTTGAATCCCATTCGTGTGTAAAATCTTACAAGCTGTGACAAAATCGAAGGCAATCCCTGTAGTAATGTCAAGTTTCCCAGTTGATAGATCCAGAGGTTATTATAATATTTTCTCACATATTTGAAAGTGCAACTCGAAAAGATTTGTTCAATTTGAAATTAGGACCCCATTCAATAATCAACTATTATTTACTCAATACTAGACCAACCCACTCCATGAAGGTGTATCTCTCTCTCTCTCTCTCTATATATATATATATGTATGTATATATAGAGAGAGAGAACACCAAACATCACTTGGACTAGGAGGTGCAAACAGCAATAATAGCAGCAGCGAAGGAAGTATGTAAGGCATTTTTAACCTAGAAATATAGGCTTTCTGAAGAATTGTAATGTTCTACAACAGAAAATTCAACAAGGTAAAAGTCCCCTGCAATAAATTTACAGTGGACATTGGAGAAGTCATTCCCGAAGTCAATGGAACGCGATCCTCATCATTAGCCCCGGAAGGGCTGTTCAAAACTGTTTAATCAAGGGCACTAGATCTGAATGTAGCATAAGGTAAGAGGCTCAAGCTGAGTGGATCCATCATTGTGATCTTTGAAAGCATGGACGAAAAGACTCTTCTACCATCCAGTGCCAAAGAAAGAAAGACTCAAAAAGTACATTCAGTTATAATACGAAGGCAAAGTTACTCTACATTACGAAAAAGCTATGTTCAAAGAAGGGAAGAAGCTAATAATACCATCCCAATCAGTAAAGTGGTCATAGGAAGGGGTATATGTCACCCCATACAGCCCCCTATAGCTAAGAAACCAAGTCAACAGTAATCATTAAGCAGCCCTGCCATAATGGCACTTTTTGACTGGTCTTCTGCCATTTAGATAACTATCTAAATATCCCTGTTAAACTGCATATGACATCTGGCAAGAGGAGTCCAAATGATTAAAGCACAGGGATTGACTTACATGTTTAACCTAGTTGCCTTGGCGAGAAAAGTTCCACTCACCAGGACTGTAAAATTTCATATCTCTGAGTGAAATATATGTTGCATCGACAGAAGTTTGAAATCTCTTCTGTTAGACATGAAAGAGCGGTGCGATCGAAAGGAGTGCTAGCTCCACATAAAAAGCAGTAAAGTGAAGAATATTTTTCTGTCAAAATGATTACTAAAGCGTTTGGTCCGATCTATGTATTGAAACTGATGGAAATCTCTGGGTATAATTTTTAGGAAAAACAGGACAGAGTACACGAAATGTATGAGATGAAGAGGAGTGACCTTGAAAATCGTAATAAAAATTCGGAAAAAACCCTTTAAGTATTGAAAACAGAAAACGAAAAAAACTAATATCTGGCGAGTGTTTATTTCAAGTTGTCTAAATAAGTACCTTGCAAGCCTAAGGGCTGTAGTTCAACCATAAGTAAAAATGGTTAAACAACCGTGGCAATGATCTCCCCTGTAACTATGGTACCCATGGGATGCCTTTAATCATCTCCCCAATAATATGGCACCCAGGGGATAGCCGTGGCCCATAACCACATTGCTAGTGATCAAGGCACCCAGGGGATAGCCATGATCCATAACTGTCTCCCCATTAACTATGGCAACAAGGGGTACTCTTAATTATATCCACATCTGAATATGGCACCCAGGGGGTGGCCGTAACCATCTCTCCAATGACTATGGTACCCAGGGAATGGCTATAGAGATAAGGATGGCAGCCAGGGAATGGCTGTAACTATCTCCCCAATAGCCATGGCACCCAGAGGATGGCATAACTACCTTTCCCAATAACTATGGTGCCCTGGAGATGGTCATAACCTATCATTTACAAACAACAAAAAAATACCTTGGAGTGGTAAAGGGGTGAATCATTGATGGCAAGCAACTCTGCCGTTTTACAATTGCAGTCGAAGCCATGGCGAATAGCGACTGCACCCACCAGCAATCCCATTCCGAAGATGGAAGTGTTGTGCATTGTAAATGCTTGCCTGGTCATCCGTATAGACTCCAAATGCAATATCTTCCCCTTCCCTCCAAACCAGAGGGTAATGAAGCCATTTGCTCTTCCAATCTCTTCCCCTGTGACCATACTGATGGCCCTCACTTCGAACATGGGCCCCCACGACTTGACCTGCACTTGCACTTTTTGGGCGCTGCCCACCTTCAATATGTCGGTCATGTTTGGCAACTCTGAATTGGAATTGGATTTGCAGGGCCTCTCCACCACTACTTTCAATCTTCCTCTCCTCCTTCCGCACAGGGTCCGTTGATTTGAGCGCCACACATTTCTCATACCATATGATGGACAGGTGATAACACCTCTAGTGTGGCAAATCAAATGTGGCGAAGCCATTGCATTCAATATAATGTGACAGAGCGCAGCCACGATATCATCCACAACTTTCACACGCCATGCTACCCATATCTTGTTAGAGGCAGCGATTCTAATGTTTTCAAATGTTCTCGCGAATACAACGAAGTCTAAACATTGTAAAGGTGAAAAATCGTGTGGTTTATAATGTCTACTATTTAATAAATATTTTTATTCTACATCAATTTTTTTTTTTTTGTTAACGACAGGGGTATCCCCGCGACCCCGCCCAGCGACCCAGCAGCCCGTATCTTGGGTACCAAGGGCGAGCGGGGGCGAGACTAGTCCCCTGCGGGGGGACCCAACAGCCGGCAAGCCAGTCCCAACCGGGTAAACCCAGGAGCGGAGTCGAACCCGAGACCAATGGGGAGCAAACCCACGGCCCAAGCCAACTCCGCATTTATTCTACATCAATTACTATTGGCAAATTTTCTTTGTAATTTTTTCTGGTTAAAAAAATATTCATAAAGAGAAATTAAACCTACTTTCTAATGTTCAATTATATTAAATTATTGCATTTGATATATGATATTTGATTCAATAGTAGTAAGCACCCCCCTTCATACATTGTAGGATAGTCTAGATACACACAATCTATGGGAGAACACAATGATTCTACATGTGAGAAACCTTCTTACCAACTAATTGCATTGCCATGTGTAGTCACACCAATTAGCCAACATGTCTATCAAATGATACTACTACATGTAAATTCATTAGTTATCTCTCATACAAGTTTCAATCAATGTGTTCTATTTGTTATCTAACAATTCTCTTTTTTCAACAATTCTCTTTTCTTAAGCCTTCAAGCAACATTTTATCACTAATTCACCTTCTTCCATGCATAATTATTTTCTAATGTCATATTCTTCTATTAATTTGATAATTCTTAATTATTTAATTAATTCATTTTATCTTTTTTTGGTTAATTTAAATAAATATCAATTTTATTTAAATTACATCATTAATTATCTTTTTCTATCCTTAATTAAATAAAGTATTTAATTATTTATTTCCATTTTCCTCTATAATTAAGTGATTAAAAATGATTATTTAATTATTGATTAGCATTTTCTCTCCATAATTAAATAAATTCTTATTTATTTAATTATTTATCACTTTCTTTTCTTCATAATTAAATAATTATTTTTAATTATTTAATTATTCATTTTCCATCATTTAAATTAAATAATTGTGATTATTATTTAATTTATTTCTTCTTAGCTATGTCCTAAATCTCAACCAATCTTTTGAGTTTTGGTCCATCCTTCCCATCTTTATCTATTTTCTTCTCAATTAATCTCATCCATTGATCATGATACCTCATCATTCAATCCTAACCCTTCATTTGAATTGAGATTTCAATAAAAGAAAGCCATCATCCTCATTTCAAGGTTAATCACAATCTTTGAAGTTTTGCTATCTTGAGATCTAACTATCTTGCATCATCATCAAGCTTATCAAATACAAGTTGCATACTACAAATATGAGAACAAACAAAACAAAATGGAGAAAAGCAATAGAGGGGAATCAACTATGGCATAGAGATTGAGTATTATTGCTTCATTATTGTGATTTCTATTATCATTTGTGTGTTATTGTTGGATTAGGTTCTTCATAGCTTGAATTAGATAGTTTTGTGGTTATTATTATTGATTCATTATTTTCCCTCAAATTCTTACCCTATCTACATTTGGTAAGCCTAACGTGAATTGAACATACTTATTGCATCTTTATTTTTATGAGGTTTTTTTAACCTCATCTTGTTGTTATGTTAAAAAATTCAAGACTAAACTTGTACAAATTAGGTTAAAGACAAAACCCTATGATTTTTCAAAGATCTCATCATATCTTTTCAAACGGATGTGAATTTTCTTCTGAGTTTTTTTATTGCAGGTCAAGGATCATATTACGAGCCTACATTCCAAAAAATAGATTCAAATTCTTATTTTTGAGTGAGTTATGCTATTTTTAGTAATTTCTAAAGATTTCATCATATCTCCCAACATCTACAAATTATTTTTTTTGGTTTTTACTGGAGGTCAGAGATCATGTCATAAACTTACACTCCAAAAATTAGCTCTAGGTTGACATTTTTGAGCAAGTTATATTTTTTTGTGATTTTTCATAAATCATAAATTCTGGTCACAAATTAGCAAAATTTTCAAAAAAAATTGTCTATCTGGAAAGCTCTCAAAATTATATAGGGGGATTGTTCTTTACATTTTTTATTTTGACATCAAATAATTAGTTTAAAATTAGATCTTTGAGAATCAATACTTCTTCATAAATCTACTACCTAGGGCTTAAATTAAGGATCTTTTCTAAAAAATTTACATTTTTTGAAAGTTCTCAAAATTTTATTAGGGTTATCTTCTTTGCATTTTTATTTTTGGGGTAAAAATTATAAGAAAATAATTGGATCATAGAATCACATTGATAGCATGCAATTTTTTTGGTTATTGATATCTGATTTTCAGCTTGTGGCAATCGTTGGGAGAAGACCTTTTGATCTAAACTACTAATCCAATTTTTTGCAGGGTTTCATTATGTGTTTGTGATTTTTAAATTAGAAACATTTGAAATTGGTGCTTAAAAGGAACAAGTGTCTTTTGTGTCTTGTGCACTTGCATGTTCTGTTAAATCCCATATTGGTGTGTGTATCCTCTCCCCTTGTGCTCTGTGTAATCTTGGGTGCATGAGAAATACATATCAATCTCTTTTTATTATAGTAGGAGGTTTTCTTTGATACACATCCTAACAGAGAACTCAAAGGTTTAACCTCAAGCATGCTTCCCGATGGGCTATATCAAAAGTGAGAAGGTGAAAGTTAGTAGCACAATTTGATGAAGTATACCATGTTTGTGTCAATTCAGATGTGGGTATATAGACCACATTGGGGTTAACTAGAGGTTTTAGTGTCTCACATTTGATGTTATACCATCAGTGTTCATGATAGTCCCCCACTACAAACCATTATTTTAGAAGCCTAAGACCTATTTTGAGAGTCTACTATTGTTGGTGTAAGGGATGTGGATCGTACCATGAAGTTACTTACCACACCTGGTTCTTGGTTGAGGTGGAAAGGTTCCTTGTTTAGAGTTACTCCTTTCAAGGTAGGAGGTGTTAAGGTGGTCCATGACCTTGGCATACTCTAGCTCCACCCACTCCTTTTTCTCAAATTTAACATCACTCTTTCAGGGTGAGGTAAGCCCACTTTAGTAGATAACCCTATTACTACTAGCTAGGTTGTGCTTGTTTGTATTGTTTGTAATCAAAGGCCTAACAAGTTTTATGAAAGAAAACTTGCAAGATACTTGCTTACCAAGAAGTCAAAGATTCAAAAGAAACCAAATCTATCTTTTGAGTGTTTGTTGTGTTTTATGATCAATCTGAACTTGACAAAAATGGAAAACAACTTAGAAAACATCAAATTAGGGTAAAAAAGGTAGAACACCACAACAATTTATCAAAAAACTACAATCGTCAGTTAGAACACCACATATTTCAGAAACCCTAGAGAAAGCATGAAACATCACATATTTTAGTTTCAATTTTTTTGGGGAAATATCTATACATCCAACTTCTAGTTTCCTTACAAACAATAAGTGTACACTCAGACTTGAGACTTTTTTAGGTTCAATTATTCCATTCACTACATTTCATCATTTACCTTAGGTTGGCTTGCATATTCCTAATTTGCATACACCATACTACACCTCATTCCATCAATATCTTTGAGTCTTAAGATTAGGAAGCTTGTCATACTATTGGGCAAACCATAGTTTCATATAAATAGGTGTCTTGACCTTATCATATGCTTACCTATCTCATCGTTACGCTGGGCTTACAACTCATGTGTCTAGTTTGGGCTCACCTTTTATCCAATCATCATCATCATCATCTTGTCCCCCATCCCCTTGACGTCTTGAAATTTAGAGCTATTAATGCTATGAGATTTCCACAATCCATAATGCTTATTTTTTCTATTTATGGTTTTTGATTGTGTTCTAATTTTTGCATCAACATTTCGGATCACACTCTATGATCCATCATCAAGATGTAAAGAGAGCATGTGTTCTAATTTAGAGCTATTACTTAAATGGTTCATCATAGTTTGCTTAGCATCCTCTTTTAAGATTCAAATTTGCATATTCAAATCCAACCATAGTCCTAATCTTAGTCTCATCATCATCTGGCATTTCATCCCAGCATAAGCTTAGTCATAGTCTCATTACCACTTTCCATACCAAGCTTAGTCATAGTTGCATTCCCATCTTACATTTTTATATTCCAAAAACCCCAAAAACATAGCATAGTATTATTATCATTACCATCCTTAGCTTGCATTAAAATCTTTAGTTTTTCATCTCTATCTTTAGTTGCATTCATTTCCAAAAGCCTCAAGGTCACGAGTCTTGTATGGTCTTCACTAGGTTACAAAGGAAAAGAAAAAACATGGATTCCTCATATGACCCCAATTTCAATCCAACTAGCACCATGAACTTTGGGTCCTCTTCAAACCAAACTCAAACATCACAAGATGAAATTTCAAATCCATTTTCCAATTTTACATTGAAGGAGGTTAACCAAAATCTCACACCTAAAGAGATTGAACAAGCTCCCCAAGATCCTAAGACAGCTTGTATCATAGAAGAGATAGTCATAGCAGATCCTAATAAGTACTTCCTAACACTTGCCCAAAATGGTGCCAAGATTCCCTTTGGTTTTGGAACTTCCATAATTGTAGAGGGAACAACACAAACACAAGCTCAAAGTCAAGGTCATAACACATTTTCACAAGGTCATTCCTCCTCACAACAAATGCACACTAGTATGCCACTTGGGGAACTACACATAACACAAAACATGTTAACATACCTCGTACTCCAACATTTGGGACTAAAAGGACACATGAAACATCTCAAGGACCAAGTCCCACATTTTCCAATCCATTTGGATTGTCCTCTAGCTCCATGGGTATGACTTTCACAAATCCAGTTTCCACAACATCCACCCAAAATACTGCACCATCGACCAACACAAACACAAATAAAAACCCAAACCCACCAAGCAAAACAAGAAGGATTCACATTGCCACAACAAGAGTGCAAACCCAAATGATCAACACTACACCAAACACCATGCCTTTTAGGTCAAACTTAAACACTAATCAACCTCCATCACAACATGTCAACCCAAACTTCAACTTCATACCACAACACCAACACACCAACCAAATTCCACCACAACATAATACTGATACTAACACCATGTTTACATCTCACTTACAACAAGGCAATCATAATCCTTCTCAAGTAAACATCAACACAAACTCAACATTTACATCTAACTTCGAAAACCAAAAACTATTATCACATAATTACCTGAACACAATTAACACCAGCACCAACCTTCTGATGCAAAGTCAACAAAACATACCACCATCACCCATAGACACTTTGATGCAATAAATGCAAGCAACACAACAAATGGAAAACATGCAATTGAACACAACCAAGAAAACATACTCAATGGAGGAACTCTGTCCTTATCCTTTTGATAGAAGCATATACATGCCACCTTTCCCTCCACACTTCAAAGTGCCAAACTTCAATAAATACAAGGGAAAGGGAGATCTAGTAGAATATGTGTGAGAGTTTAACACTGCTTGTATGGAAATTTCTTTTGATTCTACATAATTAATGAGACTATTCCCACGTAGCCTTTTGGGTTAGGCTCTAGAGTGGTTCACACACCTTCCTTCTTGGATAAGAACATGGAATGAGCTAGTTGAAAAATTCATTGCACACTTTTCCTATAACATTGAAACTGAAAAATAATTATTTACTTCCCACTTTTCCTTCCCACTCTTCTAGTTTAAATTACTTGTGTGCATGGTGGATGTATCCTTGGGGTTACCCCACGGTCTCCCTCCCCTATCCCCTCTGACCACATGCTGGCTAACACACATGCAATACTGCCTCTCTCGAGGACCTCTCCCCCCGTGTTCTTGTGAAAGTGCCCATGATTCTTATTTTTCTAGAATCCATTAGTTGGAAGAATGTCTTGCTCAACTCTTCCCAATGTCCTATGGATAAAGCTCTTCCTCATCCTAAAGTTGTGATCTCTATCTTTGGTACTGAAATTTCTCTCCCAAATTCTACCATTAATAGAATAGTTTCTTCCATGGAAATTTTTGTTGTGGGAAAATTTTTCTCTTTCTGCGAATATATTGATATGGTGTGAAGATGAAATGCAACTAAATGACACCTTAAAGGTACTGTTGAAGTTTGAGTATGGCTAGAGAGTTGTTTCTCTTCAAATTTATGGCTCCTAGAGATTCTCTTTGTTTTATTTTCAGGTTCTTGGGTCTACGGGAAGCACAACCTATCACTTTGTCATTGGAATCCTATCTTCGATCTTGCTATTGACCTTAACAAATTTTCTCCTATTTGGGTTTGATTGTTGGGTCTACCTTTAGAATACTGGGATGAGTCAGTATTCAAATGCATTGAGGATTTGATGGGCCACTTCATTACTTCAGATATCATCACCAAAATGAGGTATAGGTTAGTCTTTGCATGTTTCTATGTTAATATTGATATTAATAAGACTCCCAAACTCTGTGACTCTGAGCTCTAAGGTTGGTTCATGGAACAAACAAGTGTGAGCTATAAAAATGTTGTTATTTATTTTAAAAAATATTTCAAACCAAGGCACCTTATCTTCGACTGCAAGTCCTCTGTAATAAGAAATACCATTGACGAGGATTCTCCTATGGATGAAATCACAACCAACTACCCCTTCAAATCTAAGATTTTAAATGTCCTGGATTCCCTAGCCAAATCTGGACATTGGGAAAACCTTGTCACAAACCTTGTTGTGACTTTTCCCTGCAAACTTAAATACAAACCTTTGTCAACAAGGAATCCCTTGAAAGACTTGCCATGTGACCCTCTTGTCACTAATTGTCAGAATGTTGAAACTCTCAGTAGTCGGCCTAATCTCCTAGCTACCTAAGAACTACCTAAAGATTTGGAAGAAGGTGAAATACCTAGAGTCAGGAAGGAGGGTGATGCTTCTAGGAACAATATGGTAAATACAACTATTGAATCTCAAACTCATATCCAAACCAATGAATGTGATGGAGGTTAACCCCAAAGAAGAATGGAAAGCAAAGGAAGGCATGTGTTGGTATTGAAACTAAACCTAGTAGACCCAATCAAAGGCAAACAAGAAATAGGGAAATAGCCAAGGAAATTGCTATTGGAAAATAAAGGATGTTGGAAGCACCTTCAAGGAAGATGTCAAAATAAAAGTTCTTTCCTAGAATATAAGAGGGCTCAACAACCCTCATAAGAAGCTAGCCCTAAAAAAGTATGTTTGGGAGCACAAGCTTGATATACTACTATTATAAGAGGTGAAAATAAAAATAAAAGAAAAATTTGAACTCATTGCTAAGAATATTTGGCCTAATGATCACTTCTCTTTTAGTGATGTTGATGGAGCCTCAAGAGGCCTTCCTGTTTTGTGGAATCCGAACAGACTGTGGTAGTGAATTATTTCAAACTAGGAATAGCCTAGGAGTCCAATTAACCTATTCTAGATCTACTTAGATTCTAATAAATATTTATGCCCCCAATGTTAGGAATGCGAGGAATTATCTATGGCTTGAAATTATGAATTAGATTCTAAATAATAAAGAAGATTGCTAGTTGTTGGTAGGGGACTTTAACTCTGCTTTATATCCATTTGAAAAGTGTGGGGGTCTTATGGACTATTCTAATAGAATGGTAGAATTGGTAGACATATTAAGTACTATAGGGCTTATGGATATGGATTAACAATGTCAAAAATTTACTTGGAATAATAGGAGATTGGGTGATAACCTCATTCAGGTAAGACTTGATTAGTTTCTTTTTTCCCTAACTAGGCGACTCTCCTCAACTCTAACTTCCAAGATCTTCCTTGAACTATTTTAGATCATAATCCCCTCCTTATCTTGAATGAACACTCTATTGTTGGTCCTTTTCCATTTTTTTTGAGATAATGTGGGGTTATCACCTAGAATTTAGAAATAAAGTTGCTAGTTGGTGGAATGTCCTGATTCATGGATCCCCCATGTTTAAAGTTTTCAAAAGCCCAAGATTATCAAAAATAAGGTAAAAGGCTGGAACAAGTGGGTTTTGGGGGACGCCTTCCACCAAAAAAGAGATCTTTCTCTAAAATTAAAGAGAACTAAACAAGAATGGAGAGTGGGAATGTTAGTGAATAGACCTATCAAGAGGAGAATGATTACTGCACTGAATGGGACAAAATTTTGAAAAAAGATGAAATATTCTGGAAACAAAAGTCCAAAATTCAATGGTTGAAAGAAGGAGAGAACAACTCTTCCTACTTCTACATCTCTACTCTCAAAAAAAGAGAAAAGGAACCAAATAAAGAAGCCAAAGGATGATTTGGGAGTGGAATCCACCACTTTGGCCTAGATTGGCCAGTTGACCTCAAGTTATTTTCAAAATACCTTTGTCAAGCTTACGAGGGCCCCTAACTCTACTACTGATGACCACTTGTTGGACTCCATTCCCCCCACTCTAACTAACTTGGATAATGTTGCTATTCTCAAGGTTGTCACTCTTGAGAAAGTTAGATTGGCAATCTTCAACATGGGAGCTTTCAAGGCCCCTAGACTACATGGCTTCCCTCTAGCTTTCTTTCAGGAGTATTGGGAAATTGTTGGAGATGACTTATTCCTTATTTCAAAAGACTTCAAGTCTAGAAAACTTCTAAAATAGCTAAACCATACCTTCTTAGAGCTCATTCCCAAAAAATGAAGACCCCAAACCATGGCTGACTGTAGGCCCATCAACATGTTCAACACAATTTACAAGATATTATCCAAAATCTTGGTTAACTGCTTGAAACCCTTTCTTGATACAATGATTAGCCCATGCCAAAAAGGATTTGTCCTTGATCACCACATTTTGGATATTGCAATTTCTACGCATGAAATCCTTCACTCAATGGATAGATGTAACTATGTTGGTATGGATTTCAAATCGATATTTCAAAATCTTATGAAAAATTCTCGTGGAGTTTTCCTCTCAAAGGTTTAGCAAGGTTTGGCTTCAACCCGACAATGGTGAACCTCATTTCTGAATGCATATCTACTGTCAAATACTTGGTGTTGATCAACGGGATCCCCATGGGTTCTTCAATGCTAGTAAAGGGATAAGACAAGGTGACCCCCTTTCCCCCTATCGAGCTTTTATCATGCTTGTTGATGTCCCAAGACAAAATGAGTCAAGAATGCTAAGGGATGGGTTTATTAAAGGTGTCAAACCCACAACCTCCCTTCAACCTTCATCTATCTAACAATTTATGGATGATACCATCCTCTTTGGGAAATCTTTTGTGGTGGAGGCTAAAAAATGGAAAATTTGTCTAAATAATTATGCCTCCAGCTCGTGTCAATGCATAAACTACAATAGGAGCATGATCTACTTATTTAACTACACATAGGCCCTTCAGGACAAAGTGACTACTGCCCTAGGCTGTAAGAGTGTGTCCCTTCCTTCTATGTACCTTGGCCTCTCTCTCACTGTTAAGGAAGTTTCTCCTAGATTTTGAAACTCTATCCTTGAAATAATGCAGAGAAAAATTGTTGGTTGGAAAGGCTCTACCTTAGTCATGCTGATAAATTGCAGCTCTTGGCTGCAACTCTCCAAGGAATCCTGATTTATTTTCTTTCTATTTTCAAAATCTCTTAGATATATTACCCAAAAATTTGAAAGAATTCAAAGGAACTTTCTTTGGTCTAGTATGGAGGGAAAGAATAAATTGGCTTTCCTAAGTTGGGATATTGTATGTCTTCCTAAATTTGGTGGGGGTCTTGACATAAGAAAAATCCAACTGACCAATAAAGACCTGCTTGTGAAGGTTGGATGGGACCTACTAAGGAACAAGTAATGGTGTAGGTTTTTGAATGCGAAATATCTCAACAACCTACTTATGCTCAGTTGCCTCTCGGATATCCATCCTAGTCGCTCTCTATTTTGGAATAATATCTGTAGAATCAAAAAGATGTTACACTCTAGTTTGAGATGGAAACTTGGTAATGATAGAAAAATTATGTTCTAGGAGGACCCCTAGCTATTTGAAATACTCCTTAAAGTCAATTTGACTTTAGGAATCTGATGGCCCCTGCAATGATGTATTTTGGAAAAAATATGTGAGACTACTTGTGTAGGCAGATTGGTTCCTTGAAATGGAAGATGCTTGAGTCTTATTGTCATCATTCCATGGAGTTAAGGTACCTTGCTAAGACTCTTTAGGATATTCTCTCTCTAACTAGGATACCCATTTCTACTCATGTGGACGAATTCTACTCATCCAAGGAAAGTAAGGGTAATCTCTCTGTAAAGTCTACCTACAATTTGTTGTTCTTGCAAGGAACTCAAAATAGTATTTGGAAACATGTGTGGAGCATGCATCTAACATGAAAAATAAATTTTTTTTGGTTGACAATGAGTCACAACAGGATCTTCACATAAGATAAACTAAGGAAAAGGGGATTTTAAATACCTAACAGATGCATGCTATGTAAAAATGATGAGGAATATGTCCCTCATCTGTTGCTCCACTATGAGTTTGCTTTTTGATTTTTATTTTCAAAGGTTAGGTATCCACTAGACCATGAATGGTGATCTTAAGAGTTTTTTAAAGAACTGGATCGGTCCCTTTCACCACCTTCTTCCTAAAGAAATATAGTGCCAATTCCCTCCTATCCTATGTTGGTGTTTTTGGAAGGAAAGGAATAACTAGATTTTCAAGAATGTGGGAAAAAATCTAGAGGAGATCTTTAGTATTGTCTTAAGACTTATCACTAAAAATGTCTCCCTGTATGTTTGGAAACCCCGAAAAAAACTCCCTCAATATTGGATATTACCATGGCCAGCTCCTAGAACAAGACCTTGGACCCCAACTCATTTGACAATTCAAAAGTTCTCTAGCTAGGATTAACATTGTTTGGAAACCCCCTGCTAATGGTTGGTACAAAATTAATTTTGATGGTGCAATGAAAGGCAACCCTAGCATGGCTAGCATTGGGGGCATGTTATTAGAGATTAGAATGGCATGTTGGTGGTGAGGTTTGCTCGTGGAATTAGGATACAAACCTCTATGACAACAAAGTCAAGGGAATTGTTGAGTGACATCAGTTTTGTTGTTACTCTTGGCATAAAGAACCTACATAAAGAAGGGAACTCCAAAGTTGTGATTGACTCTATCAATAAAAAATATTATTAGGTGTGGAATATTAGGGATATTTTGTTGGATATTTAATTCTTACTCAACAAGTTTGAATGATAGAAATTAACACACATCTTCCATGAGGGAAATAGAGTGGCCAACTCTTTGGAAAATTTGGGTTCTTCATGGGAGTCTACTAAATGCTAGAGAAATTTGGTGTGCCTCATGAATGTTTCGAAGGTCTTATCCTTGAGGAGCAGAGGAACATTAATGGTTTATTATGATGATCAAAATCTCCTTCATGGAGAGGTACACATGTCTTCTCACCCTTACTCTAAATATGGCATGGAATATGTTTGATGATTTAGATGGGTTCGCGGGGATGACTAAATTGTGACCTCGAGGTTATTTATTTTACCTAGTGGGTTTCCCCATGAGTTTAATGTGTAGTCTTTTCATTTGCACAAGGTGTCCCCTTATATTTCAAGCCTTGTCATTTGGAACATGTGGACGGATAAAATCTTACTCAAACATTTAGTTAATTATGGGCTGCTAAAGGTAATGATGACATTTCTCAATGACTCGATGTACTTAATCAATACTTGCAATGGCTCCACAAACCTAAGCTTCTTGAAAATTCCTGCTTGTACATGGGAAAATCTTATTTCCTTAATTAGGCAATATTTGTAGATATTTTATGGTGGTTATCTCTTTAATAAGCTATTCGAGTTCATTTCCCATCTACATTTTGAAAATTTTCTCATTTTGGTAACTCTTGTGACCATTTTCTATCTGAGTGTGAAAATGGGAGGTGATTGCATGTACATTGAACTAGGTTCCTATGAATATTTTTGCTAGGATGTGTTGGTTTGGCATATTTGTGTTGAAGGAGGCATCACTCCTTTGATGGAGTGCCCAAATGGGCACAACAAAAAACTTTATGCCTAGTTTGTAAGATCTTGGTGTGACAGGAGGGTCATGGTGGGAGGGATTTATTTTGAGATTAATGAAGAGGTGAACACAAAATCTATGGGGCTTCCCTGTTCAGGACAAAATCTTAAAAAATATATGAAAGTGCAAGATATGGAGAGCTTGCACACTTTCTTTAAGGAAAATGAATGGCCTACGAAGATGCATGCGGGTTTTGATAAGAGCAAGCTCCCTACTCCATGCCCAATCAGGTGTGTCTAGTTTTAATGAAATATATCAATCTTGAAGGTTGGTTTAAAGTTTTTTACTTTCACCATTTTACTTTTTTGAACTACCTATGCCATAAAATGCTTATCAGTTTCATCTTCTTCTTACTTTCATACCTTGAAAGTTTATTTAAAGAAACCATGGAGCTTGCAAAAAAATATCCTAATACACCTTTTCCTATGATCACCAAGAACCATTTATGCTATTAGAGTTGAGGAACCAGAACCCTCTGATTAGTCCCCTGCTAAACCCTCTATGGCTGCCCTGTTGGCCTTAAAAGAAAGAACCCTCCCACAACCAACCAACCTCTTAAGAAACCTAAACCTAAGCCACCTACCAAAAATAAGAAGACTAGAGCAGATCTAGCCCAAGCCAAGGTTGCCACTAGTCTTTGCAAGCTAAAGAATATGCCCAAAAAGAAAGAAGGAAATTTTCCCACTAAAGCTAAGCCCGAATTGAAAAATAAGAAAAGGACATCACCTTTCATGTAGAGGAATCTCCCATAGATAGTGATGAAGACAAATTTGCTACTAAAGAATCTCAAGGGGATACAGTGGTGGATACTAGTGCTAAGATGGGGGTGGAATAGATGAGTGTCCAAAGATCCAATAGGCTAATGAAACACAAAAAGGAGGTACTGGTTGATGATATATATAGAAGTTCAAAATAGGAAAAAGGCTAGGAGGTGAGAAAACATGACATAGTTGAGGATACTGAAGATTACGTGGAAGGATGAAGACCCCAACAAATTGGTTTCTCATGTTGCCAAAGCTGGAAAGGAAGTTTACAAGGTTGACTCTATTTACTATCAAAGTCATCCATCATTCTGCTATCACTTTTCTCATAAGTGCTAAAAGATGAGGTGAACAAGAAGACATGAGGAACAAATAAGAGGCAAGATTACATAAGTAAAATTCATTTTCATGATATAGTCTAGTTGTTATCCCATTTCAATAAGTATAGAGTGAGGGTAAGAAACAAGAGGCAAGATTAGATAAGTAAAAGTCATTTTCATGATATATTCTAGTTGTTATCCCATTTCAATAAGTATAGAGTGAGGGTAAGAAACAAGAGGCTTTTCAAATATCCTATGGCCAATTTCAATAAACAAGAAACTAGATTTTTCTCTCCTCCTTAATCCCAAGGTTCCAAATATTTGTGCTTGTAGAAATGAGGAACATGTTGGTGAAACAATTGAAATTGAATCTTAACTATGATGGTCAAGACTTTTGATACATGTAGATCAAGTTTGAAATATTTCAATATTAAGTTACACAATATTTCACTCTAACTTAAGATTTCCAAAATATTTTTTATTGATCCATCTTGGAATGAAATCTAAAAGATTTTAAAATATCTCATCATTGATGTTATAAAATGGGCTGATTTCTTTGTAAGATTAGATTTATTTGTAATTCCTTCTACATGTTCATATTGAATTCTAAACTTTTGGAAAAATGATTAGTCAAGGTATTTATCTTGTTATAAAAATCTATGATTGGTAATTGATCCAATATTGAGGATACACAATAAATATGGATCCAAACCATTCATCTTGAGGGAATTGATTTCTAATATTAGAGGCAATAGATTGCACAATATCCTTTAAAGTAATACTTACAATTTTCACACTATTATCAAAATATTCCCTTGTAATGGGTTTTTCTTAGGTAGTGTTTGTAACCTTGGAAAATAGTGCATTGGTAACTCATATCCTCATAAAAAGACACATAGCCACTCACTTGCATTAAAATATTAAAAAATAGTAGAATTATCCATATTTGTCATCAAGTGCTAACTATTAAATTTTGGTCTTATGAATGATTATTTGATAAATAATAAAATTCCTAGGGCTAATTATGAATTAATACTCTAATAGATATATTTTTAGGATTCATACATATCATAATGTAGCTTTGTATTTTTTTAAAAGTACATTGTTTTTTATTTTATTTTTCACAATAATTTTCATTTCCTCTAGCATAGGAAGAATACTAGAAAATGATAGTAGTATCTCCATGTCACTTAACCTATATAATATTTCAAAATATTTTCTATTATGAGGTGATTTTTTTTTTATTCAAGGGGTAAACGCTTTTGACCGGAGCTATGAACTGGAATACAACCATTCAACAATACCACCCCAATGGGGTTTGAACCTTGGTGGCAAGAACAACAATGCCACCATTAAACCATCACACCATGCCAATACCAGCTCTACTATGAGGTGATTTTTATACATTACTAAATCAAAATTAATAGTTTACAAAAAATATTTTCCCTAGCCATGCAAGGAGATCCATTCAAGGTATTAACATCCTTAAGAAGATTTTTTTCCCATATAGATATTCCTTTGGAAAAATATTGAAATTCCAAAGACTATTTCAAATAGTAAACGTATTAGTAGAGTTCATGGACTAGATCTTCAAATTTTGATACAACAAAAGGATTTCTCACTTTTCTTTAATTTCTAAATTTATTTTTAGATCGTGCATTGAATGGAAATGATGTATGGTGAACAATAAATTTGTATAATCACATAAACACTGTTCTTATGACCTTGCATTACTAGAGGCCCATTTCCCCCTACACCAACTAATATTTTTACATTTATATATTAGTCGATAGTACCGATTTCATTCAAATATTTATTAACTAGTTGAAATGTACTTTAAAATTTTGTATTACCATTTTTTTTATAGACAAAGAGTAGATGAGGTTGGTAGAAATTATTTTCTATACTATACACATGGATACAAACTTAAGAAGTATTATATACTATTATTTTCATTTAAAGATAATGCAATAAAACTTGAATATTTTACTTTTTACTACACATCATATTTTTACATTTAGAAAATAATTTCTCTATTCCAATCCAATTCCTATAAAATATAGTAAAATATTATATTCTAGATATTATGTGATAGGATTTCATTTAATCAAAATATGAAAAACAACACTCAATTAAACACTTTTTTACTTTGTGTATTTCTTTCATCATCTTTACACATTAATATTAAATTATACCTATACATGTAGCACACTGTTTAAAAAAAAAATATACTTGTCATATTTCATGAGATGATTCACATGAAGATATTCTTCCTTCATTTTCTATCTTATCTAGATAATTTTTCCTATTTATATATGATTTTTTTCATAAACTTACCAACATGTTTTTCTACAGTGTTATATTTTAGTTGCAACTTCATGTCTCTATCACATTTCTAACTACAAATTTATTATACCTACATTTTATGGGAGTTTCACATTAATTTTTATTCTCAATTTTTTTAATGAATGGGTACTTTGACATCCAATCAACAAAAAATTTCCTTGAAAGATCCCAATTACATCTTATTTTTTATTTGGTTTTTTTCCCCTTCTACATAAGATATACATTTCAATCATCACTTGTTGAGGTGGGTTTATTAATATTATCATTCATAGTACCCTAGGACTCCTCTTGAATATCATCCCTATCATGCTCATGCAATTCATTACAATCTTGCTATGAGATATTCTCTTGTTTGTTAATAAATGATACAAATACTAATAGTGTAAGTTGAATTAATGATCAATAAAAAATGGAAAAATATGAAATTATGTTTCTATATTTTGATGATCACCTTTTACTACTTTCAAGAAGGTAGTTCCTACTTGGCATATCCCATGAATTAAAAACTACATTTTTTTTTTGTTGTGGTTAAGTTCACAATTAACCATCAAAGAAAAACACTAATAGTTTTTGATATCATTTGTATCATCTAACAATGAAATTAAATAGATAAAATCAATAAAAGGAATAATAGAATGTATACCCTTAGGGCCTCTAGATATCTTACTAATCAATATAATCTATAACAATGAAATCAAACAAATAAATAAATATAAGTATATTATATTACAAAATAATAACACAATATTTTCCTTTTTTTGACTTGATAATGGATATAGTTTTATATGGTCCACTACAAATATAATTCCAAGTAGCAAGTAGGCACTAGTCATAGTAGAAACCAAAGAAAAGAGTTCAAAACACAATTATCCAAATGATGTAAAGATTTAAAAGTCAAGTTAATTTAAATTGAGAGCATAATAAAATGTGTAAAATATTAATTTAAAATTTTAATCATATTAATATAAATTCAAATTTGGTGATATTCAATAAATTGTAAAATGGAGTAAAAATTTAGTGAATCCTATGTGATTATAAAATGGTTGATATAAATTTTGGGTTGTTAGGATTGCAATCCAAAATAGATGTGTTATTTTCAAAGAAATTATGGCCCTCAAATAGCATGACATTGGAAAAATTGATCCTCATACAAGCTAAAATTTTAATGATTTTGACAAATATGTTGGTTAATTAAAACATGCCTTTGAAAATCTAGGTGATTCCCCATAACAAATATATAGTTTAATATGAACAAAATATTACTTATAAATTCCTCATAAATAAATTGGTGGTGATTTTATATGAATTTGACCGATAACTTGCAATATCTAAGAAATTTGGGTCCATGATGGTTTCAATATAAATTTGTCAAAATTGAATTGACTACTATGAGCTATTCACCAATTGATAAAGACTTTTCACTAAAAAAAAGTTAATTTTCTTCTTGTTGGGTTCTCTATAAATCCTCCTACTTGAAGATTGTGAAGCTACTTATGGACTTCCTATGGGTCTCTTCTAATAATAACAAAGGACTAAGCAACATGTGGCTTGTGATTATTTATTTCATTCCCATGACTTTGGAGACCTTAGATTTCTTTCAATCCAACACAAAGGCTTAACCTTATGTGTTAAATTTATTATAAGAGATGTTAAAGGTGATGAAGCCTTTAAAATTATCATTTAGGTAAGTACACATAAGTGGGGAAAAAGGATAAAATTTTATATCTTTTATTGAAATCAATAAATATGAATTTGAACGAGTAATTCAAGATGCGTACAATCCAAATTAGAAGACATGATAAGAAAAGTAATTTGAATCTATAATTTTTTTAAAAGACTTAACATTTTTAGAAATGATTAAGGTTAAGAGGATGAAATTATTCACACATGTAAAAGTGTTCATTTTTTATCACAAAAATATAACATAGTGTCTAGTGTCTACCTCCTTTTTTTTTGTTAGGTATTTGAATAAACTAATTGTATAAATTTTTTTAATGATTTTTCAAAGTGAACATATCTTGAAAACTACATTAATGAATGTGTGTGTCAGTCAACTTTCACAAAGATAATTGAAATTGTAATTTTTTAAATGTGTGTAGAATGAAGCATAGAATAATCCTAGATATATTTTTCAAATTTAGATAAGTGTATCGACAATTATAACTTAGAAAAATCAATAAATGTTTATTGGACAATATGAAAGAACTCTTCAAAGAAAATAAAAATAAATACCTTAACTTATTGAAAATATGTTATAAAAGAATATAGCTAAAAATATAAGAAGTATCTTGTAATTTATTTATTGTAAAACAACATTTGTAATTAAAAGTATAGATATATTTTTTGAATGTGTGTATAATTTTAGATCTAAGAATTATCTAATTAAGGGTTAAGTTATATTTTTTAAAGTGAAATTGAGTCTTAGGTAAATGGGAGCACCAAATGAATCAAAATCATGTACTAAAATATTATACTTAGACACGCACACAAAGTGGTGTATTTAAACAAAGTTAATGGTATGCACTTTTCACCCTTCATTTACTCCCACTTTGGTACAAATATGAATCTACACAAGAAAGCCTACCAAAGTAAAAAGAATATGATTTTTTTTTTAGAACCTCTTCATTTGATTCTCCTGGAGAATGAAAAATTATCTACAATTTAATGTAAGATTACAAATTTTATTTAGTAAATTTTTAATATATAATTTACTCTATAATTTATGCAGGTCAAGCTAGGCAATAGGGAAGAAAATCCAAAATTTTGAGTCTTCCAAGTGATTATTAGACTTTTTCATCATCAATTTCAACAAGTGTTGCAAGGAATTTTTGTTGAATTAATTTCTAATGGTTCATATACTCACAACCCACTAGATATTTTTAGATATACCCAAAATTTGAAGTTGACAATGAGCATCAAAAAGAGATACTACTAAATTATAGTTTATTATGGAATTAGATTTATATATTTTTAAAAAGTTTGTGATTGAGACTATATCTTATGTCCATTGTCTATTTCCCTATAAAGCATGGAATTGGTTTCTACAAAAGTGAGGTATAATTAGGTTGAAACTCAAATGTAACATATTTCCATATAGGAAAATGAAAACCTTGGTGCATCCATTCTTGATAAATTCCATTTAAAATTGGTATGCTCTCATGGGTAAGTGCAAGGAAATGGTATACAAAAAGGGGTCAAAAGTGGTCACCTTTTCTGAAATCAATTAAAGCTAAACTTGGATGAGTAATTTGAGATGCATGCACTATAAATTAAATTTGAAGATATGACAAGAACAAAAATCATCATACTCTATATATAGTTTATTAACTACTAAAATTTTTAATAAAAAAAATAGATTAAGGGAGTGAAATGCTTCATGGACACAAAAGTGTTCCTATTTTTCTCGCTTAAATATAACATAGTTTTTGGTGTGCTCCCCTTTTTTTTTTGGTTGTAAATTTTTTTTTTGGTAGAAGGCATAAGCCTAAGAATTTATTAGTTTTAAGCACTCATTGATATAAATATAGTTATGAGTGAGTACTAGAAGATGCATTTTTTTTGTAACTTTTTTTTTTTAATTTTTTTATGTTTTTCAAAGTGGATATATCTTGAAAATTGAATCATTAAGTGTGTGTGTCACATAAATTTCTAAAAATTATGAAGAATAATATATTTTTAATCTGTAAGGAATAAAGTGTAGAATAATAATATTTTTTATTTATTTTTCTTGATAAGAAAATCAAAATTTATAAAGTAAAATCAATACATATGTATTTGAAGAAGATAGAAACATTAGCAAAGGAAATAAAAAATAAACATGTTAATGTATTTCAAGTGAGAAATTATATGGTTCAAAGGGTATGAAGACATGACATTTTGGTGCTAATTCTACTAAATATCATTAAACAATGTGTAAAATTGTTGACATGCAAGCAAAAAAACTCCACTGAAGGTCAAAAACATGTGAAATAGAGGTAAATTAATAATCCATGCCTTTAAGTTCATTTCACAAAATATTTTTGTGAAATGGATTGGAATTTTTTTATAAAATAAGAGTGCATTGTAAAATGCAAGTATGTTATAAAATGCCAGTGTGTTTTGTTACATAATAACATTTTGTATAGAAGATTAAAAGGATCATTCAACTTACTATCTCTTTATCTATCTATCCCTATCTTTCCAACTCTCCCTCTTTGTCTTTATCTCTCCACCTCTCCCTCTCTCTCACTCTATATCTCTCTTCCCATTTATCTATATTGCTCCTATATCTCTATCTCTATCTCTATCTCTATCTCTATCTCTATCTCTATCTCTCCCTCTACTCTGTTTCTCTATATCTCCCTCCCTATATCTCTATCTCTCCCTCTACCTATATTTCTCTATCTATTCTATCTATCTCTTATTTATTTCCATCTCTCTATCTCCCTCTTTCTTATTGCTTTCCATCTCTCTAACTCTCCCTATCTCTATTTCTCTCACCCTCTCCCATCTCTCTGTCTCTCTTCTCTTTCTTTGTATTTACCCCTCTCATTCTCTCCATCTCTCTCCCTCTCCCTCTCCCTCTCCCTCTCTCTCTCCCTCACTCTCTCTCTCTCACTCTCACTCTTTTTTTCATATTTGTCCCTCTCCCCAAATATCTTTATATATATCTCACTATCTCTATTTGTCTCTCCCTCTCTCTCTATCACTATATATAGACCCCTTTCCCTCTATATATTTATATATCTCTCTCACTATTTCTATGTTTCACTCTCCCTCACCATCTCTTTATCTTTCTTTCCCCCCCTCTCTCTCTCCCTCTCTTTGTATTTTTATACCCCCCTCTTTCAATCCCTCTCCATTTCAATTAATCTTACTCTCCCTCTACCTTAGTTACACTCTCTCTTGTGATATTGCTACTAGGATTTAACCGTGTAGTTTTTCGAGTCAAACTCATTGACCCATGTTTCATGAGTAGTGGTTCACAAGAAACCATCTCTCATGATAATGAATGATCCACTTAGCACTCATTGCATCTAGGTGATGCTCATAGGGGTGAAGCACTGGGTCTTCCCAGGAGGTCACCCATCCCAGTACTACTCCATCTCAAGCATGCTTAACCACATAGTTTCCCCCAAGGTTAAACCCACTTAGCTTGCAACCCCATTTATAGGCAACACTCTCTTACTCTCCCTTCATTTCTATCTCTACCCTCTCTCTCTCTCTCTTTATCTCTCTCCCTCTCAATTAATCTCTCTTACTCTCTTACTCTCCCTCTCCCTTAGTTACACTCTCTCTTGTACTCTCACTCTCTATTTATATCTCTCAACCCTCCCTCTCTCTTTATCTTTCACCCCTCTCCCTCTTTGCAATTGAATAACTTGTAGAAAAGAGAAAAAGTAATTTGAAATTACTTGGTAATGTAGTGTCTAGGAAAAAGTATTCATTTTCACACTTAATTTGGGAATGATTAACATTAAAATGAACCTAATGTGGCCTTGATTTGGTGTTGTAATGTGTTTTACACATTCACATTAAATTTAGGGCCCTTTTAAGCTAAATAGACCTAATTTTTCCTTAATTTAGTGATGTAAAGTGTATTTAGCTACACCTTCACATTAAGTTTTGGGTCTTCTAGCATTTATGACCTTCACATCATCATTAATAGGCCTATATGATCATTTATTATGCATCTCAAGGCTTATTTCAACCAAAATCCTGACAAGATCAATAAATACTCCGAATTTTCTAACCTCTTGACATTTCCTTAGCCCAAAATGATATGGTGGGACCCACATGCCACCTTGGGCATATGAGTCCCATTTGGCCCCTTTTAGGGTTTTGAGCAGAAAATTAGGGTTTTCAATTCAAATTTTATGAATGTTAGCATTTGAGATCTAATAAATGGTAAATTGGATGGAGTGCCTATATAATTAAGGTTTCAAATCATTATTTTGAACCTAGCAATCAAGAATCAAGCATCTTAAGACTTCATAAGAGCATCATAGAGAACTCAAGAGCATTTCTAAGGCATTCGAGAGAAGATTCTTCATCATTTGTTGCAGCAATTCAAGATCCATTATCATGTCAAGGGCTTGATGCATCATGCATGTGGTTTTAAGCTAATGTTGTGATGTATTGTTCAAGATCAATTCAAGTATTCAAATGCATTATCTTTCATCAAGAATCATGATCAAGATCTACATCCATTGAGGCCACTTCATTCTTGTTTGCATATCTACAAGGATTCAAACAAGGTTCTATTGTTTCATCTTATACTTCATGTTTCATTTCATTCATGTTCATTTCTCATTAAGGTTTCATTACCAAAACATGGTTTGACCAAGGAAAACCCCCATTCCCTAACAAAACAATTTTTTTCCCTCTCTTCATGTGTGATTGCAAATCTAGGTGGTTCAGAGCTTTAAGATCCTTTGAAGACTAAGTTTCAAGATTGAGGAAAGTTGTCAAGTTGTCAAGAAGTTTTCATCTTCATGGAAAGTCACCTACAAGACAGGATTTAAGTTTTCAGACTTGGAGATCTGGTAGGAGGGAAGCTACAATAGATCACTAAAGGATACTAGATTTTCAACAAAACCCTAATACTAGGACTAAATCACCACCTTGGGCATATGAGTCCTAGTGCAACATTTTTTGAATTTTTAGTAGATCTAGACCAGTCGCTGAGAGATTCTAGTTTGTACCCAAAAACCCTAATATGGGACTAAATCAACTAGTCTAGCATATGAGTCCCAATGGGCCTCAAATAGCAGAATTTAAGGATTTTAGAGATTTTTTTGACTACATCATTCTTCCAGGTGCACCTCTATTAATCTCTAGTTTTGCTATTTGGATTTGAGTTCATTTTCGAGATCATATAGCTAGGTTGTGCATGTTACTTTCCATTGTCTATTTTAAGTTTGGTGTCCCCTTCCCTCTCAACCCCCCAACCCCTCTCTTTCCCCTCTCACCTATTTATCTTCCTAAGTTTGCTATCTCATTCTATTTTTCTTCTCTTTGGTTGCACATTGCATAATATCTTGATGATGGATCATGGAGTTTGATCTGAAACATTGATTCATAAAAATGCACATAGTTTCAATCCAGAAAATAAACAATCCATTATCATGGACTATGGAAACTTGATGTTGTTAAATTATAAAAACCTTGTTTTTGTGCTTCTGTTTGTTGTTGTTAGATACCTATTTTAGTTTTTTGATCTTCTATTTCATTCATTTCATTAGATCTAGCTTAATCTGCTTCACTGTTTGTGTTGCTTAAATTCAAAATGGCATTTACAACATTTCATTTTCAGATTGCTACATAGCATAATTAGTCAATTATCATGTTCTAAATTTAAAAATTGCATCCTCCTTTTGCATGTTTATCTATCATTGTTGCATTTCAAATTTGTAAGACAATCATTATATCATGTTTTCATTGCAAAAATCTATGGTTATCATACTTCATGTTCTATTTTTAGATCTTTCTGAGTATTGTAAGAATTTTTTGTATGTCCATATGAATATGAAGTCCTCTCCCCTCTCTTTTTATTCATCATTGATCCCTCTCCTAGTATCCTTCCTATGAGTGAGATTAGTCTAGTGAAAGAGAATAGAAAATTGGGTAATCATAACAATCATATTCATTCTTCTACTAATATCTCTCCTAGTTGCGAAGAAGATATTTTGGTGTTAGAAGAACCAATCAATGAGAGTTTTGAGAACCCTAGTTGTTTCTCTCCTCCTACCTCACTTATTTGGCAAGACATTACTAAACAAAAGGACACAACCATAGGTAATCATGATGCTAATTTAACACAAAACAAATAGACCATTGAAACCTACCTAAATACCACTTCAACTAGTCTACATTCATCTTCCAATATCTTTCCCACTTGTGACAATGTAATTGTAAGTGAGGAGGATATGTTGGTGTTAGATGATCAAATCTTTAAGATCTATGACAACCCTATTTATTTTTCTTCCGGTACCTATCCTATTTTGGAAGACATTATGGAACAAAGGAACATAATCATAGATAACCATGATAATCATACTTGTTCTTCTCCTAATATCTCTCCTATTTGTGACAAAGATATTTTAGTGCTAGAAAATCTAATCGATGAAAGTCATGAGTATCATAGTTTCCTCTCTTCCCTTTAGGGAAAAAATTATTGAACAAGAGAATTCCATCATTGATAAGAAAGAAAATAAAACAATTGATTTAACCCCCTTAATTGTGATGAAGTCATTTTAGAAGAACCAATCTCTAAATGTCATGAACATCTAGTTTGTAGTTCTAAAAACTCTCTTACTAGGGAAGATATCAAGGTAGATCTTGAAAATGAAAACATTGACATGTGTCTTTCAAATAATAGTGATGTGAATTCCTTAGGTGATGGTGAAAACATGACACTAGAAATAGACTACCCTTCATTAGAAAGACATCAAATAAAAACCGCTAAGGTTATGAATGCACAAGTGTCCGTTAGATCCCCCTTGATTATTGGGCCTCCTAAATACCATGTGGGACATCCTAAGAATCGTCTAATTATTTACCCACCCTCACAATGACCACAAACTAAAAAAAAACCCATCCTCATCTTCGAAACACCTAAGAATAATGTTTCACAACAATCAAATTATAGCCTCATTTCTCATACATATAACACTAGAAACAATCTACAACCAAGACAAAGACCTTCAACATCCCTTCCATTTCCTAACCTTATCTTGCCTAGTCCTCCTTGTTTTCCTTTACAAAGTGGAAAAGAGTATGATCTTATTGAATAACTTAAGAACACTCTTGCTAAGATATCTTTATGGGACCTTATTCAAGCCTCCCCTCATTATCATAACATGATTCAAAGTGATTTACAACAAGTTTCTATCCATTCTAATGCACAATTGAATGACATAGTAGAAATAATTCAAGGAATGAATGTGAACATTGTTTTCCACCAAAGTGAGCTCCCTCCTTTGGAAGTGCAAAAACAAAATGATGCTCTCATGATAAAAGTTCAATATAATAGAATAGGGATAAAGCAAACCCTTATCGACAATGGCTCTACTCTTAATGTGTGTAGTGTAGACCTTTTGGATAGGCTTGGTGTGGATAAATCAAAAATTAGACTTGCCTCTTTATCTATTAGTGAATTTGATAACATCGGAAAATGACTGCTTCGTGTGATAACATTACCTAAATTATAGCTGGAAAAGTTACATTACAAACTCCTATTCATGTTATGCTTCATGATCTTTCATACAATCTCCTTTTAGGAAGAACATGGATTCATGAGATGCATGCAGTTCCTTCTACCCTTCATCGTGTCATGAAATATGTCTACAAAAAAGGGTATATACAATTGAAGCCAACCCTAAACCAAATAGTTGTTTGAACATTGAGAATGGAAAGGAGAATCCTTTGAAAACATTGACACCAACTACACAAGTAGAACCCGTGCAACAAAAAGACAAAGAAAAACATATTGTGGAAGTCACGAAGCTATTAAAAGATGATTGGGGTTCCTTGGATTTCACATCAAAATTCATGGGAGAATACAAGATCATAAACAAAAATTCTAAAGAGAGAAAAGAAAAATCAATAATGTCAACACAAAATTTAGAAGAACCTTTGAAAGCATCCACCTCAAAAACTTTAGAAGAAGAAGCAAATTATACAACAAACTTTGATGAAAATGATTACGCACAACCATCAGATCCAAAATATAACTAATTTTTTTTATGGAAAAGGCTATGAACTTATGAAAAAACTTGAATATATAGTGGAAAAGGATGTGGTGCTAGAGAACAAGGTATCCACGTCTTTATATAACCTAACACACGAGAAACAACTATTGGTCTTTGTTATTGTCCCTAAAAAGAAACAAATAAGCCTTCACTTAATATTAACACTCTTACAAAAGATTCTTCTAAGCCAAATTTAACATTAGTGCATCCTGAATTGATAGATATTAGTGGTAATGGTTAATTGTCCTTTGAAATAAACAAAAGAAACAAATAAGTCCTAGCTTAACATCAATTTCATCACACAAAACACTAATGATTTCAATTTGATAGATTTTACACTGTCCTATAAAGGAGAGTACAAAATCTCACAATATAAAGAGCCTTTTGTAAGTATGACAACTTGTACTAAGCAAGAGATATATTTGTCGCAAAGTACAGGAACATCCTCTACTATTGATCAAGAGAGTGTCTTGTCGAGACTCCTCCAAGATCGTTTGATATTTCTACCTCCAAGAACATGAAAGAAAATTTGCTACAATAATTTATTTGTGCATATCATAGAGCTCATGGTCATTCGACTAATGAATGTAAGGCTTTGAGTAATTGAATTCAACATCTCAGGGATTGTGGTGCTCTTCCTTGTGTTGCAGCACCTTGTTCCTCTAATTGATACCAATTTTCATTCTATTATGTTCTCATCAATCATATCAACTCATCCTTGTCTTGCACTTAGCGGGGGAAAGTGGTTAGGTAGCCTTTTCCTCATATGACACTTGTCTCTTTTGGCTACTTGACTACCTTCCATGTATATATAGAAGCAAGCTTGGGATGTGGGCAACATGCCTTAAGTTGGCTCACATGTGATGTACTGATTTTTTGGGGCAACCCCTTTTCATGATGTAGCTTCATTTGGAAGCATATGAATTGGCATAGGGCTTTCAAACAAAGCTCTTGTGTCCTCTTTATTGTTAGCATTTATCATTTGCTATTTTAAGTAATTTATCACAACATGATGTTTAGAAATTTCTTTAAAGTGGGGGCATACATTGGAATTATTCTTTTGTATTTCATGTTTCATTGTGTACCATTGTTTCCAACAAGTTTGAAAGTGATTGTGTTCACCCTTGGATGAGAGTTGATTGGTTGATCATAATTGTGCATGATTTCATGCCTTTACTATCCCAATTCTTTTGTAACTCATTGATGAATCTCAAAGGAAAAAATTAGAAGGTGCTTGTATTTTCATCTACATATTTGAGTCTTTTCAACATTTTGTGTTAAATAGCTTGTTGTTTCATTTCCCTCCTCAGACAAGGGTTCCTAGTCTGCTTTCTCTTTGTGACGACATTGGGTGTGATGTCCTTTAAGTGCATGATCTTTCTTAGCATATTATATTCCTGTTAGTAGCTTGATGCGACACACTTCATCCCCTAAGTTGTGAATCTTCTATTCTTTGATTGGTCCTCTCTTGGAGACATTAGGCACAATGCCCCCTACGTTAAAACCTTACATAAACTAATCAAAACTCCTTTGAACGTACCTTACACTAGGGTGCTGGCAAGAAGTTGAGTCCACTTTTTGGCCAAAAAGTGGAAGTTTTTCCCTGATTTTCAAAATTTGACACATTTGACCTTAAAATTTGAAGCACTTAGAGATGGAATCTTCGAAAAGGTCACCAATCATAAAATGTAGTACTTGGAGTCTAGTTTCCAAATATGTAATCTATTTCAATACCTAAATGCTACAAATTGATTTTCAATAGGATTTTCTAAAAATCATTGTTTAAAAGTCACTTTTTTTTACTATACCATGCACGTGTACGTCACCCATATTTTGACCTAAATTATTGTTATTTTCTAAATCCTTTTAGGAAAGGATTTGTAACTCACTAAAACATGTTTTGGATATTTTTTTGGTAATTTTTTATTGAATTTTTTTTTTGTTAAATTTTTATTAGCCATATTTGTCATTTTGAAAAATCGCCGTGTAGATCACACATAAGATGACCTAAACTTATCATTTTTTTTTTTAAATTGTAAAGAATTTTCTGAAGTACGTTTTCATGCAATCCATTCGTCAAAACATTATGTTAATAAAAAGTTATTAAAACACAAAAAAAACCATGATAATTCAAGTTTATGGACCTGTTTCATTGGAAATTAATTGAAAATTAAAAAAATAATTCAATTGTAGAAAAATTTACATATTTAGAATCTACACTATCTCATCTAGAATGGGTTTTAATTTTGTCAAAAAATTCTACAAAAAAGGTCTTCAGACATATGCCCAAAGTTGTTATTTTCTTGTGACATTGCCAAGACCTTCAACTTGTAGGTCAAACCAGGTCTAGGGCTTAGGTTCAGGTCCCCAAGCCTTTTCTCAAACTGAAAAAACAAAGCAAAAACCTGACCAAAAATTAAAATTTTAAAAAACAGGATCTTGTTCTAAAACAGGATCTCCTTTCATAAAAAATATAATTTTTTTATACTTCAATGAAACAGGATCCCATTTCCCATTGTATAAAATGGGATCACATTTTCCAAAACAAGATCCCTTCTCTTAAAAGTATATAAAATATATTTTTTATGAAATGGGCCGTTAAAAAATGAGATGCCATTTTAAAACGGGTCGTTAAAAAATGAGACATCATTTTAAAATAGGTCGTTAAAAAATGGGATCCTGTTTTTTAAAAAATGGGATCCCATTTCTTAAGAATGGGATCTTGTTTTTTAACGACCCATTTTTTAGAGGGCCATTTTAAAACGAGATCCCATTTTTGGCTCGGGACCTTGAACCTAAACGAGATCCCATTTATAAAAAAATAGGATCCCGTTTTCTTGAGGCCAATTTTAGATTTTTTCTAGGAAAATAACTTCCTCATTTCGTGGATTCATCTTCTTTCTTTTACCCACTATTTTGCATTTACAATATCTATTATATGGCCACCTTGCATAACATGCTTTGCTTACCTGTGGAGCCATCCTATTTATTCATGGGTGTTAATCATATAAAGTTTTGTTTGCCTCATGAATCCTACTATTCATGTTTGTACCATGTGCATATGTGTCTCACCTTTCTGGGGGCTCACCTAGTGGTTGACTTGAGGTTCCACTAGCCCTTGTGAGCGTGCATTTAGTTTGCATAGTGGAAATCATGTTCTACTTGTAAGCCACCCTTTTTGGATACTCACCCAACGTACAACTTAAAGTTTCATTGCCTCAGAGTGAGCATGCATTTTTGGAAAAACAACATAGATATAATTCACATCATGTTGGACAAACGGTTGAGGCTTGATCGACCATTTCTTTCTTTTTCTTTCACCTTTATGTCTTCAACATTGCATGTTTGTGTATCTTGATGTTGCATATCATATACCTTGTGTGTCCTTTGTCCCTATGTTGTTTTGATGTAGGATCTTGGATCTTAGGGGCTTCTCCACCTCCTTGATCTTTGTTATCCTATACCATCCGTATTGGTACACTTGGACCCCTCTTGAAGGCCTACTTTAGTGTGAGTTTGAAGCAAGTTCCTCCTCTCACTAAAGTGGGGGCTAAATGTAGTGTAGGAAAAAGTATCCTTGTTTCACACTTAATTTAGGAATGATTAACATTAAAATGAACCTAATGTGGCCTTGATTGGTGTTGTAATGTGTTTTACACATTCACATTAAATTTAGGGCCCTTTTAAGCTAAATAGACCTAATTTTTCCTTAATTTAGTGTTGTAAAGTGCATTTAGTTACACCTTCATATTAAGTTTTGGGCCTTGTTGCATTTATGGTCTTCACATGATCATTAATAGGCCCTTAGGACCCTTTATTATACATCTTGAGGCTTATTTCAACCGAAATCCTAACAAGATCAATAAATATTCTCAATTTTCTAAGCTCTTGACATTTCCTCTACCCGAAAAGCCATGGTGGGACCCATATGCCACCTTGGGTGTATGAGTCCCCCTAGATGGGAGCCTATGCCACCTTGGGTGCATGAGTCCCATTTGGCCCCTTTTTAGGGTTTTGAGTGGGAAATTCAGGTTTTCAATTTAAATTTTATGAATGTCGGCATTTGGGATCTAATAAACAACAAATTTGATGGAGTGCTTATATAATTACTTGGTTTCAAACCATTATTTCACCTAGCAATCAAGAATCAAGCATCCTAAAACTTCACAATAACATCATAGAAAATTCAAGAGCATTTCTAAGGTATTCAAGGGTAGATTTCTTCATCATTTGTTGCAATAATTCAAGATCCATTATCATATCAAGGGCTTGATGCATCATGCATGTAGTTTTGAGATAATGTTGTGATGTATTGTTCAAGATTAAATCAAGTATTCAAAGTCATTATATTTCATCAAGAATCATGATCAAGATCTACATCCATTGAAGCCACTTCATTCTTATTTACAAATCTACAAGGTTTCAAATAAGGTTCTATTGTTTCATCTTATACTTCATGTTTCATTTCATTCATGTCCATTTCTCATTAAGTTTTACTTACCAAAACAGGGTTTTACCAAGGAAAACCTACATTCCCTAATAAAACAACAAATTTTCTCTCTTCATGTGTGATTATAGATCTAGGTAGTTTAGATCTTGAAGATCCTTTGAAGACTAAGTTGCAAGATTGATGAAAGTTGTCAAGTTGTCAAGAAGTTATCATCTTCACAGAAAGTCACCTACAGGCTACGATTTAAGCTTTCAGATTCAAAGATTTGGCAAGAGGGAAGCTATAGCAGATCATTAGAGGGTACCCTAGTTTCAGCTAGACCCTAATATTGGGACTAAATCACCACCTTGGGAGTATGATTCCCAATACAACATTTTTTTAGTTTTTAGTAGATTCAAATCAGTCATTGAGAGATCCCAATTTCTACCCAAAACTCCTAATCTAGGACTAAATCACCCAATTTGGTGTATGAGTCCTAGTGGGTCTCAAACATCAAAATTTTAGGCTTACGGAGCTTGTTTTGACTACATCATTCTTCTAGGTGCACCTCTATTTATCTCTAGTTTTGCTATTCCAATTTAATTTCATTTTCTAGATCAATATAACTAGGTTTTGCATGTTACTTTATATCTTATTCTTTCCAAGCCTTTGCTTGGTGGTGAATGCCTTTTTAGTCTTTAATCACCCCAAGGACACCTTATAGAAGATCTCTTTGCCCTAATTCAATCACTAGGTTGAGATTTCTAGGGTTTCCTTGAATGAAATTGAGTGAAATAAGCACCTCCCCCTAGTTCCATCTCCAAAAAGGTGGAACTCTATTTCCTTCATTTCAAGAAATAATTGAAAAATAACAAACCACTTTGCAAGGGAAGACATCTAAATACCTTGAATGAGTACAATACATTGAATGAGTACAAAATTCATAATCTAATGATGAAATAAAACTCACTACCTCTTATACATACCGTACTGATGCCTAGGTATGTCACCTAGGCTAACTGAGATAACAATTTATAAGCCCTAGGCTAACATAAATAACTAAATATACTTTCAAAATCCCTAGTCACTTCTCTAATCACAACATAAAAACCTATCCTCTAATGATACCATGCATATTAGGAAATTAATCCGCCATGAATAAAGAATAAATTCATATCCTTTGAGCATCCAAAAAACATCACTTGAAAACTATAACTATATCTTCACAATAAAAATCCAATGTATGGAAAGATTAATGAACTAATAGAAATCCGTATAGACTAAGCAATTATATGTTGTTACAAAGATGACCCATATACATGATTAAAATCTACATAAAACGATAAACACAAAATTCAACAAAGGTCTTAGAATCTACCAGTGGAGAGGTCATCTCAAGATCCCATTCATGAAATTCATTATTTAACACTTCCATTAACATTCCCATGTTTAGATGAATCGATTGCATAATTATCTAACAAATCAACCACTTGATTAGCTTCCTAGTAATCATGACAACATTAAAATGAGGAAAGAGCCTCCAAAATTTCCCAAGCTTCATTGTACAATTCATAGTCAATCTATTCTTCAAAGCACTTATAATCAACAAAGTCTCCTTCAATAATAATTTGAGAAATACCTAACATTTCCCACCACTTGAAAATCCAATATAAGGACTTATGCTCAATCTCATTGTTTGTACTATATTTTACAATTCATAGTCAATCTACTTCAAAGCATTTATAATCAACAAAGTCTCTAAATAATTTATAATCAACATAGTCTCCAAAGCATTTATAATTAACATAGTCTCCTTGAAATACCTAACATTTCCCACCATTTCAAAATCCAATATAAGGACTTGTGCTAAAAATCCAATATAAGGAGTTGTGCTCGAAATCATTCTTTGTACTATAAGAGGGCTTTATAGATGAGATGAAACAAAATTTAACTTTTGAAATCCAATATAAGGACTTGTGGTCAATCTCATTGTTTGTACTATAAGAGAGATTTGTAGATGAAATGAAACAAAATTTAATTTTGCAAATCCTACGTGAGAAAGCACCCATCTTATCAAGGATTGATTAACATTTCTTGTTATTTTGTAAGAATGGATTTTTAGATTTTTTTTTTAATTATTTTAAGAAAATAACAATAATAAATAGATAAATTTAATCCAAAGAAAAAACTAGGGCATAAACAACTAACACTCTGTGCTTTCAGATTTGCAGTAAACAAAATTCATAGATGGACAAAATTTAGAGATGATAGAAATAATAAAACTTTGAACTCGTAAATGAAGGCCGAATTTAAAGTGTGATAAATAACTTGTTTTGCATAAGTTAAAAATATTTTAAAGGTAATTTCAAATTTCATAATAACACTAACAAGTGTACAGAGGCGAAGTAGAGAGATGATATAATCATAGGTTAAAGACAATGGCACCAATATTAGCAAGCTAGAAAATGCCCATCTTCTTTTCCCGATCGTATTATCCCCATCATCACTAGTCGGTAGTTCTTTTGCCCCATTATTTGCCCCTCTATTCAACCAAATAGGGCGCCTTAAATCTTGATAACTCGCTGCCACATTACAGAAATCAATAAGCTTATACAGTTCTGTATCATTAACATCACCCGCTTCAAACCTTTTTAAACTGATACTATTCTCAAGCGCTAATTTATAGCGATCAGGATTAACATACACAATCATAACATTACACAAATTTAAACCAATCTTCTTCAGATCTTTCACATAACCATCATCAACCCTTTTGCAATGACCTCTGTAAAAGCGTCTGCTTATGTCAAAATTAACATCAATTTTCCCCATAATAACATCTGTAGTCTCATGGTGGCCTTCAGTGAAAACAATGATTTCATAGTTTTTGCGCAGTTCAGTGAAAAGCTGATGAACGCCGGGCCTAACTGAAACATACAGAGTTACTGTTTCTCCAGCTTCAGTAACAGAACTGATGAAATCATAATGCTGCTGGGCACTTCGGCTGGTTGAAACTAAAACTTCAAACAATTCCAAAATAATTGTTTTCTTGTTTCTTGATAAATTTACCCCAGAAAGCATGCGCTCACGTTCAAGTTGTCTTTGTCTTAAATTGTAGGCATACTCTTCATTTATAGTGGTAATAAAAGCATGGATTCTAATGGCTTCTCTTACATCCCCACATGTTGCAGCTACTTTGCATAAATCCATGACTTTCCATAGCTCTCGATCTGTTAAATCACCATTGAATGCTTTCAAAGGAACAGCATTTTGTGGCTGAAATGTATACCCAGCTGGATCATCATCAACAATGATAAGATTTTTTAGGTCCCTCCCAAGCATAGCAAGGTCTTTTACCATCACAACTTTGTTTGCCTTCATCATAGGACCATTTTCTTTTTCATCCTTTTCTTCTTCTTCATCTTCTTTATTTTGAACTACCATGATGGTGCATGAATCTTTATATAGGCGAAAATCTATGGTGATATTGTTGTCCTCCTCAAGTTTGTTCAGTATAGCATCTGCATAGGTATTGTGGGCTGAAGTAAAAACAATGATTTCATAGTTGTACTCACTTAATCTGTGCAATAGAAGGTCAACCCCTGGCCTTTTTTGTACATGGTAAGATATAGTGTCATCACCTTCTCCCATGCCAGGAACAGTTATAACAAAATCATATTGTGGGATAGGAGTAAAACTTGCATGCACAATTGTGTTATCAAGATCTAAGACGATTGTCTTCTTTTTCTTCCCATTGAGAGGTAGAGGAAGTGTTTTAGGAGATCGTGTGTTTTGAAGTTGGGAATTCATGTTATAGTTTAGCATCTCTGATATTGAATTTGCCTTTCTATAATCTATGGCTTCATTTTCTGGTGCATCATAGTTGACCGGTTTGAATATGGGAGAGTTAAAAAACCCGTTTTGAAATTCCATGGTTTCATAATCATACTTAGGAGCATTATAATATTTAAAACTTCCCGACATATTAACGACCTCTTTATAACCCAAATGTGAATTTTATTGGGAAGGAATGTAGCAGTGGCGATTATGGCTAAACTATGACCTTCGATTTGATATATATATGTGTTCACAAGGTTTCCTTTTGCATTGAAAAGCTGTTATCGATGGGGTGCGCCGTTAAAAGATGCAATTGATTTGGGTGTGACTCTTTTTGATAGGATACGATGAATTTGTTCGTGGCTTTTGATTTTCTCCTTGCCTGCCATGCAGACTTTCAGAACGGACATTGTCTGTGGCAGCCCTCAATTGTATTGGACAACTTATGTGATTAAACCTCTCCAGTTACCAGTTCATGAAAAACCCTACACAGCAGTGCTCATATGACTGAGTGCAGCGCAGTGCAACCAGAATTGGGCAGATGATGTACGTGAAGCAACAGAATTGGAAATTAAGAATTACACCTTTAAGATGAGATTCCTCAACTACTTCTAAGGTCTTATTCATACTACTGCTTGTAACTACAGAATATCTACCATTATTATGGTAAAATCTGATAAACTATGATTCATGGGGCAACAACATGCAGGACAAGCCATTGATTTTATCCTAGCTGTTCAGAGTTATAGCAAAGGCAAATCTATTTACAAAACTATAGTTTGATTACTCGAAATTCAATAATATTGTGTGAAAGAAATTAATCAAAATGTGACTTACAGCAAGATCCGCAGAAGAAAATTCAAGTGTCTTGTGTCTTTGAACTATTGACCAGAATACTCATGACTGGGATAGCTAGCTGTGAACAAGTGCAACTGGCTTACTCCAGAATCAATGATATCTCGTGTGCTTCTCACTATATTTTCAATTTAAGCTGATAAGGCGTCAAGTAAATCTAGTAGTTCTTCGTCATTGAAGAGGAAGCATGGCATTTAATCACAACAAAGAGCAGGCAGATTTGCTCCAAGGCTGAATTACTCTAATTCTTTTCTCTGCCTCCCATAGTATCCTACTCAATACTGGACACCTCCGGTTTGTGAAGTGTGTATAATGTTTTGACATTTCAAATATCAAGCTATGAGTTTCTTTTTAAAAGTGGATGTAAAATATTGATATGAAAATTTACAGGGATAAAATGTACCATTTCGCGAACACTTGAGGGTGTATCTTTTGAAGAAACAAGGCTGAATTGCTCCAACGCCTTCTCTGCCTCCCATACTGGACCACCTTCTCTTGTTGTAATTAAATGCAATGCTTCTTCATCAATATTGACATCTTCTGTAACTGCGATATTCTTAAAGCCTTTCAACTTATCCACAATTATGATTTTCTGAAAGTTAAACATCTTCACAGTGCTATTTTAGGAACCAGTTCTGAATCTACCGTAATCAGAATAAACAAGAGCATTTATTTTGCATTTCAGGAATGCAAATCTCCATAGCGAAATCCGCCCTGCTCACGGAAAGCCAACAAAGCAGAACATGTTTCTCTGGAAATTTGAAAAAAAAGAACTATTGCCTATATTAGAGCCAGTATGTCTTGGGAGCCGCACAAGCAAGAGCAAGCAGCAGCCAGCTGCATCTGACGTGCCTTGCAATGATCGTTGAAAATCCGCAAACATACCACCTAATAATTTTCTTTTAATTTATTTTAGAGCGCTTTGCCTAATAATTAATTTTGATAAAAATTAACTCAGAAAGTATATAAAATCAAAGCAAAATTAATTTAGAAAGCAAGCTTATATATATTTTTATTCTCTTTCTTTTCTCTTGGTTTCTTTTCATTCCTAATTCTTATTTATTTTGCTTTGATTTGTATTTACCTCCTGTTCTGTTTTCTTTCGTGATTGTGTTTCTTCTTAATTTCTTTTCATTGCTTTTTTATTTATGTATTATATATTTTTAAGATTGATTGTTTTGCTTCGTGATATATATATATATAGAGTGTGTGTTTGCTTTGGATTTTTTTACTTAGAATCTATTATTATTTTTTAGTTTTTATTTTATTTGTTTTCTTCTTTGTATTTTTACAAATTATTTCTTTCTTTCAATATCTTGATTTTTGTGCTATACTTTCTTACCTTCCTCACTCCGTTTTTATTCAATTCTTTAATCCTTATTTTCTCTTTATCCTAATGATGAATCATAAAGTGTGATTCAAAACATTGATGCAAAAAAATACATCACAATCTAATCCATAAACACTCAGCAATAACATACCATGTACCACATTCCCCATCATATGCGTTACTCCATGCGCTAGGTACCTGCTAGGAAAATAGGGGAAAAAAGAATTAGGTCTAAATTCTCTAGGAAAAATGAAAGTAATAATTTTAGCTAATTCAAAATTCACAAATCTGGTAGGAAGAGTCAATCTGCCAATTGCATTTGATGTAAAAAGCCAATTTTTTTTTGAAAAATTAGCAATTGTAGCATCCGCTTCTTAGTTATTTAATAAAAAACAATTCATAAAAATTATTGAATTTAATCAATTGGGCATCTTCTATCCATTTTAGAAGTGCTAATTTCATTATTGTTCCATTTACCATGGTAACAACAACTTGATGTCACCATTTATATGCTTACATAGGAGTGGTAAGCGTCAAGGTTAGGGTCGTTCCTAGACCCAAACCTAAACCTTGAAGGTTCATTTGTGATGACCTTTCCTAGATATCTCTTTTTCAAAATAAGAGGTTTCATAATTTTCACACCACTATTAGATAGAGTTCAATCTCTCCTTTTGCACATGAAATTTCGGGTCTTGCCTTTAAATCATGACTATTCATTAAGTGTAAGCTATCAAGTCAATCAAATTATAATAGACTAATAGAAAAATTTCCATCAAGTGTTAGTTCCATAGAAAACATTAGTGTATAGACACACAAATTCACATAGGAGTCATATCATTTCATAATCCTAGGATCACACATTGTGACAATCTTGAACATACATCACATATACACAAGGTGACTAGTTCATGCACACCACAAGCACACAATAATGAATAGATCATACACACATCACAAGTACACCACAATTACTTGCTCAAGCATACATCACAAATATCTAGTGTGAAAATCTGCACAATACATCACATGTTTAGAAAAATAACAAGTGGTAAAGTTGAAACGAATGCAACCTATTGTATGTATTATCCCACTACCTAATTCACAATCATATAATCTTGTTATGAAAATAATCAAGAATTCCATATCATTTGATGTCCTCACTAGAAATGGAACAAGTAGAATGTTCTAAACAAACCCTCAGAAATTTACACAAGTACACAAGTATAGAGGAAGTGACTAATTAACACAACCACAATGAATTTCTAACACCTACTCTTTTAGTGCATCCTAGATAGAAAACATGATTTTTGATGCATTACGTACTACACCATGGGTCCCATCCTTTTCTATGGTCTTTGTTACCAATCATTATCATGGCAAGCATCCCATACTAGTGATAATAATTGGGTAAAAAGTAAGTTAAAAAAAAAACTCAAGTAATACATACAAATTCCCCTAATACACCAATGCCTATGTTGAACTCCTAAGATGAGTAGATCTTGGTAGCCATCGCCTACATGCCATTGGCCTTAAAGCCTACATGCTACTAGTGGATATCAACCAACTTTTTAGTGTAACACTAGGCACCATCACCTACATGCTAATAGCCCTAAGGCCTACATGCCACTAGCGAAAATCATCAAGGCCACTTGAGTAACATGAGGCATTCATTGCCCACATGTTGTTAGCCTTAAGGCCCACATGCTGCTAACAAAAACCATCTTACTATCAATGAAATGTTGATAAATAGCCTACACAAAAATAACACTCCTTAATTTTTGTCAAGCTAAAGCATCCATAATCTTATCTTATGTGGGTCATAGGATTTATCAATTGACGATCACCTTGATAGTAGAAGATTAGTCAACATCCTAGGGAGTATACATCCTCTATCTATACCCTCATAGAGTCCTTACTCCATCTATCTTGTGTTTCCTTAGAAGTTATCCTATATCTATATTGGTTTAGCATTGTGACATTAAAATGTACTAGGACATAGATAAAAATATGTTATGGGAAAGATTTTTATCATGGATAATTAATTTAGGTACAACACCTAGAAGGGATTTCATAAACTATACAATTATCTTATAGGTATAGAGTTAATTTTTTCAATACATAAGTAACACATTGATTCCCTGAAGATAGCCTCTATCTAAACACATGTAAATCCATACAATCTCATAAGGAATTGATATGTAGGAAAAATAGCAATCATCCTAAAATGAGATGGTTTGCACTCCTTTTCCTATTGTCATTGAGTAGCCTAGAAAATGTATGATGGATGGATGTTAGATAATGATGCAGGAGCATCCAGTGGTGTAAGGGCAATCTTGCATCACCCAAAAATAGTTAAATTTCAAGTTTATCATTTTTTAGATGTTTTTACATTTTTGGATACCCTTTTTCGTCATAATAAAATTATTAATTTATGGTTTTTATTTTCTATTCCTGGGTTGAAAGATATTGCAGTTTTAGTTTCCCAGATTTGCACCTGAAAATCTTCTGAGTTGGATTTAGGGCACTTAGAGCTTCTGGAATGGCCCCAAACTTGTCAAAATTGGTGTTGCAAATTTTAAGCACATTCTTGACTTCGAGACCTTTCCAACGGTTCAAATGGTTCGCGAATCGGAGCCCCAGATCAAAAGTTATGGCCTCGGGAAGTTGGCGCACTTTCTAGAAGATACCATTGCAAATGCTCTTTTGAAATTTGAACTTCATGTTGTAAATTTTTGGCACCAAACCGCCTAAACTCAATTTGAATATTTTTTTGGCTCCAAACTAATGAGGAGCTCTATTTATGGGTGGGTTTTTCTAATTTTTGGGTAAATTTTTGAGGAGAAGCTCGCATATTGCGAAAGGGTTATTCTGTAGCTATCTGTAACTTGAATGTGTTGTAAAACTTGGGGATTTGAAATCCTCTACATGTAAGAAGCTTCATTTTCTAAATAATAAAATTATTCTCTATTTTGAGGGTTATTTTCTGAGTCTCGAGTTGTGCCCTCATCAAGTGGTATCAGAGCAAGGTTTTCTTGAGCATGTGGACAGATCGCCGATCGTGAGGTAGTTCACACCAGGACCATGGTTGTGTGTCGAGGTTAAGAAAGATGCCTCCAAGAGTGATGCCTGGAAGGCATGGTGGTGCCAGAGGTGGTTGAGGTGGCAGAAATGTTGGTGAAAGAGATGCACTGGCAGCCCTCCAAAGATAGATTGATGTGTTACAAGAGCAGGTGAGGAGAGGGTTAAACCTGAGGGAGGAAAGTGAGGATGAAAAAGAGGAAGAAGGTTCAAATGCAGAAGAGGAAGAAGAAGCAATTGATCAAGACCAAATGCAGATAATAAGGGCCATTTTGAAGATCGAAAAAAGACCCAGAGTAGAAGTCCCCAGTTATTCCGGAAGTCTGAACTCGGAAGAGTTGATCGACTGGATCAACGAGCTAGAAGAATATTTTGAGTATGAGGAAATAGAGGACCCAGATCGGGTTAAGTTTGTGAAAATGAAGCTAAAGGGCCATGCTAGTATTTGGTGGAAAGAGGTCCATTTGGAAAGAAATCGAAGAGGAAAAGTCAAGATCACCAGATGGGATCACATGGTAGAGAATCTAAAGGAGCAGTTCATTACAGTGGACTACGAGTTAGATTTGTTGAAGAAATTACAAGGGTTGAAGCAAGGAAGCAGATCTGTGAAAGAATATACTAAATATTTTCACAAGATAATCATCAAAATAGGTCACACAGAGGCTAGTAAGGAGAAGGTGGCCCGATATCTTAATGGGTTACGACCGAGCATTCAGGAGGAGTTAAGCCTAGTTAGAATGACCACCATTGAGGATGCGTATCAGTTTGCTCTGAAAGTGGAAGAACAAAAGATTTGATGGCAAGCAAAAAAGATGAGGAGGTCAAAGCGGAAGGGCAATGGAAGACCTTCAGGAAGCCGAAATGATGATGAAAAGAAAAGCTAAGATGTGGGTACTAGCCAAAGCCAAAAAAATGACAACTTCTACCAACCTCGTGATCAAAATAGTGGTGATCAAAGAGGTAGAGGATGAGGGAGATATGGACAAGGATCTAGAAGAGGTCGTTTCAGGGGAACGTGTTTTCAGTGTGGTGAAGAAGGGCATCGAACCTATGAATGTCCACAACACCAAGGAAGGGCAGACAAAAGGCCAGAAGGTCATGGAAGGGTTGCATGCAGATGAGGAGGCCCAATCTGAACATTCAAATGATGCTAAAAGGGAGAAGCCCTAGTGATTAGGAGAGCCCTGGTGATTGAGGAAAAGGAACCAGAATAGAGGAAGAATCTGTTTCGCACAAGGTGCAAGTGTGAAGGAAAATGTTGTGATGTTATTATTGACGGTGGGAGCACTGATAATCTGGTGTCAGAGGAGATGCTCACAAAGTTGAAGCTGAAGAGGGAAAGGCACCCGCATCTGTATCAGATTGACTGGTTGCAGAAAGACCACAAAGTTTTCGTCAATGAGCAGTGCTTAGTAAAGTTCAAGATCGCGAGCTACCATGATGAGGTACTCTGTGATATCATCCCCATGGATGCATGTCACATGTTGTTGGGGAGGCCCTGGTAGTTTGATAGGTGAGCTATACATGATGGCCATGCAAACACTTATTCCTTGACAAAGGATGGGGTTCGTCACAAGTTGAAACTCCTGAAGGAGACTAAGAAAATGTATGTAGTAGTGCTAGAATTTGTTATGTAGATGGAAGAAATTTTTTAGAAGGTATGAAGCATGAGCGTGTGTGTTATGCATTGATTCCTAGAGTAAGGAGGATAGTGAGAAGGTTCCAGAAGAAGTTTCTGGGATGTTGGATGAGTTTCAGGATATTGTTTCTGATAATGTACCTGAGGGTTTACCACCAATAAGGAAGATCAGTCATCAGATTGACTTGATTCCTGGAGCCAGTTTGCCAAATAAGGCAGCTCATAGAATGACTCTAGCAGAAAATGAGGAGTTGAACAAACAAGTTCAAGAGTTGTTGAGAAAGGGTTTGATACGGGAGAGTTTGAGTCCATGTGCGATACCTACAGTACTAGCACCAAAGAAGAATGGGGAATGGAGGATGTGTACAGATTCCCGAGCCATAAACAAGATAACAATTAAGTATAGATTTCCCCTACCAAGGATGGATGACCTGATGGACTGTTTGAGTGGAGCTCAGTACTTCACAAAGATTGATCTGAAGAGTAGATATCACCTGATCTGGATTAGAGAGGGAGATGAATGGAAGACTGCCTTCAAGACCAAAGAGGGCCTGTACGAGTGGTTAGTCATGCCTTTTGGGCTAACCAATGCACTAAGCACATTCATGTGGCTCATGAATGAGGTACTAAAAGAATTTCTAGGAAGTTTTGTTATTGTGTATTTAGATGATATTTTAATTTTCAGTAAGACGTTGGATGAGCATCTGATGCATATTTGGAGAGCCCTTGAGAAGTTAAGAGGAGAAATTGTTGATTAGTCTAAAGAAGTGTAGTTTTGTGAAGAGAGAGTTAGTATACTTGGGGTTTGTTGTCTCAGCAGAAGGACTCAAGATGGACCCAGAGAAGGTGAAGGCTATTCTGGAATGGCCTACCCCGAGAACTGCTACTAAGGTAAGATATTTCCATGGTTTGGCTAGTTTTTATAGAAAGTTCATTAGAAACTTCAATAGTATTTGTGGACCCCTGACTGAAACAATGAGAGAGGATAGAAAATAATTCAAGTGGAGCACTGGAGCATCAAAAAGTTTTGAACTATTGAAGCAGAAGGTGACAGAGCAACCTATTCTAGCTCTCCCAGATTTCAACAAGGTGGCTGGATTTCATAATATAGGATGACATGTTATTTAAGGGAAATCAATTGTGTATCCTGAGGAGTTCCATGAGGGAGAACCTGATAAAGGAGAAGCATAGTGGAGGAATGGCGGGACATTTTAGTCAAGATAAGACCATTGCCATTATCAGTGAGCATTATTATTGGCCTCAGTTGTCACAAGATGTGAAGAATTTTGTACAAAGCTACAGGGTATGTCAGATGGCTAAAGGAGTGAGCCAGAATACAGGTATTATCAGCCCTTACCTATACCAGAGAGGCCATGAGAGGGTATAAGTATGGACTTTATTCTTGGTTTGCCAAGGACACAACAAGGGAATGATTCAGTCTTTATGGTGGTTGATAGGTTTTCGAAGATGGCACATTTCATTCCATGTCAGAAGACCCATGATGCAGTCCACATTGCTGACTTGTTCTTCAAAGAGGTGGTGAGGCTACATAGTCTGCCAAAGAGTATTGTTTCAGATCATGACACCAAATTTGTGGGGTACTTTTGGAGGACCTTGTGGAAGAAGCTGAAGATAGAGTTAAAGTTCAGTTCTGCACACCATCCACAAACAAATGGGCAGACAGAGGTTGTTAACAGGAGTATGGGTAACCTACTGAGATCTTTGGTGGGAGATAAACCCAAGGGATGGGACTTGATCTTACCCTAGGGAGAATTTTTTTACAACAATTCTATCAATAGAAGCACTGGTAGATCACCATTCTAGATTGTGTATGGAGGTAGCCCCAGAACAGCTCCAGAATTGAGGAAGATGGACCAAGAGAAGAAAATAAGTGTTGAATTTGAAGATTTTGCATAACACATCAAGGATATACATGAGAAGGTAAGAGAACATATTAACAAGATGAATATGCAGTATAAGGCTAAAGCAGATCAGAAGTGCAGGTATAAGGAGTTTCAGATTGGTGAAGAAGTGATGGTCCACTTGAGGAAAGAAAGGTTTCCAGTGGGAACTTATAACAAATTGAAGATGAAGAAGTTCGGTCCCTGTAAAATTTTGAAGAAGCATGATTCAGGGAATGCATATGAGGTAGAGCTACCAGATGGATTCAACATTTCCCCTGTGTTCAACATTTTAGATTTGACAGAGTATCAGGAAGGTGGTGTAGAGGAAGTACCAACAATGGAACAGTGTGGGATTCCAGCACCTACTTCAGAAAAGGAGGAGATTGAAGAAATCCTGGATAGTCGTGTGGGAAGGAGTACTAGGGACAAACGGTATGAATAATATCTGGTGAAATGGAAGGGAAGGCCTGTTGAAGATTCATCCTGGTTTCCTAAGGCAGAGGTTGACCGTTTGGGTTTTCCTCCACCATTTGAGACGTGACAGGGTCACTTCTCAAATTACCCTGGGTGTCTGATGCAGGAGCATCCAGTGGTGTAAGGGCAATCTTGCATCACCCAAAAATAGTTAAATTTCAAGTTTACCATTTTTTTGTTTTTTTACATTTTTGGATACCCTTTTCGTCATAATGAAATTCCCAATTTATGGTTTTTATTTTTTATTCCTGGGTTGAAAGATATTGCAGTTTTAGTTTCCCAGATTTGTACCTAAAAAATATTCTAAGTTGGATTTGGGGCACTTAGAGCTTTTATAATGGACCCAAATATTTACAAAATTTGTGTAGTAGATTTGGAATGCATTCTTGACTTCGAGACCTTTGCAACGGTTCAAACGGTTCACGAATCGGAGCCCCGGGTCAAAAGTTATGGCCCCGGGAAGTTGGCGCACTTTCTAGAGGATACCATTTCAAATGCTCTTTCAAAATTTGAATTTCATGTTGTAAATTTTCGGCGCCAAACTGCCTAAACTCAATTTGAATGTTGTTTTGGATCAAAACTAATGAGGAGCTCTATTTATGGACAGGTTTTTCTAATTTTTCGGTAACTTTTTGGGGACAAGCTCGCATATTGCGAAAGGGTTATTCTGTAGCTGTTTGTAACTTGAATGTGTTGTAGAACTTGGGGATTTGAGATCCTCTGCATGTAAGAAGCTCCATTTTCTGAATAATAAAATTATTCTCTATTTTGAGGGTTATTTTCTAAGTCTCGGGTTGTGCCCTCATCAGATAATTGTGGGGTTTTGATGGACTTGGACAGGATATATGATTGACTTACAACCTAAAAGATGAGTCAACTAGCCCTTGACCAAATCTAGGGTGAATTTAGGGATGAAATGCAATGGAATGACTAGGTCAATGATTTAAATTACTATTTTGATGTAAATACAACAAACACAAAAAGTCGTAGACAAATTTAGAAAATTGAAATAGATAGAGAAGGGCATTGTGCACCTATGGTTCAAATTTGGGGCTGATTTTGGAGGACTAATTTTCTATAGAAATATATGCCCTTGGAGAGGGATTTTAGACATGTTTTCACAATCCTCTAGTGTTAGATTAGATATTTCCAAATATCTACCTACAAATTTATCAAATATTTCTATGAGTTTCCGTGAGTTGTCAAGAGGTAGGGTTTTGATTACAACAATGTATAATTTATCTTCAAACTTCCTCTGATTTTTTTGAAACCTAAAAAATGTACATTCAAAGAGAAAGGAAGGATTGTGCCATTTAGGGACTTTCCTTAGTCAAACACAATGTTAGTGCTTCTACTTCCACAATGGCAATGTCAATGATAGAAATACCTATCCTTTTGAGGGATAGGGATAAATGATAAAAGGGATGATGAATCAACAATATGTTGTAGGTCACCACCCTGCAATGGTTTCCTTGAAGGATTGAATTCATATACATCTACTCAATTCTTGGATCTTTCTTTCTTGATTTTATTGAATTGATTGGATTCCTGCAACGGGCTAGCCTTCACAAAGAATGATAACATGAACACATATAAAATAGTATGTGATTTGACATGATGATTAGATCTTGAATTTCTATAGAAAATCATTGAAATTCTACTCTCGACTAGTCTTGATGATGCTCTTGACAATAATTTCTCAAATAATTTTCTAGATGTCTTTAAATTATGCAATAACTAGGTATTTATATACAATTATTCTAATTGACCACAAATTAAATCTTGATAGTTGAATTTGGAGACTTGAAATACAAATAATAAAATTTTGACACCAACATATTTGAATTTGGATCCAAAATAGGAGGACACAAGTGCCCTGAGCATATGTATCTCAACCTTATTTTTTGGAAATTAAGGTTTCGAAGAAAAAGTATTAGATAAATGCATTTTTTTTCCACTTGCAATTTATTAATAATTTCTAAAAATGGGTGATGGAATGCATAATTTAGGAAATTAGTTCTTCAATTAGGTCCAATAACTTAAGGGAGAGCAAACATAGTGTGAAATTGTCAAGGGTGACAATTTATGATGATAAATTTAGCCGCCAATTTAGTGAGAGTATGAACTTATGCTTAGATTCTCACTAAATTAGAAAATATGTGAAGGGGGGTCTAATTGTCTAGATGTTGAATACATAGGATGACAAAGGATCTAGGGGGAGTGCATAAGCCCCTAGGATCCAATATCCCATGACAATGACAACGGATCTAGGGGTAGCACACAATCCCTCAGGATCCAAGATCCCATGGAAAACTAACATAAGCACAAAGGAACCCACACATATATGCAATGCAACAAGAGAACATACACAATGTCAAAAAAATACTAAATGAGTGTATGGAATAACAAGTTGTGTTATGCTTAAAACCATGCCAAAGTTATTCATGACTTGTAGACTAGAAAATTTTGATATTTGCTAGGTGATTCATAAACTAAAGGCAACATAGGCTAGTGAAGTCTGGTATTAACTATGTGAGCCCCCAAGACAAAGAGGAAAAATGAGAAACGCGTGCAAGGTCTAGTGAATTATGATACTCACTAGGAGCACATACCCATTGATAACCATACCAAGAATTATTCTTCTTGATAATTCTATTAAGGTGCCAAAAAAATGATTAAGATGTCAGATTAATGCATCACTTTGTTCAATGCATGTGAACAAAGTGAACCAAAAAAATGATAATTTCAACACACCACTAAGTCCAACGTGCATGAACAAAGTGAAGCAAACAATGCCAATGTCAACATAGCACTAAGTCCAACATGTGTGGAAAAAGTGAAGCAAAAATGCCAATGTATGCCCTTACTGTAAGGAAATTGCTAAACAACATGCTGTGAGCGATTACCTTTTAAGGTAGAAAAATGATAAATTCCATGAGATAAGGACATGAGAGCTTATTTGGAAAGCCCTATGCCAACGATATGTTTCCAAATAAAGCTGCCTCATGATAAGGGGTTTCCCCCAACGAAATGTCATAGACAAGAAAAAGGATGAACATAGAAGGGATCCATGGATTTGGGGTTAGTAAACATCTTTCCTACAATGATATGATAGAGCTCAAAATTGAAATCATTCCCCAAATACTCATGGAACAATGAACACAATGGAAGAATGACACATAGAGAGAACAAAAAAACTTTTGGGTAAACATGGAAGATACCTAAATATCTCAAAGCCTTGCATCATCCCCAAAAGGAAAAATAAGACAACAATGCTCATAACATAGATAAGAAATAATGTAAACATAGAAGATCAAAAATTCCATTATAGATTCATTTTCTTTATAGCCTTGTGCCAAAAGAGCAACAAGGGTCATCCAAAGAAAAATCACAAACATAAAGACACACCAAGCAACACAACACATGAGATCACATCACATGAAAGAATACACAAATAACACAGACAACTTAGAAAACACAACAAAGATACTACACATGCAAGCCAACCTAAAGTAGGTTGTCCGCATCCCAATCTTTCACATTATATATAAAAGATGAAAAACTAGCCAAAGGGACTACCTAAAGCAGGTTGTCCACATCCTAATCTTGTTCATTATATATGAAAGGTGAAAAAATAGGAGCATCACCAAGTTCAACATGTGGTGGGTCACTCTCATTAGGAGGATCATGATGATTTCCCCCATCTAAATTCATAGACTTTGAAAAAAAAAAAAAATTGAAAGAGGAAAAAATGGGTTTTACAAGAACCTGAAACCACGAAGTTTAAAAAATAAAGAAAGCATCATTAAAGATACCAAAGTCAGAAAGGATGTAAGAATAAGGACAGTAAAATACAACAACCACCAAAAAGGCTAGTGAAGGCGACAATACAAAAAACCAGATAGAAAGCTAGCAATAGCTAAATTTGTGTCTTTGATATATTAGCAGTATCAACTTCCAGCTTGTTCATATCCTGAACCCCCCTCTTTAAGATATGAACCATTTGTGTAGTGGGAAGCTCTTTCCTTTTGAGATTGGCATGGGTCCTTTTTGAAATAACTTGGTCCTCATTCCTACTTTCCTTGTTCTCTTCCAAATCAACAACCAACGAACCTTGTTGTGTTTTTTCTAGCTTTTAGACATAGCATTGATAATAATGGCATTGTGCCTAGCCATTTTATGGTTTTGTTCCACAACTGTTTTCAATTTATTTTTTATTTTAACCATTTCCTCTTCCAGAGATTTGTGCTTTTCCTTAATATCACCTCTTGTCTTCCCAATATTGTTCTTTTTTTGTTTCCCTTCTTCGTTGCTGAGAGGAACTAGCTTCAATTCTAGCTCCTCCAATTTACTCTACAGAGCCCTATTTCTTTGATTAAGATCATTAATTTCTTGATAGAACCATTTCAAGACCCTGAAAAATGTCACAGATGTCGTTTCTTGCAGAGGCCAGAATGTCACCAGACAAAACCTAGTCTAATATTAGGTTAGCATCACCCGGGTTGGGGGAGCTAGGAAATATGGTACCTTCAAATTTGAAAGAGGCAGGAGGGGAGGGCACAAAATTTCTGCTAACTTCAGGGTTCTCAGCTTTATCTTCCAAGGAGTCCATAGAGGTAGTGACACAAAGAAATCTGTACCTTATGGCAGAAGTGGTTAAGAATGAAAAAATGATGCCCATACATTCTGGTAAATCTCACGTCCAGTGTGATATGCTCCATGATAACACGTAGTACCTTTCTCCACAATGCCTTGATGGTGTCAATTTCGAAGTAGCTATTGGAAATTTTAACCAGTTTCAATTTCTCCTTGTCCATCTTAGGAAATCTGATGACCGCCTCATCAAAAAATCTTCTGTCATGATAAAAATTCATGCCCTCAGTGGATATCCCAGTAATCTCCCCTATTATTTGCTCATCTAGCTTCAACATTCTTCCAAAGAGAATTATTTCACCATTGTTCTAGTTCTTCTCAAAGTATTTTTTGGCCATAGAATCGGGCCCATGAAGTTTTTCCAAGTATGGTACTAGCCCACCTTTTTCAATTTTCTCCCAAACCTTGTCATTCATAGTGTGCACCTCATAAATTTTAGGTTCAACTCTTTTCCTATCCCCCCCATTTTCATTTGCTCCTCACCATAGACTCTACCAGTGCCAAGTACCTATTGCAAAATTATGTAACTGCTCCAATGCACCCACAAAGCGTGCCACTTTTTCTTCCCTTCTAAGTAACATGACGCAACCCCATAAAATCTCTTGATTTTGATGTACCTGGCCCCTTTCTCTTTAATCATTAAATGTATTTTCCTCTTTCCCATGTGTAACATCATAATCTATTAAAGCCCTGACTTCAGTTCTAGAGTTGCTAAAATTATGCCATGTATTCAATCCTTGCTTCCTAACCCCTTGATTCACAAAGTAGTCTGCCATGCTGTTAGCTTCCTTGTAGACATGTGAAACTTTTACTTTTTCAAAATTTTCAAGAATATAGTTTTCTTTTTCTATCCAATTCTTTATCGAGCAAGATGGTGGGGTCCTTCCTAAGAGACAATCAATAATATTTTTAAAATCCCTTTCTAGCCATAAATTTTTTATATTCAAATTATAAGCTGAATTTAAAACTTGAAAGGCTCCTATAGCCTCCGCCACATGGTTGGTTTGGTGGCCTAGGGATATTTCCATAGCTTCCATATAGTTACCATTTGAATCCCTTAGCACACATCCACTTCCATCCATATCCAAGTCGCCCTTCATAGCTCCATCAAAGTTGGCTTTGTACCAACCGTTAGGAGGAAAGGTCCAGCAAACACCTTCCCTACTTTTCTTAGGTAGATTGGAAGTAGATGAGATATTCACTTTAATATTCCAAACTTTAGCTATCCTTAAATCATAGGGAGTGAACACCACCACTTCCAAGTTAAGAGATTTTTGAGAAATCACCTTAAATTTTTTCTTTATAAGCCTAAAAATTTTCTCGAAGACACTATTCTCTGACATCTCCTTGTCCCTGAAGAGTCTATTATTATGTTCTTTCCACACCCCCCAAGCAACAAAAGGAAATAAGAAAGCCCATAACCTTTGAATGAAGGTATTTTGAGAAGGGGCCTTCCATTGTAAAATGAACTCTTCAATGGTCAGGGGGAACACCCATGCGATATTTTAGAAAGCTAATAATTTTCCCCAGATTAAGGAAACAAACGAGCAATGGAGAAACAAGTGGTTGGCTGACTCTACCTCACTCTTATAGAGATAGTATCTATTGGGGATTTGAAATCCACATTTACAAAGATTATCCACCATAAGAACCTTATTCTGAAGCATGATCCAAAAGAAGATATTGACTTTTGGAGTCAAGTGTTTAATCGAAGATTTAGCCCAGAAGGGAGGGGGGCTTGAGAAAGGGACAACAAAGAGACAATCGAAGAGACAAAATAATCACTCGAGGGGTTATCCATCCAAACAAGAGTGTCATCCTGTTGAGTTTGTCCCAAACTGATAGCCTTTAAGGTAGATTGAAGCTGAGCCAACTCCTGACTAATTATGCATAAGTTCACCTAGTCTCCTTCATGCCAGTAATCTTTGACAAGTTCCCTGAAAGCAACTTTACATTGCTCTGCCCATCTATTGAATCTTTCAATATTAATAAGGGATTCCTTAAAGAGCCATTTATTTTCCCAAAATCTAGCTTGATTGCCACTTCTGATGTGCCATCCTATCCCTGATTCTAGATTTTTTCTACTAGCAATCATATCATTCTAGCAAGCTGAGCCATGAGGGAGGATAGGAGAATCCAGTAGAGCTTTGAGGGACATGCGGTCAGCCATATATTTACTTCTTAGAATGTCTTTCCATTCTCTGCTAGATGAGAAAGATCTCCATATTTTTTTGGCTAGGAGAGTATTATTAATAATTCTTATTTTTCTAAGACCTAAACCCCCATAGGTTTTTAGTCTACAAACCAAATCTCACCCTATAAGAGGCATTCTCTTTCTTTCCTCTACTATAGACCAAAGGAATCTTTTCTAGATCTTTTCAATGGCCTCAACATATTTAGCAGGGATTTTGAAGAGGCTTAAAGCATAAATTGGGAGGTTCTGAAGAGAAGCTTGAAGAAGCTGAATTTTTCCAGCTTGGCTCAAAAGAGCTCCTTTCCAACTTGCCAAATTCTTTCTGAACCTCTCAACCAAAGAGCACCAAAAGGAGTTCAGAGGTTTAAGGCATAACAAAAGTCCAACATAAGAAGAAGGTAAGGATTCCACCCTGCACTCAAGGATTCTATCAATCTTGACCTATCTATGCTCAGGGGTATTGAAGAAATAGATGGAACTCTTTTGTCTATTGACCATCTTCCCTACTACCTTCTCATACACGACCAAAATTTTTTTCAAAGTCTTGGCATCATTCATAGAAGATCTTCCCATTAGAATTGTGTCATCAACAAACTGTTGGTGAGAACAAATCAGATTCATGGAGGAAGGACTAAGACCTACAAGAGACCTAATATCAATCAATCTCTTAAGATTCCTTCCCAGGTTTTCAGCCATTATAGTAAAAAGAATAGGTGAAATAGGGTCACCTTGTCTTAAACTTCTTGAATTTTGAAAGAATCTAGAGGGATATCCATTCACAATAATAGATGTGGAAACTGTGGTAACCAACTGATTTACCAACTGAAATGACTCTACTACTGAAGCCAAATCCCCTTAGAATTTTGAATAAAAACTCCCAATCAACATAGTCATATGCTTTGGAGATATCCAACTTAAGAAGAAATCCTTCAATTTTAGATTCCACAAGTGAATGAATATTCTCGTGGAATGTGACTATGGAATCTAAGATCTTCCTTCTCAGAAAAAAACCATTCTATTGAGGGGAAATCAGCAATGGAAGGATAGAAAGGATCCTTGAAGCCAAGACCTCTGATATGATTTTATAGATAGAATTTCAAAGACTAATAGGTCTGAATGCCTCAAACTCCATTGCCCTTGGTTTCTTAGGAATAAGGACCACAAAAGTAGCATTCAGTTCCTTAAGGAGCCTTCTAGAACCAAAGAATTCCTTAACAACATTCGCAACATCATTTTCCAAATTTTCCCAAAACCATTGAAAAAAGAGCATTGGAAATCCATCAGGCCGAGGGGCCTTGTTTCCTTCAAAATAAAAGAAATCTTTCCTTATTTCCTCCATAGAGGCAATGGCTACAAGCTTTTCATTTTATTCCCTACCTACAACCTTGGGGATGGCCTCTAATAAAAAGTCTTGATCATTTTGATTGATTTCCCTATTCATTGAAAGAAGGTTATTATAGAAGAGGACAACTTGCCTTTTGATGGCTTCCTCTTCCTCAAATCTAGTACCATTAACTTCTATGGAAGCAATTCTATTGGCGGACCGGTGTTTATAAGTAGATGAATGGAAGTACCTTGTATTTCTGTCTCTAGCAGAGAGCCACAATACCCTCGATCTTGCATCTAGAACTCCTCTTTTGCTATTATGTCATGCAATTTCACTAGCAACTCATTTTCTCTATCCTTATTATTTTAAATGTATCCTTCCTTCTAGATTTTGTCCTAGATCTCTGCAAGCTCCATTTGAAGTTCATAATTAATTCCAAAAATGTTTCCAAAGGACTCTTTTTTCCATCTTAAATTGTGTTTGAATTCTCTTAGTTTTTTAGCAATTCTGAACATAGCAGTGCCCAGAACATCAATATTCCACCATTTCCTAATTTCATCTTTATCTTTTCCACCTTTTCCTTGGGAATTTTAGTTTCTTGTATGAGGAGAATATCATGTTTATGATTCCTAACAAAATTGTGCAAAACATCCCTCTTGTGAAGGCTATTGAGCCCTCTTATATTCCAGGACATAATCTTCATATCTTACCAGGGGATTGGAGAATATTTGGAATGGTTTTTTGAACACCATCCGCTATATCCTAAAATCTTTCATGATCTCTCTACCATTTTACCGATCTTTTGCCTTGGCCAAGTTTAGTAGCTCCACAATCTACCTTTGGTCTTATTTTGGTAACAAATCCACTTAGAGTATTCTGATGCTTTCTTTTCTCCTTTTTCTTAGAATGAGAGAGTACTTCTTCCCAGTCAGTATCTTCTTGGCTCTGCATCTCTCTGCTAGATTCCCACTCCTTGTTATACATTCTTCTTTTCCCCTAAGGGAGGGTATCCATTAGGCCATTCCTAGGCTAATTTAGATTTTCACTCGAAAGTTTAGTATTCTAGCTCAGATCCTCAAAGGCATCCTTAACAAAATCCAAGGTTGTATTTTCCCCAAGATTAAGAGGGTCACTCAAAGGGGAGCATTCAATAGAGATCATATTCAAGATTGGAATGCCAATATCCAAAGATAGATGTTGGATAGGAATGTCCTCCAATCCAGGAAACCCATTTTCTTTTCCTTCTGGTAAGATCTTAAGAGTAGAGAAAACAAAGTCCTCAATCGTTTTACCTTCCTTCGTATTTTCCAATGTTTTTTTGTCATCTTCCCTAGGACCATCATTATTTTTTGCCCTTGTTTGGTGATTCTTCTATGCATTAGGATCCTTAGATTCTATTTCATCAATATTGTCAGAGGTATTCCTTTGAGTTTCATTTTTCCTAATAGCCTCCTCATTGGTATTGCTTGCTTGTCCTTCCCCATTTGTTTTCTTTCTCCAGGTAGTCTTAGGGTTGGACTGGTGATTTTATTTTTCTTTACTTACATTTAAAGGGAATTTCTTAGCCTAGTGCCCCATTTTTCTACATTTGAAGTAGGAAAAGGGAATAGATTCAAACTCTATAGTTTGCATCTAGGTTCCCAACTTAGATTGAATATCTATTGAAGAAGCAAGGTCAACACTCTATGAAACTCCCACATAGATACGAGCAAACAACAACTGCTTTCTAGCTGCTATCATAGGGTCAATAGAAAGTAGTTCTCCAAAAGAACTAGCAATGCCATTGAAAATTTCCTCATTCTAGTATTCCAGAGGGAGACCCAGAAGTCTAGCCCAAACTAGAACATTCTCAAAGATAGAATCAGAGAGATTCAGGTGAGATTTCCAGTTCTTTAGGGCCATGGAGGATTTTCCAATGACCCATGGTCCACCACTCCTCACTGCCAAAATATCCTCCTTGCAGGTAAGCTCAAAGGAACAGAAACCTCTAGGGAGAGCAACCACCATAACTTTCCCATTAGTTCTCCAATTGCTTTTTACAAATTCCCTAACCATAATTGGTCTAGGGACCATAAAAATTTCAACCAGGACATTTTCCATGAAAGCAATATTATGATCAATAATAGGATCAAGCACATAGATGGAAAAATCACCTTTTGATGGGTTAGAATGATTACTCACTGGAGGGAAAATCAATTACCATTTGGTTTAACACCAAACAACGAAGACCAAGGTTTACTCTTAGTTCCTTCCCTATCAATGGTCCCTACCACTTCATTGGAAATTTTTCTGTTTCTGCCTTATTGTCCTTCAGGGGAGCCCCCCAGATTTATCTTTCCTCTCGGTTCCACTTGGATTTTGTTTTCAGTGCCCTTCTCATCATATTCAACCTTACCTTTCTCGACACTTGGAACATGTGCCAATTCAGCTTAGGAATCGTCAAATCTTGGTCCACGACCTGTTCCATTGTTCAAAGATTCAAAATTCTTCTTTTCCTGCCCGTGCTCCATAGTCCCACCCATTGTAGGGAAAATGAGATGTTATAAAACCATAAATTTTGTTGATTATGCACTTGTTCATAAATTTTAGCAATTTCATCTTCATCATTCAAATTTATCAAATGGGAGGTTTAATGATAATGTCATTTGTATGCTCTTGTTTCAATTTTGTTTTGGTTGAGACATGTGAGGTTCATTTTCATGTTTTGGTGGAGGTGGCAAGTCATTATTATTTATTTGGCTTTTTCTTTGGCCATGAGGTACGTTGTTTCATTCTTTTCTTCCAATTGAATTGAGAAATAGCATGACATCTATGCCTACACACTTTAGCATTTCTATTACTTCTTGCATGATTTTCAATTTGTGAATGTGTACAAGCATGTTTCTCGACCATTGGCCTCTTTTCTTCCCTTATGGGAGGAATTGAAGGGACCATCGAGGGTTGGGAAACCATTGTCTGCTTAGTTCTATATAATTACTTTACCTTCGGAGACACAAAGAGGATCATACAATTTTTTTGTTGGTATTTTGTATGATATGGGTGGAGGAACTACAACATCTTTACCTTGGTTAGTTGCAAGGGCCTTTACTTTAGACATAGGTTCATCCATGATTGGTGAGGGAGGAGGAACAACCATAGACCTATCATTCTTAGGTGGGATGTTGGTAAGTGATAGTTTTTCTATGTGTTTTTCCTTAAAGTTTTGGTATGAACTAAAAAATAAATCCTCACGAGGCTTGAATGGTTCCGTAGGTTGAGGCTAAAATAAATCCAATAATTTTTTTTCATGGGGTGAAAAAGGATTAAACCCACTATGATGCACTATAAATATTTGAATTTCAAATGGAAATTTTATGCAGTTATGATATGAATAATCGACAAGATGAGATTCATGAAGCATAGACATGGATAACCTAAATTCACATGAAATATTCTTGATGTCAGGATGATGGAGAATGATACATCTAATTATTTTGGTCTAACTTTAAGTGAAAGAGTGATTGAACCTATTGTAGAGTGAGAAAAACATCATGAGTTCTTAACCATAGTTTCAATTGTTCAAAAAAATCTTGATAAATATCATGCAAAAAAAAGAAGTCCTCAGTGATCACATTCTCTACACACATGTGATCAATGAGTATCCCTTGTGTAGGTTTATCATTGATACATCCAATGATATAGAGATGACCATCTGACACATGTATATATGCATCAATATGTGTGAAAGCAATGTCAAGTAATGAAGTAGTTTTCCCCTTGCGAGGTTGAATATCTATGAGAGTGACCATATCCTTTACATCATCCTCATCATCACTCTTATCACCATCCTTATCATCATCATTCTTTTTGACATTCTTATCATCATTCTTAACATCACAAGCTTGCACAAAGTTGGATGAATTATTTGGGTAAAAGCAAGAAGTTGGGTCAACAAAGAGGGGAATATTTGAACAAAAAAATGACAAAAGGAATGGGTAGTCATTTAGAAATGGGATCCCGAGCCTAAATTCAAAAGGGCACCTGTTACATAAAATGGGTACCCATTTTAAAACGGGTATTTTTTTTAATCGACGGTTGATTCAATTTCACCCACAAATTCCATGGCCAGAGAGAGTGATCAAAGGAAAATTGGTACCCATTTTTGAAGCCATTTATGCCACCAAATTTTGACTGTCACCTCCTCCCTTCAACATACTCGATCTTAGCGACCTGCAAGTTAGTATTTGTGTTTTTTTTCCTTTATATTTAACATTTTTTTATTTATAATTATGGTTTAAAATTTAATTATATAATAAAACATTTAGTGTTTGTAATTTTATGATTTATATTTTTTTACTTTATTTTTTGTAATTAGGATGAATTTTTTAGTTTAAAATTTCCATTTGTAACTATTTTTTTTTAATCCATTTGTAACTATATTAATCAAAATAATTGATAAACATGTACAATAAAATAAAACATAGAACCTAGACCTAAAAACTAAAAACCTAAACCCTAAAGTGTAAATTCTAAATCATAAACCCTAAACTCTAAAATGTAAAACCTAAACCCTAAAACCTAAACCTCAAATTCAAACCCTAAAACCATAAACCTTAAATCCAAATGGATTCATCCCTACCATTATAAATGAATGAACACTAAGAATATGAATAGTCACTAGTATTGGAAAAAAGAATCCCTGAATTATGGAATTAAATCACCACTACTACTTTTAACCTCTTAGTTGTCATAATACTCCCCGAAAAAAGAATAGATTCTAAAAAAAAGTACCTATGATAGCACAATTCATTTAATAATTGATTGTATAACCTTAGTGTACATTAAACATAGATTATCTATTTTAGCTCTTCACAACTCTCTCCTAATAATTTTCCTCTACTTTAAAAATGTTTAAAAATTTCTAATATATATACATGTTGACAGTCATAAAAAACTAGAAGAAATATAAGGTATACACCATAACAATAATACCATTTACCAAATTTGATATGCTAGATAAATATGCTTAATTTAATTAATTGTGTATACATATGAAGTTAGTTTTTTGTAAGAAAGTGTTTTACCTTTCATTGTGCACAATCGAATGATAATAGTATGTAAATCTAGAATTATGTTATGTAATTTTAGTGAAAAGGGATTGAGGAGTGGAAAATAAAATAGATATTAATATGAGGAAGTGTAAGAGTATATATTAGGAGAACATCCATGATTGATTATACAAAAAATTGGTTTTAAGGGAATAGATTTCAAGTAATGCTATCTTCATTAGGAAAAGGTCTTTTACTTTATATCTAGACTGTACTAATATCTTGAATCCTTTTCCATATAATATTTCAAAATCTTATGAGAAGAGAATGGGGGACCTATAGTACTAGGAGCAACTAAACTAGTGTCATGATCAATGATGTGCTATTTATGTGAAGACTTGATGATAGGGGATTATGAAAATATGATTATTAAATGAATGAACATATTTATGGGAAGAGAAGGGAGAATATGAAGAGGGACCTTTAGAGGAGGGTAGATCAAATGTTGAAGAAAGGGTAGTTAAATTATAAAAGGGGACAAGAAGGGGTATGACTATGAGGAGGTAATGACTTATTGATGAAATTTTAGCTTCATCGATACAGCTTGCTACACTAGATATACTACTATATTACTATGTGCAAAAGTTTCCATACCATTCTATTTCTTCCCACATACACATGATATTAATGTAACATAAGAATATGTGAAACCTATTTATCCTCTAATTTTTTAACAATGTAAGTTTTTAAGAAGTATTGGGAGGTGATTTGGGTGAGCCTTTATTGATGAAATTTTAGTAAAGAGGTAAAATACATGTGACTAGGAAAACTAAAATTTTATATAATAACAACTTGACAAAATTGAAAAGCTCCATTAACATATATAATATAAATTTTATTAGCATTCATAAATTTTAAACATCTATGAAGGGTGGAGAGATCAACACACATTCATGAAGCCATAGTCATACAAGGACAATATCGTAAGTGAGTTTACTAGGTGTGATAATTTTTTTTTTTAATTTTAACATGAACTATTGTGATAGGTAATGTAATACTTTGTAAGGCTTCTTGGATGATGTATTTAAGAGAAGGAAAATTATAAAATAGTTCGAAAAGAGATATTTTAGCTTGCATTGATTTCAATTTCTCCATAAGATTGTATTCTTTAGGGTTATTAGAAAAAATATGGGATGGAGTGGAACATTAATTCACTATTAGATGGAAGGGAAGTTGGGATTGATATGTCTTTATTATTTCATTGAGTGTCACAAGTATGAATAATTGTATAATTTAATGTATATTAGGGGAGGAGAAATGTTTATTCAAACTAGGAGAAGATGGAGGATAACCTTATACTATAAGTTTTGGCATGGGAGTTGTAACACCCCACCACAAAACCCTAGAGGACAACACACTACAACACTAAGAAAATGAAACAATTTATTTTTTGAAGTGCAACATACTAAATATTGCAAATTATACAATAACTTAGATTCTAACCTAAGTCCTCTAAGGTTCCATGACTACGCTACTAGAATCCCATAAACCAAAATAATAAGAATTCATCCATTAAACATGATTTGTCAAACACTAAACAGTACATTAAATCCATCACATTATATGATCAATCAATATGCACATCCATTACATGTTATCAATATAACAACATCAAATATCTTTCAATTAATTAACATATGAATGATACATTGTTTACATTATCCATTAAGGGAGAGGGTTCACAATTAATTACAACATTACATCATTACAATAATGATTCCCGAGTTCAATAGGGAAGAATATGCATCTAAGCACAATACATGATACACTTGTTTTCAATTCAATACAAGTACATGGAAGATAGTCCACATGAACTAGAACAAGTGCAAAAGTCCACATCACCAATAGCACTCACCATGAACACAAACAACAAGGGAAATCCAATGGAGTACAAGGCACATTCCGCCTAACCATGTAGAACCCAAAGGTCCAACCCCCGAGCTAGGAGATAGCAATAAGGTCCCACCACAAAACGATCAAGAAGATAGAATAATGACACAAAGGTTAACATGAATCCAATATAAGAGTGCATTATAACAACACACAATAGTGACACCGCTTCTAGAGGCATGCAAGCAACAAGGGGAACACAAGACTAGGGAATTCTAGGTTGTATAGGGAGGAGTGTCATCACATGGTCCTGACATGGGTTACCCTAATAGTCTAGATGCCGACCCCCATTCCTGAGTTACCCTGACAGTATAGACATTGGCCCCCATCTATGGTTACCTTGACAGCCTCTCACTAGGCACTAGCCAGTGACACATGCAGAGCCAACAATCCTTTCATGAAGACAAGGAAGTTGACCTTGCCAACCAGGCCTTCTCACCCTATCCTTAGCCTAAACAAGAACTACAAGCATGGGTGATACTTCCAATTATCTTCATCAATGTGTAATCTACCCAAACCCCTAATTTTATTTATTAAGTTATCATTGAGTTAAGAAACTCTCCAATGACTTACCCTGATTCCACTTTATGTGTTGGCCCCCATTGAGAGCCACTCCTCCTACTAACAACTAGAAGACTTAAACATATCCAATAGGGTAAGCCATCTTGCACACTAAAATGAAGCCACAAGAATCAAATTTCTCAAGCATGACATGAACCATCTTGCTCACAATTTTCCTAATCATAATCACAAGTAAATAGTGCAAGGCTAAAACCCTCATGATCACATTCCAACTCATAACCGACTGCCCAACAATAACACATGCCATCTACATTCTATTCACGGATATTCTACAAACACTTTTGGATAACACATTCAATGAACTATAATGGTAAAAAATGAAAGAAAAATTGCTAATAATTTTGATGATTAAAATTTAGCTAACAACTTTTAGCTTGCTGATCGCAGTGAAGTAGATGATACTAAAATAACCATAATTTTGACTCTGTCCAAATTCAAAAATTCAATATTTTTTGGAAAGGGAAAATCACGAGGAATAAAACCTAGAAAATGTTTATCATGAATCCTCAACGTGTATGAGCAGTTTATTCTGCAACGAAGCTCACTAGATTCATATATTATGCTGATCTCAACAAAACACATTTCAAAATTACATAAGAATGATGTCATAAAATAATACATTAATTTACTTGAACATAGATGTGAGAAAATCTCAAATCATTTCAATAAAAACCTGGATGTAAATGAATATCAAATTATTTCTATAATTAAAAATTCACAATCAACATAAATCAAGACTAATTCAAATAATAACTATTCCAACTATGGATCTATAAATTGTTATTGTTCATTACCAAAAGATTTATATATATATATATATAGGTTAATAAATAAATCCCAACAGTATTCTCCAAATCCTTTTGCTATTATGAATTTAACTATTTAATAAAATATTGATTAGCAATTCTAAATCATGTAAGAAGAAAAAAACATATCTGGAGCTTTATATTACAACTCTATATTTACTCTATATTAATGTTGGCTGTAGTTAGTAGTTTGATCCATATTTTGAATTGGATGTAGTTACAATTTTTAGTTAAGATCTTAACATGGTGCATTCAGTGTATGCTCTAATTATGCACTTATTTTTTCAGTCCCAGTTTACTTTCTTGGCCTATAATGGACATTTATTTTGAAAGTGGCACCCTAACACATTCGAATAATGGAGTAAGACTGCCACCATAAAATTTATATATATAAACAAAACTATCGTTCTCCCCTAATTAACCTTTAACATGAAGTTTCATATTCCAAATTGGAATTTCATAAAATATGGGCATCATTTGATGAACATCATCATGGTACAGCAAGATCATTAAACTACTACTCCAGCTAAATAAAACTAAATACAAATTCTTATCCTTTAAATGCCTAAAGAATTAAAATAACATACAAGACATTTTGACAGAATGATCTAGAGGATTTCTTTTTTTATGTGAAAGGAGGATGTATTGACAAGGTGTGCAGATTACAGGAAGAACGCCTTTAATTTTTTTTTGCATGAAACAAAAATAGTCGTAGGTTTTGAGATAAATTGTGAATGTTTTTAGTCTAATGCTTCATTATAACACTTAGTTTATATTCTACAATCAAAATGCATTAAAACTGCTACGTGTGTGTACTTAAATTCCAACAAGGCTTAAAAATGAGAATGATAATGTTCTTAACATTGAAAACATAATTTATATCTTGTACTCTCCTATTTTATGTTTCAACCACAACGCTTCCTGCCATTCAAGACAAAGAAAATTGGCTCATCAACCCAAATCTTCAAGTCTTCACACTCCAAGATAAAATATATATACTCTAAGCATGCAATAGACTAGATTCAAAACAAAACAAAATTCTAGGCATTAAATTGAAGCTCAGACATGCATGCAAAATGTTACTGCATAGACAAGGCACATGATTATGAATAGCTATTTACGTGGATAGAATGTTTTGTTGACAATGATTACTCATATAACACACATGTTTTTATCTTAATGGATTCTCTACTAACCGTTTTGGAATTTTTTGCATGGTTTATAAAAACTTGAATAGAGATATAGATATAGAGGCAGTTTATATGATGGTGAATCATAAAATGAACTCCAATGTTATGAGAAAAAAAAAAATGCTTAACATTAGAACTATAGAGCAAATGTATCTCTACTAATTAGTTGAAAACTTACCTTGTTACAATGATATGCCTCTCGTACTTGTGTAGGATGAAACCTATGTTACAATTCCCATTGCATGCAATAAACACTTGAAGACCAACTCAATCAGTCGTATTGCCTCAAGAAACACAGGTATGCAGGGCAGAGGCTCCAGTTTGTGGACTACCTTCAGATTGAAGTGACTCTCTTATGCGTGCCCAGGTAGCATTTTTTTTTTTCCAGCCTACAACCTTTTACATGGTTAAATAGATAAGAACCTTAAGGATTTCGCTGCCTCCATTCCACAAGAGAACAATCATAAAACATAAAAAATTAAAACCTAATAAAATAAAACACTCTACATGCACATTCGCTCTAAAGATTTAGGAAGTTTTAAAACAAAATAAAACAAATCAAACTTAAATTTCTAAAATGGAAACAACAGATTTTATGTCAATTGGAATAAAAGAAGATCTTTAAATTTATTCCCTTGATCTTACATGTCTTTTGTAATCCTTTTTATTTAATTAAACTATATTTATAGCAAAAGTTTCTTTATTGACCGATATCCATATTTTATAAAATGCAAAATCAGTAATAATATTTTAAGCAACACTTTGTACTCATCAATTTGATACTTTTTCTTAATCAACAGATACTATTTGATATTGAATACCATTCTAATTCTAGTCAATAACTAACATTTTTTCCTTTTTATTTTCTATTCAATCATTATCAATGTCAAATGTTAATCTTAATTTATTCAAAACTACTAACAATGTTTGTAATCCACTAAATATAGAATATATAAAGACAATAAGTAAGAAAGTGAGATTCTAATGTATATCATTTATTTATATAATTCAATTACACAAAAGTCAATATTATAACCACAAAATTGGGTGAGGTGAAGTCGAATGGAATCCATACCTCTTATTTTGCATCCATCATTAGTCAAAACCTTATATAGGTATGAGCTTGTTTTCATAGACATACATGGAAATTAGTGTATTGTAAATTGTCTATTTCAAATTCTTTCCTATTCCAAAATGTTGATCTAATCTTGCCCATTCTTATTGAACACCACCAACATCACATGTAAGGACAAAAATTTTCTATTATCAATAAATAGATTTGGTGAACCAATTGTAAATATTATTAATTATTTCTCTCACTTTTTTTGCAATGGAATGTAATTCTACCAAGAATCTAGCTTTCTAGATAGACAACTAAGCATAGTGAATGAGATGCTATGTAATTCATAAACATGGAGCTCTTCTTTGCTCATGAGCATGTTGCTTTTGTAGGTGGAAATATGCATAATTGTACTCATCAGATATGTTTTTCATCAGATAGATATTTGTGTAGCACATATTACATTTAAAATGGCGGAGATGAAGAAACAAAAGCAATGATTTTGGCCTGCAAGGTATGTAGGCAAGTGTTAGAAAATTCGTGGCATTTCTCATGACTTTAAAATTCATTTCATTTGCCAAGAAATTATAATCTATTCTATTTTCCATGAATTTTATAACACTTGTGATTGCATACCCTGTAGGCTAGGAGTGCTTTGGTGTGCATGCGTCAAATTTTCCACATGGTGATTATTTTGATTATGTGCTACATTTATGCTTACTTCAAAATGGGTGCTCCAAAAAATGTTCATCACTCCCAACAATATAATGCTACCATATCAATAAATAGATTCGGTTAACCAACTGTAAATACCATTAATTATTTTTAGTTTCACATGGTCTTTAATGCTTTTTCTCATATACCTAGTTACTTTTAATTGTTCCTTTTTTATTCCAATGGGCTGAGTACAATATCCTTTTTGAAGTCAAATAAATCATTGTTTCCCCACAAAACAAGGCATAGCTTTTAATTCAATTATTCTAAAAATACAAAATATGTTTCATGCCATCGTATTCTTCTTCTCGCTAGTCTTATTTATTCATTTTTCATCAAAGAGGGTGTAAGTTAGTCTTCAATTGGAATATGCACATGTTTCCTCTATAAGTGCTATTTGTTCTTATTCTATTTGATCATCCATTTATTATTTTGGTTTAACTAAGTCCTCCTAATTTTGTTCATACACCGATTATAGAACATCTTTTTACTATAATCAATCATTTAAAATCTAATACTTTTTACTTTCAATTTCCTTGTAATGAACTATTTTTTAGTGCTTTTTGCTTGTGACGATTTTATTATACTACTACTAACACATAAACTGCATGGATAATAATTCTTTCATTTACAAAATTATGGAGAAAATACTATTTATAAAAAGTATTTATATATTAAAGTTTTTTTTTTTTTTTGAAAAAATCATTAGTCACGACCATCATAACTAATATTCAAATAATGTATAATCACAACAAATACTATGAAAGTAATAAATCTTTAATTACCACACAAGCATTGCAACAAATATGCCATACCTAAATTTATTGACAATTTTTTTTAAAGAATATTGTTTTACTCAATATTACTATTTAATTTTTTTATTCAATTATAGTAATTAAGGGGATCACTAATAATTTTTTTAAAAATGAGAATTTTTTAATGTTCCATGCTTTTTATAAATATTATTTTATCCACAACTTCACATTTGCCATGTGTTAGTATCCATGATTGATTAGCCTAGTGAAAAATGTCAAATATAGATGTGCATCTAGGCCTAGCAAATACTAAACTAAAATACATATAAAATTATATCATACCTTAAATTCTGGAGATAAATTATTATTATTAACAAAACTAATTATTTGCAAATTTTTATTGTATTTAATTAACCAAATATAATTTATTAAGAGAAATTTTATTAAAAAATAATTCTCCTAATATTATTAATTAAAATTATTTTAAATGAATTATTGTAATTAAAATTACTCATGATTAATTTATTGAGATTGCAATTAATGGATACAATGGAAATAATCAAGATAGCCTACGGTTTTATTATGCATTTCCATAATCAATTTGCGACTAAAAATAATTGATGTGGAAACGCAAAAAAATAATTTCCCATTTTATGCAAATGGTTCTTAATCTCCCATGCATTGCCTGTCAAATAACAATAAAGAACTAGACTATAACATGGGGTTTAATTTTTTTTTACAATGTGCCAATTAAATGTAGAGATATAAATAATTTTGCACACATAACTTTGCTTTAATTGATCTATCCATCTAATTATCCATATAATATGTAAATTTATTTTTGAACATCTTTGTTCATTACAATGTACTCAACAAATGTTATCCTCATTCAACTCCTACTATAAACTAACCTCGCGTTATTCCATATTGAATTATTAACATGGTTTCCTTTATTTGACTCATTCAAACAATTGCAAATATTTATGAATATTTGTACTTCACATTGCATTACAAAAAAAAGTTTCTTCCTTCCTTCCCATTGAATAGGGCCATTTGTAATAGACCCTTATTGGTTTATTGTTGCATGTCTGTGCATGTGACTACTAGTTAGAGTTATTAGGAGGTACAACTTTCGTACGGTTAAGTGGGAAGTCCAATTTGAAGCAAAACTTTCCCCATTGCCACTTGCATGTGTGTGTGAGTTCATAATAGCCATGAGTGTATGTGTTTCACCCATTAGGACTTCTCATCCAATAGACAACCAAGAATTTCATCGCCTCAGAGTGAGTATGTGTTTTTTTGGAAAAATAGCCTAGATCTGATTCACATTGCATTAGAAAAACGGTTGAAGCTTCATCCAACTTTTTCTTGTTCATCTTTCTTCTAGTCATTCACATTGCATGACTGTGTATCTTGTCTTGCTAGATATCATCCACCCTTGCACATGTCCTTTTGTGCTCATGTTGGTTTGACTTGGGATCTTGGGTCTTGGGGGCTTGACCACTTCCTCAATCTTTGTTATCCTAGACCATCCACATTGATACACTTGGACCCCTCTTGAATGCCTATTTTAGTGTGAGTTTGAAGCAAGTTCATCCTCTCACTAAAGTGGGGCTAGATATAGTCTTAGAAAAAGTATCCTTTTCTTGATTTGGGAATAATTAATGATAAATTAGACTTGATATCACCTTAATCTAGTGTTGTAATGTGGATAAAAAATTCAAATTAGGTCTTGGGCCCTTGTGAACTAATGTATTTAAATTTCACCTTGCTAAAGTATTGTGAAGTGTTGTAACACACTTTCACACTTTTCTAGGGTTTTATCAATTAACTAAGCATAATAAATATAATTTTAATCATAATTAATCTTATCTTACCTTATTTGGAGTGTTGTAAAGTGTTTTAACACACATTCACATTTATCTGGGATTTTTATTAATAATTGGGCTTTCTTATGCTTTAATTGGCCCCATTTTACATCCACAAGCCTCATTTATTGCATCTTTTCAAGGATAATCTTGACACCAATTAGTAACCAATCATAATTCAGGTGTTTCTGGCTTGTGTGGCCTAGATTTAGTGATTTGGGACTCATTCACCACTTGTGGAGAATGAGTCCCACCTAGTTTTTTGGGTCTCAAACCTATTTTTACACCTTTCTAGAAACTTGATTTTTGATCCCATACATTATGGGTGATGGGAATCATTTGCCACCTTGGGTGAATGAGTCTCGTGTGACCAAAATTCAAATTTCTAGTGGGATTTATTCTCCTAGATCTGATATCAGCTTGTAGTGTTGTAATTTTGAGAATTCTTGCATAATTAAGTATAAATACAAGAAGGTTCTTTCACTCATTTTATCCTAACAAGTGATCAAGTGACCTAATAATTTTGTGAGAACATTCTTAATATAAATTTGACTTCACAAGAGCATTCAAGGACATTCAAGGGAAAAATTCTTCATCAATTGTTGTAGCAATTCAAGATCCATCATCATGGCAAGTTTCTAATTGAAATATTTCATGTTTCACGTAGTACCCCTCCGATTTTCTTATGTTTTCAGATAGTCCTTTTACTTTGATAGACTATGATACTATGCTGTTATTTGATTATTAACATTGGAGCGATGATGGTTTTTATATTTTGATGTGATGGTACACTATATGGATAATTATTGTTTTAAGTTGGATTAATTTAAGCAATGTATTATTTTTTTCAAAATTGGATTTCAGAAATCCTAATCGTAGCCTTATTTCTTTCTTAAATTGCTTACTCTATTGTGATTTCTTCTATTTACTTTTTGGGGGAAATTGAATTGTTGTACTTTTAAGTCTTCCAGATGTTATTTTATGAGGGGCTTGTTGTGTATTGTGGTTCAGCCCCTTGATTTACCTTATGTAGTGCACTTGGTTGAGATTTAGTTTAAACACCCAGTTACTACGAACAAGATGTGTTATCTCTTGTAGTATGGTTGATATTTATTATCATTTTTTGTGCACTTTATTTACCCTTGGTTGTGGATTAGATCCTCGTGTTGTTAGTAGGGAAGTGGGTCTTAGTGGGTGTCTGACACACAAAGGGGCACCAGGGTAACTCACTAAGGGTTTAATCAAGTGATAACTTAAAAATAATTAATGAATGGGTAACTCTCAATAATAAAGATAATGAATGTCTCTCTCATGGTTCAAGTGCTTGTTTAGGCTATAGGTGAGATGATAAGCATAGTTTGTATGGGGGTCTGACAGCCAGTAGAGGCAGCTAGGGTAACATAGGATGGGGGTCCGGTAGCCTAGGAAGGTTATGCCAGGGTAACCCATAGAAAATTATGTGTGACACTCCTCCTACGACAACACTATGTATTGTGCAGTTGATGTACTTGATTCTTTTACTTTGGAAGCAATGTTACCCTCGTGTTATGTATTGTACTTGTCTAGTTTAGTCTTGAGTTTTCCTATGTATTGAGGTAGATGGTTATGTCTACGGAGCCCTTTTACTATCTCCTTGCATGAGGGGTGGGCCTTCGGGTACCACTTGGTTAGGTGGAACTTGCACTATACACCGCAGGGTTCCCATTTCATGTTCATGATGGCAAGATCTTCTGGATTGAAGAGCTCGCATGTTCTAGTTGATATGTTCTATCTCTTATGTTCTTTTGTATAATTGGATTCTTATGTATTTGTACTACTCCTCATTTGTATTTGAGGAGGATTCTATATCATTGTAATTGTAAATTTAATGTATGAACTTCCTCATTTTGGAAATAAGCTTTGTAATTGCTTTATGGAATGAATGTAATCTTTAAATGATTCTTAATGTACTTTGTATCTTATGAGATGAATTAAATGCTTTGGATGTATGATATTTATTTTATGAGTAATAATTATATGTTATGGTTAGTTTACTTTTGTATAATGGGATTCGAATGTAATGTGTTGTCGCATATCTTAGAGGATGTATACGTTAGTGTTGTTCACTTTACATGTTAATATTACATTTAAAAAAACATTGCTACGCTTCCATTGTGTTTGCATCTTTCTTTAAGGTTACATGGTGGGGCATTACATTTCATGCTTCATTATCTTTTTTCATTATTTGGTTTAATTACCTAAAATGGGTTTGACCAAGGAAAACCCCTATTCCCTAATAATCAACAAGTTTTCCCCTCTTTAATGTGTGATTGCAGGTTTGTAGATTGAAGAAAAGTGGATTTGATGCCTTCAAAAGCACGAGAATGACAAAGATGCAAATGTTGTCAAAGTTTCCATGAAAAGTTTCAAGACTTGTGGAAACTCAGATCTAGGGAAAAATATCCATCATATTTGCATGCAATCAATCGGAAAGTGCTTATTTTATCCATCATCAAAGGCTTGCAAAATTTCAATTAAAGATTCTGCTCTTGGGACACTTTGTGACAAAATGGGACTGATCCCCCAGTTGTACTGAATGAGCTTCATTGTATGATTTTTTCAGAGATCTTTGTAGATTTGGATACCCATTTGGCTAAAATTTGATCTTGTGCAAAGACCCAGATCTGGGATTGATTCATCCAGAATGGAGAATGAGTCCCACTAGGCCTAAAAAATAACAATTTCAGAATTTTAGAGCCCAATTTCATCTCTCTTTAGATTCTAGGTGCACACTTTTAGTTTTGTAGATTTCTATTTTATTTCATGGTCATTTATAGGTCATTCATTGAAGCGTTGCATAAAACTAGGGTTTTTCATTTCATCCTTCATTGCATTATCTTTCCAAGTCTAAACATGGTGGTGAACCCCTCATTAGATATCATTCAGCCCCTAGGACAACCCCTTTTCCAGATTTTAGTCTCCCTTGCATGGAAATCTCAAGGGTTTGTTCTTAAGTGAAAGGTTGGAAATAGCATTTCTCCTTTTAGGTTCTAAACCTTAGAAGCAAAAGAGATACCCCTATTTTCCTCATTTCAAATATACGATGTTACGATAAATGAATATCAATTTTTGGGAAAACTTGAAATGAAATTCATACTAATTTAATTATAAACCACTAATGGACAAAAATTTCATGTTATTACTTGATATACCATTAGGGTGTTCATTTTATACCTTCACCTTCTGAAACTCTAAATATCTAACCATGATGTAAGTTAAATATTTTCCTTATTTTTGGGTCAAAAAAGCATTTTGGAACAAATTGTGTAATCTTTTTTCTACTCCAAGATGAGTATGAGATGGTGTTTTATGTGCCTTATACATGATTATATGCCTTAAATTTTTATTTTTATGACATAAATACATCTCTAATATTTTGATAATCTAGTTACATAAAAATAATATCCTTATTTTTCCATTTAAAATCTATTTGTAAAGTACTAATTTCCTAATAAAATGAATCAAATTTCTATTATTTGAAACAATCTTATTTGTCAATTCAAATTATAGATTTAGTTAGTTTAGGAATATGCTATAATCATTTTGTAGTAGATCATTAGGATCATTATTTTCTTTTTCTTTGATATAAGAGATGTCAATTTATCAAAATCACAAAGTAATTATAGTTACGTTCAGTTGATGTCGCATATGGTCTAATTTTATTTGTTTAATTTCAATGTAAAAAAATTTATAAATTAGTCCAAATTTATGTTGTATGTTTATGCTAATTTTGAATGTATCTAAGTGATATATTTTGAATGTGTCTTTAATGCCATATTCAATTCAAATTGTACATTATTTAATGATCTCTTTAAAACAAGTATCAAAACTTATCCTAAATATTTTATTTAAAAAATCAATAAATTCAATGATTCATGCTTTGTAATTAGTTTGTAGATATATTCCTTTCTAATTGTTTAACATGTAGTGGTCCTTGATGGAGCAACTGCCATTAGTTGATGGATGTTTTATAGATGACATTTTGCATAATGAGCAACCTCAAAAACCCTCACATCCACACTCTCCACATCGCCCCCACCTCAAAACCCCATACCTCCACCCTCTCCACCTCGTAACCCCTCCTTGCATTTGATGGGGCTCAATTGTGAGAAAACATCAATGCAAGCATAAACATTATTCAAGAAAATATTATTTTGATTAAAACTGAGAATAATATACCCCCACCTAGCACATTTTGCATCTTCAAAGCAAACTATTGTCAACTTTGTTCGATCTATCAATGTAGATTTGGATAGTTTTCACTGATGGAGAGAGGTGCAAAGCCAATTTTATTTAAATGGACTATCATATAGAGAGATCCTTGATCTCCACATTACCAAAAAAACCATTTCTTCATATTTCATTAACCCTTATACTAACATACCAATTCCTCCTAATAGAAAATGAATTTTAATTAGATGGTGTAGACACCCGCAAATATCCATACATTATTGGGACTAATGGTGGATGGTATTTGATCATCCACCACATGCTAATTGTGAGGCTCCCATTTATTTTTTGAGATAATTATGGGCTAAGTTTGAGATGGGTTTAAAACCCAATTTGTTGTGTGACTTTTTCTCCAAGAGAAGATAAATCTATGAAATGACCCTTTAGAAATAAAAGGGAGATAGAAAATAAAAGGATATTATGATCCTTGTTTAAAAGAGAGATTAATAAAGAATATGTATAAACACTCTTTAAAAAGGGGAATAATAGTTATTTATTTAAATAATTATTAAAGGAAACCTTTGTGAAAAGGTGTGATGGTTTGGGAACCACCACTTAAAAAATATATAAAGTATTTGTGTGAGACATGGGAAACATTCAAGCATGAGAATGTTTAAGTATGGGGAAAATTCAAGGAGAGAAAATAAAAAGGAAAGAGGAACAAAAAGGCACAAAGGAGTGAAGGTTAGGGTCTAGGTGGGTATTTAAACATTTAGAGAAGGGGCACATAGGGGTGTGTCCAACTTGAGGTACAACATACACCTAGGAGTGTCCTGGCCAAGGTTGAGTTTATGTCGTAAAGGTAGGTTGGTTCTGTGCAATAATTGGTTCCTCCAAGGGTGTTTGTACTGAGAAACAACCTAGATCTATAACCATTCCTCTGAGTGTCAGATAGTAGCCTTTCCATGACTTTAAGATAAGTATTGAGAATCATTGATTAAATAATATTGAGAATATTGTTTATATGATTTAGCATTAATATCATTAATGTATGTGAAGGTGTTATTCCATTTACTATTTTGATTATTTAATTTTCACACATGTTTGTAGCTTACATTCATTATTCACATTTATTTTGATAATATTGCATATTATAAATTATATTAACTCTAATATTTGTTATATTCATTTTGCTGCTAATACTTAATAACCATAAGAGGAAAAGTGACATCACATTTGGTATTAAAACCTAATGATCAAGCCTTCCTACCTTTGAAATTTCATATTAACCAATCTTTAAAATACTCCTTGTATGTAGTATTATACACTTTGTCCTAACCTTTGAGTCATAAGACTTGATTCCATAACACCTATCTTATAACCTTTGTTCATATGCTAATTTTGTTTTTCTATTTGTTAATTAACATTAATCAAAATCTTAGTTCATATATGTATGTTTAGATACATATTTTAAATCTTGTATAAAGTTAACATTACTTTAAAAAACTCACTATTCACACCTAGATTCAACTTAAAAATAACTTATTAATAAGATTTTATATATAGATTCAAATAAATTATTGATCTATAAACCCATAATATTCTTCAATTATAATAAATTATCAATATTTTAAAAATATATACATCATTTAAACATAAAATTATTAAGTTTAAACATATTATTCACACTTTCAAATCTATCTCTGCTTTGTTATGCCTATATCATTTAAACCGATTGAATTCCGTTCACTAATCACGTTCTATTATATATCTCATCTTGTCATCGATGTATTCTTGAAGACCACCATGGACTATGAACCATCCACACTGCTGCAAATATTTGTATGTGTATATAGAATACGGGACCCTTGCTGAAAAGAATATAATTCCAAAAGTTGAGACATCTAGGGTGAGGGGTCGTGTCTCTAAAGAATTACATTAGGCATCACTATGTTGTTCTTTGTTCCCAATGTACATATATGCTACGGCCAAGTAAAATTCACTGTCCACAATTTACTGCGGCCGAAAATTAACCGTATTAATATTTTTCATAAAATCAAAGCTTTCGAAATATATATTAAAAATTATTAATGCGGTTAATTTTCTGCCATGGTGAATTACTAGCAGTGAATTTTACTTGGTGGTGAATTTTCCTTGGTGAATTTTCCATTGCGATGAATTTTCCTAGAACCTTGCAATGCATTAAAGATGCAATAGTGGAGGAATGCTGAGCAACTCAGAGAAATCTCTAGCATTCACGAGGGTTATGGAAACACCATAGGGCGCTACTAGTGAAGTAGAATATAGTAAACGGTTCTTCAAAGAAAGCTTATGTCAGAGATGTTGTCTTGAGGGATGCCATATGAAAAGAGAGCACATCAATCACCGGATTATAGAGAAACACTATAATTATTCAAGAAGTGAAACTTAAATATTGAAGTCGTTCGAAGAATTGAAAACAAAGTAATGTTTATCATTATTTTCCCTTTTTAATGAATCTGTATATGCTTTATCGAAAACAAAGGTTGGTGCACGGACAGCATACTTAGGCACACTTATCAACTTCAAATTGATGCAGTTACGACAAACCTTCTTTAATCTCAAGTCGTGTTCAGAGACAGGAAACGGTTCTCTTTTCGCTTATGCTATATCTCATATGTGCTTGAGAATTTTCTACAGAGCAGTGGAGAGCAGTTCTACTTCTCTATCGATGCTTTCAAGATAACTTCCTCCGAAAGAGAGTATGTATCTCGCAATACTCTCACGCACATATTCTGCTGCTACGTGAAGTGTTGTCTGTTGTTTAATTTGTCCGAGTTAAAAGGTGAAGAAAGATTACAGACCAATAAATTCTCAACAACACTCTTCAAACACCCATGAAAGGAAACAATTTGCAACTGTGTATTCCCAAAAAAGTATTTTTCACATTCCTTCTATTGACATCAACCGAATCTCATTTTTATATATAATGTGATTGTCAAATATTGATTCAATGATTTTCATGATTGATAATCAGTGGATTAATCAATTGCTATATTTACACAATCACCATGATCGATGAATTATTGTTGGTAATAGGTATGACAAAAAAAATAGCTAAACTGACCACTCAAATATTCAATACAGTAACATTACACAATTTTCTTTTAGCATTCTTACATTTTTGACATCAAATTGGCCTATGGTATTAGCGCGTTCTCCATACAAATACCTTTCTTTATGTTTACAATTGGCACTCGTACCAACTTCCCAACATAAACAAATATCTATTCTAAGATAGGATCTTAGATTTTCTAGGAGGATGCAAACCTCATTGGTCTATCTAGTTCTCAAGGGCCTATTGTTTATTAAAATCCAAAGGATATATAAACAAGATGAATACCAAAATGTTTTTATTTTTGCTTTTTCTAATTTAATTTGTGCAATTCAACAAATTGTTTGGCGTCATCTTTTTTGAAAAAGGTTTAACATTTTTTCTCTATCTTGAATTTGGTTATTAAGAAAAAGAGATAGGTCTACTAAGACTAAATTCTCAAATTTTACCAAATCTAGGTTTCACAATTCATTACAACTTAATCAACATTCACAAAAGCTACTATTTAAGAATGTGAATAAAACAACCATATTAAATTCATTTACAAGGCATTGGGTACACATCTAATGGATCATGTTAAGCTTTGGAAGCTTAATATATTTGTACATAGAATATTTTGGTATAAATATTTATATATACAAGTCAAATAGAAGGAATATTCTTAATTATAAATAAATAAAAAATTGAGTCTTGATTTGACAATTTTTATGTAGCTATAGTTGTCCACCCGAACCCTAAAAGATTCAACCAATACGCAAGCTAGATAAAGGGATGATAGAGATCATGAAGCTTAAGCCTCTCTTAAAGAATAATCAAATATAAGTAAGACATTTGTCAAAAACATAAAGTTATATATGAGGACGTTATTTTCAATTAAATCCAACCAATGAACCAACTAGCAACCCTAGTCTATAGCTATGAGTCACATTGAATTGACAAACCATATGATCAGTCAATAAAGAGTATCTCCTCATAAAAAAGAATGGTTCAAAATTTATTTTACCTATTTCATCTATGGCTACTCATTAGCCATTGAAACATCTTATATAGTAGTTCATTTATTATACAAGCATTGTTAGAATGTTCCTCAAAGGTTTTATTCATATTTAGAGATTTTTAAATGTCATAGAAAGCCTAATTTTGAATCATAGAACCCTAAATGTCAAATTTGAATATAGTTTTGAATAATTCATGAAGCTCTTGGAACATTGATTTGTTTGTTGCAAGAGTTCAAATTTCTATTTGGGTAGTGCAATTTTATTTTAAGTTGTCTTTGAAATAAGAGTTAGTGTATTAGTATTTTTAGGGTGAAAATTGTATATCCATACTAATTTTCAATTATCTTTCTATTTATTTTGAGTGATTTTAGTATGCTTGTTATGTTTGTGTAAAATCAACATCTATATTTTCTTTTAAATTTGAGTTATATTATGGGCCCATAACCCATGGGTCCTTGGATTCACATCTTAAACTTGGAAAATTGGCATTGTGTTTTGAATGGGTTGGTCTCAAATAACACCATGTTGTTATAAGATATGAAATCAAATAGGCTCCCAGGCTTAGACATGGGGACATGTCAAATCTTCCAAGGGGAGAGACTATCTATTCCAACATTTTCTATGATATGCAAGTAGGTTATGTGATGTTTAAATCTTTCACATTTTTCTTTTATAAATCATTTTAGTGAATTTTCCTATGATGTCAAACCTATAAGAAAAAAATAGGCATTGAGACCTAGTATTTTTATCAAGTACCTTGTGGGTATTCATAACCTATTGCTTTATTTTTCTTAATGTGCTTAATGGATTTTTTCTCTATTGTACTTTATAATTGGACTTGATCAACCCAATAACCTTGTTCACTTACCTTATTAGATAGGACTAAGATTCTATTTGTACATTGATTTTGATATATGAAAAGAGAATATTCATGTAGTCCAAAATGCATGAATATCATCATGGAATGTATGTTGAAGTTATAGGTTATACTTTTATAAATCATGAGTGACTACATAGTATTGGGTATGCATTGTAATCATATTGTAATATTTTAATAATATTAAGGAGTTACATGAGCAGGTAAAATGGTAAATTTGAAGGATAGGAGGTTAAACACATAAAATATAATTATCTTTTCAATCATGATATATTTCATAAGACATCTATATAGTCTTATCAAAATTTGATTAGGGGAAGTGATTTTACTAAAATTATTTATGAATTTAAAAAATAAAATTTAAAAAGATGATTTATGAATTAAAAGAAGAAAATAATATAGAACAATATAAATATTCAATGTTAGTATCTTCAATTACTAGCCATGTTCTTCTTTGCATTGTGACACAAATGTATCTTGTGCTACCGAGGACAGTAGTTAATTTACAAGGGGAGAATTGTTATGTGACTTTTTCCCCAAGAGAAGTGAAATCGATGAAAAAACACTTGTACAACATCTACATGTATCAAAATTCATGTTTAATAACATTTTAAACTATATATAATATTAATTTTAAGTATTTGGTGTAGATGTGTGACTATAGGACATCATCTCGATATGATTGTGTTTATTTTACATCAACAATTGTACAATTGTGCATACCTTACACTGAAATAAACCAATATATATTGACCCTAGAAAATTGCATATGTATAGATGTAGTTTTTGATTAGAGGTAAATAACGGGTTTTGAAGGGGCCCACAACCCTTTACAAAAAAGGCAACTAAAACAAAAGTGAACTATAGTAAGTATAAATAAACCGAAATGCAGTGTACCCATAACAAAAATTCAACCAAAAAGGAGGAACAAAACCATCAACATTACATATTTTTTAGAATATCTACAACCTCCACATCACACGTTACACCCTTTTGACCATCATCAAAGGCGTCAAAAATTTCTTTCACAGGTGCACCAGATAGAGCTTTGGTCTTGTTACGGGTCCTAGCCCCAGGCCCACCCACATTTACCTCGATGATCAAAGCATTATTCATTTCATCACCCTTTTCACCAAACACCTCACCCTCCAATAGGATGCTAACAGCACCAGTCTCACCAAATTGAATAGTCTCCTTGTATTTTTTGGTAGTTTCAAAAGGGGAGGTAATATGAATAGAATTAAAAATACCCCCAGATTTATCCACCTTCCCACCCTTTTCCATGTTAGCGTAAAGCTTCTCAAAATGAGTTTCAAGGGAGAGAGCCCTACCTTCAAGATTCTGCTTCATAATAAACATTTCATTCACCATAATTTTTAGAGAATTCATCATATTATCAATTTGATTCTAGCCTCGAGACTCATTAGCTTTACTCAACATACTACAAACTTTCACATTGGTCATATTCAATTCGTGGAACAACCATTTAAATAACTTATAAAAAATAATGGAACCCTCTCTAGCAGTTCTCAAAACATAAGAAATATTTTCCTTATCAATGTTGAAGACTCCCTTACCTAGAGAATCCTCCTCATGAGAGGAACTTACCTTATCCTGACTAGTAGAGACTTCCTTCCCCTTCCTAGCAGTAGTTGGAGTTTGGATTTTTTGAATAGTCTCCACAATTCCCACATCAACTGCCTTTCTTTTCTTCTACCTATCCAGGTTCACACTAGGAGAATCCTCAACACCTTGCCCCACCTTAGGCACAACCTTCCTTTCCATCAACAAGCCTAAAACCTCAATAAGAGAATCCACATCACCAAATCTGCTCATAATCTTAAGAGGAGACTTCATCTCTAGCAGTTGGTTCACAGACTTAACAACCAACTTCCTATTGCTTCCTATCTCCAACTCCTTTTTCTTCTTCAACCGCAGAATAGGGGGAGGCAAAGAAACCTCACCAACCACTTCATTCCACTCTTTCATGCAACTCATCAACATTTCAACACTTGGCTCCTCACTGCAGGTTTCATAACCCTTGTTAGGGCTCAATTCCCCTTTTTTAGACTTCCTAGAAGAAGGGGTTTCCTCTTCCATGGTAGCAAGAGAATATGACACATAGTCAACATCATCCTCAGATTCTGACTCCTTCTCCAAGATGAGCTTCCTCTTCTTTCCTTTCTCGCTAGCCTAGTCCTCCTTAGAGACTGTATCATATTCTTCCTCCAGCTTCTTCTGCTTACCCTTAGGGGTAGAAATTACTTGACCACTTCAAAGGCTTTAGCATAATTAGAGATTAAAAGGATAAGCCCCACATACAAAATAGGGTACTTTGGGTTCTTCTTATGGTCCTTGAGGCTAGAATGTAGGGAAGCCAAAAGATAATAGGGAAAATAATTCCTTTTCTTATGGAAAAAGTGATTGAGCATAATGAAATGATAGGAATTTACCATAGATAATCATCCTTCAAGGGTAATGTAACACATGATCTCCTCAACCACATCCCCCCATAGTGCCTTAAGAGAGCTCCTCTAGTAACCACCACTTCTCACCATCTTCAATTCTTGAGCTCCATCACCTTTGAAGAAGATTTGCATGGTAGCCTGCGACTCCTTTTTTATTTATAAAGACTTTCTTTCCCTCCATCAAGAGCCCCACCATGTTGGCTATGAAATATTCATTCACATCAAACTTCATTCCACCCAACTTGATAATCCTATTGTTCCATGCTTTTGCGAACAATATAGTAATCTATAGATTGTTTCCATGTAATTTCTCCAGGTATCGAGTCAACCCACCCTTTTCTAAAATTCTCCAAACCTCTAGCTTCTTCTTGTAAACATCACATGATAAGGATTTAGCTTGGTTCCTGTCTCCTCCCATGGCTTCTGTTAATGTAGAATCTAGAAGTTTGAAACTTTGAATGCAATAAGCAGAAACCTTGAGAAGGGTATGCAAATAGTGCCCACAATCTGTGTGAAAAAAGAATAATGGCAGGAGTGATTAATGAACCTAGTGCTATGTTCCCTATGGATATCAATCCTTGTACCATCAACTCAATCCAATTTTTTGTTACCATTCCTTACCATAATATCCCACCATGTGATGAAAGTTGTGCACAATCCAAGCCCCGCTAAATCATCAATCACTTTAAATTTAGCAATCATGATTAATTCTTGAAATTGCTTCTATAGGGAGGAGGTTGTTTACTCCTCATTCCCTAGCTCCACTAACTCCTAGATTTGAAAACACATCAGCAAGTCCATTTCCCTCTCTTAATATATGAGAGATGTAATATTCATCAAAGGACTTAAGAATATCAATAGCATCTTTGATAAAATTTTCAATAGTCTATGAGGGGGCAGCACAATTCTTCAAATTATTTATGATAATGAGAGAATCTCTCTCAAGCCATAATTTCTTAAATCCTTTCTTTTGTGCCAGTTTGAGACCATGATAGGCTGCATCGTATTGATGTAGTTTTAATTTAAAGTTGCATCATTTAATTTCTTATTTATATTTTAATTTATGTCCATAGAATTTAATTCAATTGTACACATGTGTGAAACAATATTGTGTATATGTAGGGAGGTCATGTCATATCCATGAATGACCAACCACAAAGTGTGGTGAGCACTCCTAAGCCATCATCATCTATTATGCATGGGCCATCTCAGCTGTGTGTTTTCAAAATTTATTTAATTTTGAAATTTACATGTACTTTAAAAATTCACTAGATGCACTATTATTTTAAAATTTAAAATTCAATTATTTTCATTTATATTTAAATTCAAATATATTCATTTCATATATATGTATATGTAGGATGATAGCAGTTTCCCAATAGGTGCTAGACAAGATCTTGATCAGAGTCATTTTCATGAGTCATCCATGTCATTTGAAGTCCTAAACTTTAACAAATCTTCCATACAATTTATAGTTCTTTTAAATATTTATACATGATTACAATCATTTTTTATTACTAATATTTTCTAGCCTATTGTTTCTATTATTCAAGAATATCTAGGAATTAGCAACTCATACATTTGGTCCTCAACAGAAAGTTATATCACCTATTGAAGAAAATGTGCCTGTAGAATCAAATGATCAAATGGTAATTTACGCATACTTTATAGTTTAGATTTAAAATTTTTATTTTATGATTTTATCAATTAAGTTAAATCAAATCAAAATTTCTTAAACTTTATCTAACTTCAAGTTTCTTAAACTCTTCTACAACATGATATAGGTCCATCTAGTTCACGTGGAATGAAGAGGAGTCTTTATTTTACTGATCATCTTGAAAGCCAAGCTAGTTTTATTTTATGGACTATATATACATGTATACACATGTCTATATGTATATTTTATTGATATATGTGTCACTTAACATACATTTCACATGTTATTTCATGTCCACTTCTAGACATATTTTAGTACATTTCATGAGTTATATATGATCATTTACATAATTATTATTATACAAACTTTAATATCTTTGGAGATACATTTTCATACATGTTTTATTCTAGACTAGCTTTATATATATCTAACATTTCATGTGGACTTTAATATATTTTATTATGCATACACTCATGTATATTATGTTCATTATGCTGATTAAATGCACTCACATATATATATATTAGACATTTTCAAGTATGCACTCTAAGTACTTGTCTAATCAAATTACAATATTTAGATGCTATTGTTGAATGAAGTTTAGTTGTCTTAAAATGGTTAACTTTCAAAGTTCAATAATATCACATGGTTAGGTGATTTAACCAATGCTAAACTAAATATTTGTTAAATGTAACAATTTATTATATTCCTTATAATTTATAATGTTCATAATAAACTAAGGGCCTATCTTTAACTATTTTACAATTAGAAAATATTCATCACTAAAAAAAAATATATACAAAAATATGCCACTTAATGAAAACTTATGAAAGTAATCTTATGTTGATATTAGGGATTGATGTGTATTTTATTATATGATTAAAAACCTTCCACAAATGGGAGAATCTCATGATCTATAGAAAAATCAACAATGATATATTAATATTTGATAAATGAAAGTCATCCTTAAATGATGCCTTTTTTTTTTCTTTTTTTTTTTAAAGGTGAAAAGATGATATATATTAATATATAATAAGGAGGTTACAAAATAGTTGCTATGGTTCTTGAAAAATAAGACTATATTAGAGTAGCTTACTAAAAATTAGATTACAAAATTCCCCTTATATTTTCTATGCTTTCACTACCTATACACATTAACTCTTATATGTCAAAATAAAAGCAACTAAACACAACAAAAAACCCTCATCCTAAAGATACTACATGTATATACATCTATTTCCCTTCATCAACCCTTTAGAAACCAAAATCCACTTATTCCTCCATTTCCACAATGTCATTTTCTACTTGCTTTTCTTTGAGTTCTTGATCTTCATTTCCCATGTGGTTCATTTGTAGAGGAATATTAAGATGAGGAATCTCGTGTTGTTATAGAGGAGTAAAAGAGCTTGCATGATCTGAAATGACAACTAGAGGAATCACTTGAGGTACTTGAGAAGGTGGATGTACTAGTACATTAATTGGCTCAGGATGAACATGGTTGAGCATAGTGAGGATAGAATTATTCTACCATATGATATCATCTGTGAGGTCCCCACCAACTACCACTCTATGTCTTTCCAGTGTTGACTATAGGTAATGAAAGCTACACATCTCCAGTGTATTTTTTATGATATCAAGAACATAGATGTACACATTCCCGTTGAGAAGAAAATTTCGAGGGAAAAAGTCACCTACTCTCCATTGGCCTTTCCAAAATTTGTATTCTTTTACACCTTTGAGAAATTTATCATCTTTCAAAAAGACATCCTTGACAACTTTTGAAGCTATCAACTGAAGATCAAGTAAAGATTGAAGCAAGTCATAAGCATTAGATAGAATGAAAGAGACCAATTGAGAAGGAAAAATGGCCTATCAAGCTTGGGGATAAAGTACCTCTTCTCCAATAATTCAAACAACACTCTTTCTATAATAGTAACAATGGGATTTAAATACCAGGGCTACCTATAAAACCCCAATTATTTCAGAGAAAGGAAGCTCCCATTCTTCAAATGGTATAGGTACTCTATGGTTACACAATAGGTATTCCATTGTTGTTTTGCCACAGGATCTGTAAACTTTGATTTCCCCTTCTCTTCTAATGAAGACTGAACTTGCATTCCCACCTTCTTGAAACCCTTCGACTGTTGCACTTGAAATTGTGAGAAAATGAAACTGAGCTGGAAATAATATAAAGTCCTTCGCACACTTGAAAGGAGGAGATACCATTTAGATGAAATCATCATGATTTTGAGCAGCCTCTACCTTTGAATTTTTAAATCTAACGTCTTTCACCAAGCATACAAAATCATCATTATAGGCGGTGTTAGGTACAAGGAATCACCTACAAAAATCCAAACAAGGTTAGCAAATAAAAAGATCTTCCTTCACTTTCTTGAGAGCATCCTTTCCCAACATGATTCTGATATGAGGATTTGATGATCACATGAACCAAAGGCCTCCCATTACCAATGTACTTCAAATGAGGTGACTATTCTAGCATCATCTCTTAATTACAAAGTTTTGCAAACCCTTTAAGTAATCTACAACTTATAAATGGAAAGGAAAATATTGCCCCTTCAACTAACGCCAAGATGTCCTTAGTAATTCCTTTCCAAATTTAGGCACACAAAGGTAGAATGAGAATGTACTTCATTAATCATTAATGAAACAGTCATTGTAATTAAATTTTCCATGTTGGAAATGCTTGTAGCTCATAACTGATGGAAATATTGCCACATGGATGGTATCTAGTCTTTGTTTGCATGTGACAGAACATACATTCTACTCCATTTACATTTTATGATCTCTACCAACCAATGCATATTATATCCTCTGACAATGTGTACAACCTACATTGTCCATGTTTTTGAATGGCATGAAATAAATATATAAATTACACAAGAAGTTCATTTTTACTTGTCACCTAAACAAGATTTAACTTCTCTTGTTGTGCAATTTCCACTAAGTGAGGATAATCTTGTATGCAACCAATGACTTGAGCTAAATAGAACTTCTTGGTTATTGCACCCCATATTTTCCAAACAATTTGCTAATTTGTTGCCTTCATAGTATGTATGAGTGACCTAATAATTTTGAAAATTCTCTATCAAAGCCCAAGCTCTTTCAAGAACAAAATGCAAATTGTCCCTCAAATTGACCCTCCATGCAAATCTAAGACATCCTGTTGAGTAATATCCACTAATTATGGAAATCCATGAGTCAAGAGAGGTCGTGTAATATAAAGAGATCTTGCTTTTTACTTTGCATATTAGCTAAATAATCAGCTAATGTGTTTCCTTCTCTATACATGTGTGTGATTTGATCATTCTAAAATCTATCAAGCAAATCCTAGATCCCTTGAAGCACATATTGAAGAATCAAGATTTGAAAATTCTTTAGTTTAAAACCATTGACTATCAATAAGGATCTCCTTCGATATGTAAGTCTTTAACACCAATCTTCAAAGTAATTTCTAAATTTATCAACAATGCTTTTGATTCTGCTAAATTATTATATCCTTTTAGGAGATAATTCGAATGGAGTGCTAATACCTTACCCCTTGAATCATGTAAAAAAATTCTTGCCCCTAATTCTCCTAGCTTCCCTTTTGAGGCCCCATAGAAGTTCAAATTTATGTGTCCATCCTGGGGTTCCTTCCATCTAACATGTTTCCTATTACACTTCTCTGCCTTTGGTTGCAAGGGACTGCTTGGGAAAGGTAGCTTTAAATACTTCCAATTCTATAGGATGTGATTTTCCTAATTTGTAAATGTTGAACTAATACCTTTATGCTCTTGAACACTTGCATTTACTACATCATTTGATGAAACTACTTTCCTAAAAATGCATAAATTTCACTCCCACCATAGATTCCATGCAACTAGTGTTGGGACCACTTTCCATATACATGCAAAGAAATATGACTTGAATAGAACTGACCAAATTTGAAACAAATTGCATAAAGAATTTGGAAAAGGCATCTAAAAGTTAAGCTTGTTCAGAACACAATCCCAACTTTGTTGCACAAACTTTCATTTCACAAAAAGGTGATGTACTTCCTCAATCTACTCATTTGACAATGGGAACATGAAAGGAAAAAAAATAATTATTTTTTCTAACTGATCACTAGTAAATATTTGCTTCCTCAATGCCAACCAAGAAAAACTCCCTACCTTGGGTAAAAATTTACTATCCCAACAAAAAGAATAGGCCCTTTGGGGAAGTAGATGTCCTGAATTATGACTTAAATCCTTACAACATTGTTTGATCATGTAATTTCCATCCCTTGAAGGTTCCCAAACCAATTTGTCTAATTTTGAATAGAGATAGTCCACTTGTTCATTTAAAATTTTTTGTAACACACTACCCTACTCATTGGTCAATGAAGGTTCTATTATTCTTTTCAAGGTTATTTTAACTATTATAGAATTAATTGACTAAACATAATCCAACAAAATTTCCCCCATACTTCCTTCCAAATTTCCATTACATGAACTTGTACCATAGAAAAGAGTACCCGTTGCTTGACATGGGATTAATTCATGATAAAATGGACTTAATGAGGCCTTAATCTAGTGTTGTGAGACATTTTATGTGTCTAAACTAGCTCTTGGATCCTTCCAAATTGAATAACATGCTTTTAACATCTTGTAAAGGTGTTGTAAGATACTTTCACACTTTTCTAGACTTAATTAACTTATTTCCTTAATTACACATTATAAAATGTGTTTAATAACATTATTACATCAATTTAGAAGGCTTGTAAAATAAACTTAATGATAAACTATTGGTGTAATTAATTATTTAATTACACTTTAGGATAAGTTTACCTAGCCAATTATTTATTTCCTAGGATAATTATTATTTAATTCTTATCTTATCTTATTGAGTTGTCTTTTTTCTCAAGATAAGATTAGGGTTGTCTTTTCATGATTTATTGCATCATTTCCTTTTTGAAGGCTTTTGTATTATTTGTAAAAAAAATTCATTCAATAATCAATAATTTTTATTTTTGCTTGCACACATTGGCTCTGAGGGTTTACAAAACTTCTATTGTTTTTGTTGTGAATATCTTTGCATGTGATGGGTGATTGCTTCCAGGTGATTCTTGGGGACTATGAAGTTGGTTTTTCAACTTCTACATTGTATCAGAGCTCCAGACCTATTGCTACCTATTCGTGATCTAAATATATTCTCTCACAACATCTTTTTATGTGCAAGGGTTTCAAGTTAGATTGATTTTTTGTAGATTTGGGGGTAGCCAAAATTTCAGAGTATTTTGGGCTTGAACAGATGTTGTGATCATGATCAACGCATCCAAAAAACCCTAGAAATGCCTTTCGTTTTGTCAATTTAGACAAAAGTTGAAAAAAAGGAAAAAAAAAATTAGCCCTAAGGCCGTATGGCCCCAGGGAACGTAGATCAAGGCTGAAAACACAAAAAAAATTATTAAAAAAATATAAAAAATTATTAAAATTTTACATGGCTAGTTTAAATCCACACCATCACCCTCCTACCACCGGGCAGCCACCGGCCACCAACCTTGCCACTTGTGGCCCTGCGGCCCTTCTGTCGAGCTTCGTTGGGCTCCGCCGAGCTCCCTCGTCCTTCGCACCACTGGCCAAGCCTTAGCCCCCGCGGGCTTTAAACTTTAAGTCACTGGTCACATTGGATCCAGGGGCTCCACTGCCAGGCTTCAAACCCTAGCCCCCTGGTTGCTGAGAGGAGCAGGAGCCAAAAATTTCTAGCCCCAGAGTGCCTCATTTTTGCACCTGCTTAGTCTAGAAGTGCCCTTTTACAGGGATTTTTTTCATTTTTCCATAACTTTTGCAAACGGAGTTGTTTTTTCAAAAATGAATAGTCAACAGAATGCTGATTTGACGATAGATCTGATGGTGGTGGTTTTATTTTCTGATTTTGCAATTTTGATGCATTTTTCGCCTGTCAAAGCTAGAAGTTGTTGTTTTCACTCCAAGAGGCGTAACCTTTGCGTCCTAGCTCCGTTTTTTGAAAACGAATAGGCATTGGAAAGCTAGTTCAGTTCTCTACATAGATCTCAAACCTATATTTTCAAAATTATTTACCAAGTATCTGATATTTCTGTTTGATCTCCGCCTTTACCTTTTAAGTTATTTTCTTGAGATCAGCGAGCATTATTTTTTTATTTGAGAGTATCTATTGCTGTTTTTCTGTCATGGATTTATTTTACATTGCACCCATTATTCCATTCAACTATTTTGGTTGGAAAAAATAAATGGAGATTCACTTGAAACATAAAGGGTTGTATAGGGTAACCATGCGTACAAAAATTGAACCTACAGGTGCTACTGAAAAGAGAAAATGGTTTAATAGGTGTGATGAAGCTTATGGTACATTATTTCTTTCTCTTTCATCTAACCTTCTTTTTCACATTGAGTCTTGCACTACACCAAATGAGATATGGGTTACTTTAGAGTCTTTGTTTGGGAAGTAGGATACTATGAAAGGGTTTCAATTAGAGAATAAGCTTATTAGCTTAAATCCTACAGATTTTGATAGCATCCGGGAGTTTTTCACCAAACTCAAGTCTCTTAGATTACAGTTGTCATAGTGTGGTGTTCAGAAAGAAGACTCTCAGTTGATGTTGTCCATTCTTTCTAAGCTTGGACTAAATTATTCAATTTTTGTATCTACCTTTTATGCCACTATGGATGCACTTGGTACAAGATTCACTATGCCATCTCTTGATGACTTTGCTTCATCTCTCACTCATGAGAAAGCTAAGTTAGCTAGCATAGGCACCGTGAAACCTTCTTCCTCTTCACATGCACTTACTGCATCATAGGAGCCCAGAGATCAGAAGGCTTCTATAGGAAAAGGCAATAAATAGAAACAAAAGGATTCCAAACCTCATGAATAGCAAAAGGAGTCCTCAGATTCATCCTCCTCTTCTAAGGGGAAATCATTTAGGAAGGATAATTCTACATGTGCATATTGCAAGAGGGAAGGACATTGATGAGCTAAAACATCTTCTTCAGAAACATCAGATTGATTTTCCTTCTAGGATGTCTGCATCATCTTCTTCTTTATAGAAGCATAACACAAGCACAACTAGTTTACATACTTCATCATATATGAGGGGAAATTCTCTTTGTGCTTCTTTAGGCATTGGATCAGGGTGATGGCTTCTAGATTCAGGAGCATCTCATCATATGGCATCTTCGCAGTCTATGTTCACTTCCTTTTAGCCTTGCACTATGTCTCCCATTTTGATGGGAAACAACACTTACATGAGTGTTAGAGGGAAGGGGTCTATTAGTTTTGGGGATCACTCCTTTTAGGATGTCTTGTGTGTCCCTCACTTGACAAATAACCTTCTTTCCATCTATCAGATAACACATGGGGGCAATGGGAGATCTGTGGAGTTCACACCTGATTCGGTTATCATCAGAGACTTGGAGAGTAGAGCAATTATTACTACTGGGATAGTGGATCACTCATCTCGGTTGTATTCTTTCACTGATTTTGCTACTGGTGGTACTTTTGTTCCTATAGTTTTTCCTCACACTTCGAGTGTGCATCATCATTCAGAGAAGAGATTTGGCTTCTTAAACATTGGAGTTTTCACTTCAGATCCTGTTCTTGCGCCTTCCATTCCTTCTCCTCCACCTCCTATTGCTTCTTCTATTTCAGTGCAGCAGGATCATGTTGATCATCCATCTTTGGAGGTTTCTATTGAGTCTTCACCTACTTCGGCTTCTTCATTTTCTGAGGTCACACCTACTTCTATGGAGACATCTTGGGCTACACCTATTCCAACTTCAGAGATTTCTTTCATTCAATCTCTTCCCTCTCACTTCTTTCTAGAGATGCAATTTCTTCACTTCTTTTGGAGTTACTTCATTCTGGGGGGGATATGTGGTCTCTTTCTTCCTCTCTTATGGGGGTATTCTTTCATGTATCATTGTGATGAATGGTGTCCTTGGGGGGTCTTATGGAGTCCTCCATTTTTCATCACTTAGGTAGTTTATTGCATTCTATTTTGGGGAGGATTTTTCTTCCCATATGGTTTTCTCATTTACCCTATTTGATTTATTTTGCATTGCATTTGTACATGATTACTTGATCAGGCCTTGTTTTTAGGACTCATCTTTGCATAATAATTTGCTTCTCCCTAAGTTGCACTTATGGGGGGATGTTGGTGTAATTAATTATTTAATTACACTTTAGGATAAGTTTACTTAGGTAATTATTTATTTCCTAGGATAATTATTATTCAATTCTTATCTTATCTTATTGAGCTGTCTTTTTGCTCAAGATAAGATTAGGGTTTTCTTTTCATGCTTTATTGTATCATTTCCTTTTTGAAGGCTTTTGTATTATTTGTAATACAATTTCATTCAATAATCAATAATTTTGATTTTTCCTTGCACACATTGGCTCTGAGGGTTTACAGAACATCTATTGTTTTTGTTTTGAATATCTTTGCATGTGATAGGTGATTTCTTGCAGGTGATTCTTGGGGACTATGAAGTTGGTTTTTCAACTTCTACATAAACTAGTGTTGTAATGTGTCTTACACATTCACATTTTTTCTTGTGCCTTCCTAGGCTAAGTGGACCTCATTTTAGTGTTGTAAAGTGTATTTAACCACACTTTCACATTGAATTATGTGTCCCAAGCCCTAATTGACTTTTATATCATCATTAATAGGCCCTTATGACTACATATTATGCATCTTGAGGCATAATTTGATCAACTAACATACATAGTCATCATATAATCCTAATTTTCTTACTTCTCAATATTCCAGCTAGCAAAAATGGCCCCTATGGGACCCATTCACCATTAGTGGTGAATTAGTCCCATCTAAGTGGGACCCATTTGAGCTATTTTCAAGGTTTTGAATAGGAAAAAGTAGGTTTTAAGTTTAATTTTTCTCCATGTTAGCCTTAGGGATCTAATTAATGGGAAAATAAGGTGAATTTCCTATAAAATCACCTCTCTAAACTAATTTTCACATCTATTCATCCATTAATGCATTCACATATTTTATTCATCATCTATCTTCTATCTCAAGTCAAGCAAGCTAGGGAATTTACATTGCAAGTCATCAATTTAGCTTCCTAAGACATCAAAGAGCATATTCTACATGTTATTGTGTAGAATTTCAAGATCAAACATCATGGAAAGATAATCCTTTCCATTGTTGCATGTTTCATTGATTTCTTTTGTCATTTTGGTTTAATTACCTAAAACGGGTTTGAGCAAGGCAAACCTCCATGCTCTAACATTCAACATCTCTCTCTCTTGTCTTGTATGTTTGTAGATTTAAGTATCTTGGAAGCTTGGATATCATTTAAGATCAAGTTGAAAGATTACTAAAGTATTCTCCTCATTCATCAAGTCAAAATATCAACAAAAATACATTTTTAGACTCGTAAATCAGAGTTTCAGAAGTGGATACCTATAGGGCATCAAAGTGTAGATCGGAAGCTTCAAAATTCACCTTTGAAACTCTAGAAATTCAAAAGTGGAATCATTCACCATGAGTGGTGAATGATTCCCATTCTAGGGTCAATTTTGAGTTTTCTGCATGTTTTAGTACCCTTTTGTCAAAAACAGGTTCCAACACAATTTGGCAGAACTGCGATTGATTCACCTAGAATGATGAATGAGTCCCTCAAAGCATAAATTTCAGCAACAAAACATTCAAAAAGTCATATCCAATCCTCATCCATATCTCAAGTGCACACTTTCATTTTGATTCATTTTTGTTGCAATTTTCCTTTCATTTTTAGGTGATTTTGTATTACACATTGTGTTTCCAAACAAGTTGTTTTCTTTTAGTTTCTATTCATTAGTCAATCAATCTCATTCATTTATTGCATTCCAAAATTATATCTAGGCATATTGCAGATCCTTATTCTATCCATATGCATTGATTTTGAATGTAACATGAGCATTTTTTGCCCATCTTTCTCCTTCTAGGTGAAAAATCATAGGATAGCTAGAAAGCAAGTGGTTGCCAAAAATGTAAGCTCATTTTGATAAAATTCTACATTTTTCATTTAGGTCTGCATCATAGCACTCATAACACATCAAAATCACTTAAATTATTTTGAAAATTCTGAAAAAAATGTCCATATTGGGACTCATTCACCACCCTGGGCGAATTAGTCCCTTCTGACCCCTTAAACTATCTTTTACAAAGCTAAAAACCCTATTTTTAGGCTTCTATTAACTCCATTTCTATATCATACATTTCATCAAATCTAGCTTAAATTAGCTCATTTCATGCATGGTTTAAATTTCACATTTCCATTCTCATAAATTCTTACATAGCATAATTAGTCAATTATTATCTAAAGATTTCATTTCATTTCAACCTTTTACATTTCATTTTTAGTTAGCATAGTTTGTTCTTTCAAAATGTTAGCTTCAATCTTTTCCAAATTTGTAAAGAAAAAGCTAGGTTGCAAACATTCAAATCCTTCATTCAATGTATTCCCTAGTTATGATAGTCTCCTAGCACAAGAGAATGGAAATGTTAATGCTTGTCTTAAACTTACACTTCCTCCTATCTCTCCTATTTGAATGAACAATGTGTTAGAAGGGAATACAAATGCAGATAAAAATGATGATCCTAATTGTACTTCTATGGATACCTCTCCTTTTAGTGATGAAGGTATCTTGATGAAAGAAGGTACAATCATTGAGCATCATGAAGGTCTTGTTTGTCCTCCTCATTCCCCTTGGGAAGATAGTATAACAACACAAGATGAGTACATTTCCACCACCTTACCTAGTCTCTATTCATCTCCCAACACCTCCCCAATAAATGTGACAATACTTTCATCAATGATCAAGACCAACACATTTGTGAAGAGGATATGTTGGTTTCAAGAAACCCAATGATTGAGAGTTATAACATTATTTCTCTCCTTCTTAATGTTCCTAACAATTGGAAGGCTCTATTTTAACAAGAATATCCAATCATTGACACACATGATAATCCTAATTGTCCTCCCCTTCATGACTCCCCTATTTGTGATGAAGCTTTGACATGTGATGCACCTCTTGATTGTCACTTTTGTCAAAGATCTCCTACTAGGGTAGATGTTATGGCACAAGACAATTTCCACTTTCCAAATATCTCTCCTATTAGTGAAGATCATATTATGTTGTTACATGATCCAATCAATGAAAATCATGAGAATCTTATGAGGGAACACATCATGGACCAAGACAATTCAACCATGGATAGCTCCCTTAATTATGAGGAACAAGTCCTTGAATGCCAAGAACATTTGGATTGTCATAATCCTAAATACTCTCCTCCTAGGGTGACTATTCTGGTGCAAGAAAATAATATGTCTTCCCTAGGGATACATCAAACCAAGACCATCGAGGTTATGTATGTGCAAGTGTCCATTAGATCCCCTTCAATCAATGAAGTGCCTGCATAACCCATGGGCACCTCAACACTAACCTCAACTCATCCTTTACCCACCATTGCACAAGAAACAAACTCAACACCAACCCCAACTCATCCTTTACCCACCCAAGCATAATGTTTCATACCAAACAAGTTACAATGACCTTGCTCACATATGTAACAAAGTATATACAATCAAAGACTATCAAGTTGAAACTTTGTTTAGGGTATGTGCAAGATCATGATGGGCCAAAAAGTGGCAATATGATAGGTATTTGTAGGGTATGTGGCTAATGACTTTTTTTTTACCAAAAATTGATGAAATGAAAAGGGTTTTTAAAGAAGATTCTCAGCTTTCCACCAATATAAATTATGTTTTACTTTGAATTTAATAAATAATTATTATTCATTTTCTATTTGAATTATGACTAAAGTCCTGATTGATAGGCTGATTAAAAGACATCTATAGCTTTCAAACAATATCACATTTTTGGAATCCAAAACATGCTTCACATACTATAGGATTAAGAAAATAAAAATTGAATTTCATGAAGTTTTGACCAAGTTAAGGTGGTCAGACATATGGCTTTTTATAATTTTTAAAAGTTGTAATAAAAAAATCATTATTAATTATTTACTTGGAAAAAAATTACAAAAAATATGCATCACATTCGGACATGAGTCCTCTACTAATATCTAAAATCTTATGAAAAAATATTATCATTTTATTGTGGTTAGGGTGGTCAGAAAAACACCTACTTCTTATTTTCCCCGAAATTTAAGTATACTGCATTGAAGTTTCAAATTTTCACCAAATAGATTTTTTATTTTTTTTAAAAACCTAGTATTTTAGAAACTACATTCAACTTTCTACAAATTCTATTCTTACATATATTTTAAATAATATAGATAACATATTCAAATTTTTATGTCAAGTTGCCTAACTTTGATTTTTTTGAATTTTTTGCCACTTAAGGGCCTATTTTTTCCATGACGATCCTGCACATACCCTTTACTTATCCACATAAATAACATTAGTTTCTACTTCTTTTCATGCAATAGTTTTAGGATCATAACATACTCACCATTCCATGTTTTACATCCATTGCAAGGGGTAGCATACCATCATCCATTTTAGGCTCACCTTTGTCCTATGCTAAGTGGGGGAAAGGGGTTTGATAGCATTGAATTTTTATGTCACTTGTCATTGTATCTTTTTAATCATCATTAACCTTTCATGAACATGTAAGAACAAGCTTGGGATGTGGATAACATGTCTTAAGATTGATTTGCATGTGACATGTTACCCTTTTTCATGATGTAGCTTATCAGAAACATATGACCTGGCATGGGGATTTTCAAATAAGCTCTTATACCTTCTTCTAATTTAAAGGAATTTCTCACAATAATGGTGTTATCAACCACTTTAAAGTTGTGGGAATGCATAGGTAACATCATTTTGCAAATTTCATGACGCGATTTACTTTTTTCTTATGACGGGTCTCCTCCTTGGTGGTGTCAGTGGGATTGATGCCTTCCAAGAGTATATGATCAATTGAAGTGGCTTGATGCAAATGAGACATCCCATGGATAATGATTTAACATCCTGAAATGTCCTCTCTTGGAGACATTAGGAACAATGTTCCCTAAGAAGAATACCTTACATGAAAAAGCAAAATCCCCTTCAACAAATTTTTTATATGACATTCAAAAACATTTATAAAAGCGTTACCTTGTGGTGCCTTATCAATGTTATTAGGAGCATAACTTTGGTATGGTTTCTTGGAGACATTAGGAACAATGTTCCCTAAGAAGAAGACCTTACATGAACAAAGCAAAATCCCCTTCAACAATTTTTTTATATGACATTCAAAAACATTTATAAAAAGCATTACCTTGTGGTGCCTTATCAATGTTATTAGGAGCATAACTTTGGTATGGTTTTTATAATGGGAAGCTGACACACTAGCATGAATTTCTCACTAAACCACTTATTTTTGGCTTTCTCACTCCATAGAAAACCAAATTTTTTGTGGCCCCAGAGTGAGTATGCATCTCCTTTTTGAACAAACAACCTAGATCTGAACCACAAATAGTTAGACAAGTGATCGAAGCTTGATCCACCTTTTCATTTTCATCTTTTTCTTTCTTGCCTTTGCATGATTTTGTATCTTTGGGGCTTTACCTACATGTACATCTTTCTTGAATTTCTACTTTAGTGTGAGTTTGAAGTAAGTTCATCCTCTCACTAAAGTGGGGGCTAAATGTGTCGTAGAAAAAAGTACCCTTTGCTTGACATGGGATTAATTCATGATAAAATTGACTTAATGAGTTCTTAATCTAGTGTTGTGAGACATTTTATGTGTCTACACTAGTTCTTGGACCCTTGCAAATCGAATAACATATTTTTAACGACGTCTTGTAAAGGTGTTGTAAAGTGTTGTAAGATACTTTCATTCTTTTCTAGAATTAATTAACCTATTTATCCTTAATTCAACATTATAAAATGTGTTTAATAACATTATTACATCAATCTACAAGGATTGAAAAATAAACTTAATGATAAACTAGTGTTGTAATGTGTCTTTCACATTCACATTGGTTCGTGTGCCTTCCTAGGATGAGTGGACCTCATTTTCATGTTTTAAATTGTATTTAATCACACTTTCACATTGAATTATGTATCCCAATCCCTAATTAAATGTTATATCATCATTAATAGGCCCTTATGACCTAATATTGTGCATCTCAAGGCATAATTTGATCAAATAATCAACATAGTCATCATATAAGCCTAATTTTATTACTTCTTGGCATTCCAGCTAGTAAAAATGCCCCCTATGGGACCCATTCACCATTAGTGGTGAATTAGTCCCATCTAGGTGGGACTCATTCACCATTAGTGGCAAATGAGTCCCATTGAGCCATTTTTGAGGTTTTGAGTGGAAAAATTAGGTTTTAAGTTTAATTTTTCTCCATGTCAGCCTTAGGGATCTAATTAATGGGAAAATAAGGTGAATTTCCTATAAAAGAACCTCTCTAAAATCATTTTTACATTTATTCATTCATTAACATATTCACATCATGCGTTCATCATCTATCTTCTATCTCAAGTCAAGCAAGCTAGGGCATTTACATTGCAAGTCATCAATTTAACTTCCTAAGACATCCAAGGGAATATTATACATGTTATGTTGCATAATTTCAAGATAAATCATCATGGAAAGGTAATCCATTCCACTATTTCATGTTTCATTCCTTTCTTTTATCATTTCGATTTAATTACCTAAAAGGGGTTTGACCAAAAAAAAACCCCATGCCCTAACATTCAACATCTCTCTCTCTCTCTCATCTTGTATGTTTGTAGATTTAGGTCTCTTGGAAGCTTGGAAATCATTGAAGATCAGTTAAAATATTACTAAAGTCTTCTCCTCATTCATCAAGTCAAAATATCAACAAAAATCCATTTTCAAACTTGTAAATTAGAGTTTCAGAAGTGGACACCTGTAGGGTATCAAAGTGTAGATTGAAAGCTTCAGAATCCACCTTTGAAAATCTAGAAATTCAAAATTTGACTCATTCACCATGAGTGATGAATGAGTCCCACCCCAGTGGTGAATGAGTCCCACTCCAGGGTCAATTTTTAGTTTTTTGCATTTTTTAGTACCCTTTTGTCAAAAACAAGTTCTCGTACAGTTTGGCAGAAATGAGACTGATTAACCCAGAATCCTTAATGAGTCTCTCCAAGCCAAAATGTTAGCATCAATAGCATTTCAGAAGTCATTTCTAGTCCTCATCCATATCTCAGGTGAACACTTTCAATTTTATTCATTATTGTTGCAGTTTTCCATTCATTTTTAGGCGATTTTGTATTACATGATGTTTTTTCAAACAAGTTACTTTCCTTTATTTTTTACTCATTAGTCAATCAATTTCATTCATTACTTGCATTCAAGCATTATATCTAGGAATATTGCATCCTTATTCTATCCATATTGCATTGATTTTGAATGTAACATGAGCATTTTTGGCCCATCTTTCTCCTTCTAGGTGAAAAACCCTAGGAGAGCTAGAAAGCAAGTGGGTGCCAAAAATCAATGCTACAAAACTAGATCAAGATTATTTTGAAGTGGAGGGTTCCCATTCCAAGAATCCATTCAAAATTTTAGACTTTGACCATCATTTTCCTCCCATGAGATGTATGTAGCAATTAACTTCCTACATCAAATCAGAAAGTTCCCTATAGTTGATCCTCTTGGGGGATTAGCAATAGTAAAGATTCTTGAAGGGTCCATGCTATCCAATATTTTCCTTGTGGGATTCTACACCATTTATCCTTTGGGTTAACAAAAATTTTCCATGTAAGTTTTGCACAAAATTCTCTATTCCTTTTCTGAAGGTTCAAGATACCCGCTCCACCTTGATCTTTATCACATGACATGGCCTCAAAAGATATTAGAGGCACCTTCTTCTGTTCATCAATGTTTCCTTTCCAAATAAAACTTCTAATCACTTTCTCAAATTCTACAATGAAATTTTTTTGTGCCTTGAGAACTTCAAGAAAATAATTAGGTATTGAAGACAAAACTTCCTTTACTAATAAAATTATCCCAACAAGAGACAACCATCTGACCTTCCATACCAAGATCTTTGACTTAAGTCTTTCTATTACTTTCACCTAGTATGCTACTTTATTTGGGCCTAAAAAGAAGGGTATCCCTAGATATCAACATGGTAAGGTTGCTTTTTCAAATCCAAGAATTTTGACTATCTTCTTTTCAATGTCCTCACTTGTGTTGAGGATATAAATTTTTTATTTTGAGGAATTTATCCTTTGACCTGACATTGATGAATATTTTTTTAAGACCTCTTTTATCTAATTTGCTTCTGCAATCATTTCTTTCCCAAATAAATTGGCATCATTAGAAAAAAGTGAATGTGTAACAAATAAATCTATATTTTCAATTTGCATCCCTTTCCATAACCCTTGAGAATTTTTTTTGATGATAAATTTGCTCAATGCCTCAGCCATGATTATAAATAAAAAAGGTGAAAGTGAATCCCCTTACCACACTCTTTGTGATGCACTAAAGAAACCCGTGGGAGATCCATTAAGTAAAGATTGGAAATTTAGCCCCTGAAAGGTATGCTATTATCCATCTGCACCATCTTGCACTAAACCCAAACTTTAGCAATAATTTTTTCAAAAAATTCTAGTTGACCTTGTTATAGGCCTTCATCATATCTAATTTGATGATGATAAAAGGGACTTTATTAATTGAAATTCAATATAGAGTCTCATGGGCTACAATAGCCCTTGCACATGTATCTCTTCCTAGAAAAAAGCCCCCTTCTCTTGAGAAATAATCCTTGGAATAATAGGCTACAAACTTAAATAAATTGCCTTAGGAAAGATTTTATAGATTGTATTGCATAAGGATATTGGTCTATATTTCACAAATGCTTTTGGTTCTTTTACTTTGGTTATGATAACTATGTTTGTGACATTAAACTGTTTGATTAATGTCCTTGTTCTTCTTGATTCTTCAATTTCCCATAATAGATAAAAATAAAAAATGTCCCAACATTTTTGGAAAAATAATGCAGTAAAGCCATTTGCACTAGGAGCTTTGTCTGGTGGAAAAGAAAAAACTACTTTTTTAAGTTCCTCTAACATGAATGGTCTCTATAGATCTTCATTTTCCTTTATAGAAATAGTATCTGGAATTGAATACAATAATTCCACCTCATCCTAAACCATCAATTTTGAGGTGTTCTATGGACTTGTACTCTTTGGGTTTTTCACCTAAAAGGAGAGAGATAGAACACTAAAATTGAGGTGGTTCACTCAAATAAAGGAATGTATGATGGAATTATGGCTAAATACAATGATATAAAAGAAAATAAGTGATGCAATTGATTGATTATGAATAGAAAACTAATGAAATGTGCAATGTTTGAAAACATAGTGAGGTTTGCAAAAAGCTTAGAAGATGAATAAAAACACAAATGAAACTAAACAAAAATTTGTAATTCAGAATGTGTATGCTTGTGAGACTGGTGAAGATGAGAAAGAACTCTGGAAATCTAGTAAATTTTACTTTTATGTTGACTGGGACTCATTCGCCACCCAAAGCGAATCAATCCCAAGATAGGGTTTTTTCCCTAGAAACTGGTTTCTATTCATTGGGTATTTGGATATGTGTCTAACTTTGATATTCACCTTATGAGGGACTCATTCAACATCTATGGTGAATTAGTCCACTTTCAATTTTCTACAACTCAGATCTCATACTTGCACCTTGTCACCTATACAACACTTCTTGACAGAAACCTGAATTGGGATCTAAGAAAATTCTTACAAAACAACTTAAAATTTTGGTTGTCTAATGGGGGTTTTCCTTGGTCAAAACCCTAGTTGGGTAATCAAACCTTGAATGGACAAAAATTTGAATAAAACCCTAGCCTTGTGTGTGTTAAAGACTAGGAAAATCTAAAGTATGTCAAAACCCTATTCTATTGTTCTAGAATAAGATGTGCAATGGTGATTTGAATGATGCAAGAATTCAACCCTATAAATCCTACAACATATCAAATAGATGTAAATGACATGCAAAAGTAATGCAAACCTTAAGTCTGAAGATAGAGTGAAGATGGAAGATGGAATCACTTTGAAAACAAGTCTTTAGCTATCATTTGATGGCTAGTTGCATCTCCTCAACCTAGATTTCTATATGATTTACCATAGGAATCCATCAAAAACTCTTTACAATGTTGAATCTTGATCAAGAAGTGAGCTTGAAGATGTACAATAACCCTAGTTTTATGTCTTAAAGCTTCAACTTTGTTGTAGAAAATGCAAATAAAACTTGTTGTGGAAGACTCCTAAAACTTAAATTTTGAAAATTGCTTTATAATTTAAGTGACTAAGAGATGTGAGAAATGACCTAAAATGTGTATTTATAGGCATCAACACCTAATTTTCCCATTATTTATACCAAAAGGGCTGACATCCATCAAAAAATTAAGTTGAATTAATTGAATTCCCACACAAAATTAAAATTTCCCTCAAAAGGGACTCATTTGCCACCCTTGGTGAATGGGTCCCACCAGAGGGGACTCATTCACCCAAGGTGGCGAATGGGTCCCACTAATGGTTTTTGAAGGTGGTTTCTTAGGATATGAGTGAATTGAGTGTTGTTTGTAAGGATTTAAGTGATTTTTTAAGTGAAACAGGCCTCTAGATCAAGAATAATGGGTTTTAGGGGTCGATAAATGTTGTTTTGAAGGATGAATAATGTAGGAGTACTCAAAAGTAGGTACAAATTAAGTATGAAATTGTCTCTTTTCTCAAGATTGTCCAATTTTCTATGCCATATTTAGCCCCCAATTTAGTGTAAGGAAAGTTAGATGCGGAAACAATTATACTAACATCAATACCTTAGGAAAGAATGCAGATGCACTTTAAAATTTACAACTACAGTCCAATTAAGATGCACTAAGAAATAGATATCAGAAATAGAGTATTTGACAATCACACATGAACACCAGATATACATGGGAAAACCCTTACAGGAGAAAAACCCACCACACCAAGAGAAATCACTTTGTATTATAGTAATGAAGATTACATACAAATTCCAGACTTATCTTTCTAGTGTCATTATACAACAGCATTCACCATGAACATTCTTTGAATAGAAACTCTCAAGTTACAACCTTTACATATTAGAATACATTCACTGATCAACAATAATCTGTTGAACCAACCAAAGACCAATGGCAATCACAGAGTATATCCCTATTGTTCCATGTCCATCGAGCTTCCTCATAGAACTGTTAAAATGAACTACCTTCCAACTGTTCAGATTTGACTCCTCCTATTAGTCTACGAGACTCCACATAGGATGGTCAAACTGTCAATAGAATTTCCACTATGTTGGCATCTCGATGAGACACCAATAGTGTCTTGCCGATGCCACATAACCTTCATATCATTATTGCCAAGACTTACCATAGTCGCCAAGATGTTCTATCAAGCTTTCAATGTTACGCTGAAACACCAAGCAGTTGCACAAACCTGTCGCTTTCGCTAGGAGATCATAGCGAGTCACCAAAGGTTATACCGAAGTCATTTGTTACACTAAGCTCCAAACACCAATCGGTAGGACTTAACATTATAACCAAGAGGTTTCCCTGAGATCTCTATTGTCACCCTGAAGCTATCAACAGTCGCCAAGACATACGCCCTTCGCCGAGAGATCATATCGAGCTCCATATGTTATCCTAAAGGCTCCAACATAGAGCGATCTCAGTGAGACATGTAACTCTCTCTAAGACTTCTCACTGAGCTCTAGGACTTACCCTGAAAGCTTCATATATTGTCAAGATTTATATGGAAGATCCCAAAAGGAGTTTGTATGAGTGAGACCTTCAACGTTCACTGAGACGTCTTCCCAGAATCTTGAGTTACCCCGATAGCCAACCCTTGAGCTTCCGTCGGTGAGACATTTGCATATCACCCAGACTTCATAATGAAACCTTAGTGTTACATTGATGACTCTCGAGTGTGTCCCCATCGTCATGACCTTCATCTATCGCTAAGACGTCACACGGGGACCCTTATATTATGGTGAAGACATCAAATGTATTCCTATCAGCAAGACGTTCACTGTTCGCTGGGAATTCTCACTGAGTTGCTATAAGCTACCCCGAAGCCCATGGTCGCCATGAGTCTCCCCGATAATCACTTGAATGGCCTATTAGCCAGAGGTCTCCTAAGCACTAAGAGGTCATACTGAACACTCCTTTTCATAGCGATAGCTCCATAGTGACAACATTTGGCAAGACATCTGCAAGGTCACAGCGACCTGTACAAACCAGAATGAATCAAGCTGCTAGTCGGCCAGACAATGAAGATGCCACACCGACTTAGCTCTAATGGAGGTTTCAGCCTATATTGTTTGAGGCACATATTTCCAACAATCTCCCACTTGATGAAGATCATACAAGCACCTCTAGAGCACAACATAATTTACTAAAAATCATGGGCACTAAGGCCCATTGAATTGGTACACCATTTGAACTTTTCTGTGCTCACTAGCTCCATCAATGAATTTGTAACATTCTCTAGAGTATCAACCTTTTTCAAACTGACCTTTCCATCCTCCACCATATCTTGTACAAAGTGGCATTGTACATCAATATGTTTCATCCTAGCATGGAAAGTAGGGTTCTTTGCCAGACAAATTGCACTCTGACTATCATAGAAAATAGTTATTTCTCCTGCATCAAAACCAATGTTAGAACATAATTGTTTCAACCATACAAATTCTTTACAAGAATGAGTAGCTACCATGTATTCAGCCTTCATAGTGGACAAAGCAACTTGAACTTGCCGCTTGCTCATCCAACTCACTAAACCACCATTTAATATGAAAATGTATCCATTGGTGGACCTCCTGTTGTCAATGTCCCCTGCCCAATCAGAATCAACATAGCCACGAATGTTGAGAGTCCTTTGTGATTGAACCAAATTCCCATGGTAACACAAAGCAAAATCTGAAGTTCCCTTCAAATACCTAAACACTCTCTTCACAACATCCCAATGCGTTATTCCTGGATTAGCCATAAATTGACTGACTCCCACTGCTTGGGAAATTTTTGGCCTTGTACAAACCATTGCATACATAAGACTACCTATTGCACTAGTATAGGGTACACTGGTCATGTCCTCCATCTTAGTAGGAGATTTTGGACAGTCCTCAATAGATAGTTTTGTTCCCTACATGACTGAAACAACTAACTGCTTGCAGTCATTGATACAAAATCTCTCAAGAATAGTCCTGATATACTTACTATGACTAAGCCAAAGCTTTCTATTCTTCCTATCCCTAGTTATCTCCATCCCTAGAATATACCTTGTTGCACCGAGATCCTTTATTTCAAACTTAGCAGACAACTGAGACTTAAGATCAGAAATCATTAGCTTGCTATTTCCTATGAACAACATATCATCAACATAGAGAGCAATAACTAATACTTGATCACTTTCAACTTTATAATACACACAGTGATCATATTTTGATCTCACAAATCCCAAAGACAATACAGATGTATCAAATTTTTGGTGCCACATTCTAGGTGACTACTTTAACCCATACATAGACTTCTTTAATTTGCATACCAATTTTTCTTTACCTTTTTCAACAAAGTGCTCAGGTTGGGACATATAGATTTCTTCTGTAAGATCACCATGAAGAAATGTTGTCTTCACATCCATCTATTCGACCTCTAAGTCATACACAGCTAGAAGTGACAATAGAAATCTAAAAGATGTCAGCTTTGGTACAAGAGAAAATATTTCCCCGTAATTGATTCCCTCTACTTGGGAATAACCGTTTGCAACCAGGCTTGCCTTGTACTTTTCTACACTACCATCCAGACCAATCTTTTTCTTAAATAGCCATTTGCAGCCCACAATTTTTTTTCCTTTAGGCAAGGGCACCAGACTCCAAGTTTCATTCTTATCTAATGATGCTATCTCTTCTTCCATGGCTTCCAACCAAGAATCTAAATCAGACATTTTAAATGCCTCTTTCACAATCCTAGGCTCATCAGTACTAGAAATCAAAGCATATGAACAAGTAGAATCTATCAAAGAGAACCCATACCTATCTAGTTGTTTTCTTTCTTAGGTTGACCTCCTCACTTGTTGAGGTTGAGGTTCTTCATCTTCAAAACTTTCAGAACTGCTGGAGCTCTCCTCAGTTTGATTACATTTTGAATTCTCAATTCCTCTTTCTCTAGTGAAGGAGGAATTAATGCTACATCCTTATTGTTATCTAACTTTTCCTCTGACTACGGGTCCAAAGTGGAAGGTTTCATATCACGAAAGATTACACTTCTACTATATACAACCTTCTTTGTATCAAGATTCCAAAGCTTGTATCCTTTTATGATGGTGCTATAGCCAATAAAGATACATTTGATAGCCTTGTTCTCCAATTTAGATCTTTTCACATCTGACACATGAACATATGCCTCATAGCCAAAAACACAAACATTTCTAAGAGAGCGCTTCTTACCAGACCACGCTTCCAAAGGTATTTTCTCAACAAGAGTAGAATTTGGAGAATAATTAATTAGATAACATGCAGTAGACACAGCCTCAACCTAGAATATCTCCTCCAAGCCAACACTACTGAGCATACTTTGTGCTCTCTCCATCACTGTCCTATTGAACCTTTCTGCAACTCCATTATGTTGTGGAATATAAGGTGTAGTCTTGTGTCTTTTAATTCCATGGTCTTTACAGTATATTTCAAATTCATCAAAATAGAATTCACCGCCATTATCAGTCCTTAAGCATTTTATTTTTCTACTAGTCTAATTTTCAACAAGGTTCTTTAATTCCTTAAATTGACTGAACACTTCTAATTCACTTTTAAAAAAATAAACAAATGCTCTTCTTGAATAATCATCAATGAACGACACATAGTATCATGATTTAGACAAAGAAGGAACATCTACTGGACCAAACACATCCAAATGAATATAATCTAGCAAACTAGAATATTTATGAGGACTAGAATAAAAAAAAAAACAGTGCTACTTTCCATATATACAGTGTTCACAGAATTCAAATTCAAGATTTCAATCTTCAAGCCCCTCAACCAGGTTTTTATTCTTCAACATTTTTAAACCTTTTTCTACTATGTGGCCTAACCTATGATGCCAAAGCATAGTCTTCTTTGTAGGAAGCTTTACTTCCTTAGAGTTTACATAATTAGGGATATTTCCCTCTTTACCTCCATGAGCAGCTTTCAGTGACTTTCCAGAGACACTGTTACAATGAACAACCTATGCATCCAGCTTGTACAGGGTACCAATTCGAGCACCTCTGGCTAGCACCATTGAACCTCTAGTCATCTTGTAGCCATTTCTAGAGAACGTAACTTGTACACCAATATCATTTAGCATACTTACAGACAATAGATTTTGAGCCAAACCTAGTATGTGCATAACATTATTGATTCCCTTTACTCTGCCATCTGGGAATTGTATCCTAACTCTTCCACAGCCAACAATCTCCAAAGTTGAATCACTCACCAAGTACACCTTTCCACCATTGTATTCTTCATACTTCATGAACCATTCTCTATGAGATGTCATGTGGAAAGATACTTCAGAATCAATCAGCCAGACATCATTTGATGCCTGAGTAGCCAAGGCTGCAATGAAGGCGTCACTATCACTATGAGAAGAACCATTATTGGAAGAGGCCTTCTTCTCTTTCTCCTCTTTCCAAGCCCTTCAGACATGACCAGGTTGCCCACAGTTCCAACACTTCACCTTGGACTTCTTTACAGGAGACTTTGATCACCCTTCTAATTTCAATTTGGACTTCTTGTCCTTCTTCTTTCCTTTCTCCTTCGGTCTTCCTCTGACAGCAAGAGCTTCCTTCACCATTTCAGAAGATTTCCTTCCCATCTCTTCTAACAGAAAAGATGCAACAACATCTTCCATCTTGAAACTAGATGTTGTACTCCTAATCACCATCACCAAATGATCCCATAAGTCTGGCAAAGAACACAATAGAAGCATACAATGATCCTCTTCTTCAATATTTACACCAACAGATATCAATTGAGCAAGCAAAATGTTAAATGTGTTCAAATGATCAGCTATAGACCCTCCTTCCTGCATTCTCAAAGAGTATAGATTCTTCCTTAGGAATAGTTTATTCACCAACGACTTCCCCTGATAAATAGATGCTAGTCTCTTCCACAAGGAAGATGTAGTCTTCTCTTCATGCACATTCAGAAGCACTAAGTCTACCAAACAGAGTCTTATCAACCCCTTAGATTTCCTATCTACAAGGTCCCAATCTTCTTGCTTCATGCATGTAGGTTTCACTCTAGCCACAACAATCCAAAGATCACGATCCACTAAAAGATCCTCCATCTTGAGTTTCCACCACTCAAAGTTACTACCGTTGAACTTCTCTATTTCAAACTTTCCAGATTTACTAGCCATCTCAACCTGTAATCAGAAATAACAATTTTCTACAAGACTCCCACTGAACAAAACTAAATCAAAAAACTCAATGTACCCACAAGGATAGCACAACTGGCCAGGCTCTAATACCACTTGTAAGGAAAATTAGATGCAGAAACAATTCTCCTAACGTCAATACCTTAGGAAAGAATGTAGATGCACTTCAAAATTTACAACTACAGTCCAATTAAGATGCACTAAGAAATAGATATTAGAAATAGAGTATTTGACAATCACACATGAACACTAGATATATGTGGGAAAACCCTTATGGGAGAAAAACCCACCACACCAAGAGAAATCACTTTGTATTATAGTAATGAAGATTACATACAAATTCCAAACTTATCTTTCTAGTGTCATTATACAGTACCATTCACCATGAAGATTCTTTGAACAAAAACTCTCAAGTTACAGCCTTTACAGATTAGAATACATTCACTGATCAACAACAATCTTTCAAACCAACCAACCACCAATTGAAATCATAGAGTATATCCCTGTTGTTCCATGTCCATAGAGCTTCCTCAAAGAACTTTCAAAATGAACTACCTTCCAACTGTTTAGATTCAACTCCTCCGATTGGTCCACGAGACTCCACATAGGATGGTCAAACTATCAATAGAATTCGCACTATGTTGGCATCTCGGTGAGACACCAACAGTGTCTTTCCAATGCCACATAACCTTCATATCGTTATCGCCAAGACTTACTATAGTCACCAAGATGTTCTATCGAGCTTTCAATGTTACGTTGAAACACCAAGCAGTCCACCAGACCTATCGCTTTCTCCAGAATATCATAGCGAGTCACCAAAGGTTATACGAAAGTCATTTGTTACACTGAGCTCCAAACACTAGTTGGCAGGACTTAACATTATCACCAAGAGGTTTCTTCAAGATCTCTATTGTCACCCCAAAGCTATCAACAGTCACCAAGACATACACCCTTCGCCAAGAGATCATACCGATTTCCATATGTTACCCTGAAGGCTCCAACATAGAGCATGGTCAGTGAGACATGTAACTCTCACTAAGACTTCTCACCGAGATCTAGGACTTGCCCCAAAAGCTTCATCTATTGTCAAGAGTTATACTAAAGATCCCAAAAGGAGTTTCTTTCAGTGAGACTTTCAACGTTTGTTGAGACATCTCCCCAGGATCTTTGAGTTACCCCGCTAGCCAACCCTTGAGCCTCTGTCAGTGAGACATTTGCATATTTCCCAAACTTCATAACAAAACCTTAGTGTTACATCGATGACTCCCGAGTGTGTCCCCATCATCATGACTTTCATCTATCACTAAGGCATCATACTGGGACCCTTATGTTATGGTGAAGACATCAAATATATTCCTATTGGCAAGACATTCACTGTTCACTGGGACTTCTCATCGAGCCGCTATAAGCTACCCCAAAGCCCGTGGTTGCCATGAGTCTCCCCAATAATCAATTGAATGGCCTATTGGCTAAAGGTCTCCTGAGTGGTAAGGGGTCATACCGAGGACTCCTTGTCATAGCGATAGCTCCACAGTGACAACATTCGGCAAGACATCTGCAAGGTCATAGTGACCTGTACAAACCAGAATGAATCAAGCTGCTAGTCGGCCAGACAATGAAGATGTCACACCAACTTAGCTCTAATGGAGGTTTAAGCCTATATTGTTTGAGGCACATATTTCCAACTTTTAGCACCCATATGACTCTACATGCATACGTAAGCTAAAGGACTCCAAATATTACACTTTATTGCACAAAAGGATACTTATTCAAAAAAATTGGGAGAATGAAGGCCCTAGTGTAGTTATCAGCAAAAGCACAACATTAGGAACCACATCCTGCAACACAAGTTCATTAATTGTCCAAAAATCCTTTTTTATGACTCCTAGGAATCCCTTTTAAAGGTAGATGTATGCCCCCATTGATTTCACTTGCTTTACATAGGTGGAATCAAGATAGTAGTCTAGCCACGTCAAATAAAGAACATCATACTCTAGGGAATTTACAAGCACCATGCAATGTAATCATAGATGATTGATGATGTTGGGTGTAAAATCAGGATTCCAACACATCAAATGGTGTTGAAAACAAAGTTCCCTAGCTCTTGTTATGTTGTTTTTAAGAAAAGGTACTCTATTGAACTATTAAAAGAAAATAACCCTATTTTATTGCATGAGTAAAAGTAATGAAAATAGGTGAAAAGAGGTAAAGGATAGCAATTTGTCACTTACTATTGTATTTTACCTTCATGTAGCATGAGAGTGACAAGTGAGATGAGAAGATTTCGAGTAGATGGGATTACACACCTTCACAGTTGGATGAGATTTGAGAATAGGTGGTGTGCAGCAAGCTGTACTATGAGGTGAGTTGATTCTGCAACTTTTGCTTAGTGATTTTGTAATGATTTTATCATTTTTTAATGTATTAATAGGTTAATTTAGGATCTTGGAATTTTTTTTGCAAAGTGTCCCCTTTTTTCGCAAAGTGTCCCATTTGTTTGCAAAGTGTCCCTTTTGTTCGCAAAGTGTCCCATTTCTTCACAAAGTGTCTCGTTTCTTTGTGAATTGTCCCAAAAGGGTTCTAAATCATCTAGGGCATTTAGAAAAGAACACTAGATAAAATTTAGAACACTTGAATGATGAATAATGTAAAAATTGAAGATATTAGATGATTTTTTAGATCATATTGTTGTGCATTTGATAGGTTCTAGCCTAGTCATGATAGCGGCTAGGAGGGAGACAAATTAGCTTTCTTATAGATTTAGACCCAACACTATTAGTAGTAGAGGCATAACATCTACAGGTAGTAGGAATTTATTGGGAATATCTGATGCCACCTATAAGATACCATGACACCATGGTAATGGCCCTATATAAGCATTGGGATGCTGACACATGTACCTTTCACCTTCTGACCAAGGAGATGACCATCACTCTAGAGGATGTACACCATATTCTCTGAGTTCCTATTCGGGGAGAGGGTATATTTATAAGGAGATTGATAATTCTAGGAGAAGAAGGTGGGAATGCAGTATTGCTTAGGTGGACCTATTCATGATGAGTGCATGAGAGCATGAATCGAGATTCCTATGCTTCTATATTTGCAAGCCCCCACTGTGTGACATATTATGATGCATATAGTGGCTCTTGTTCTCAATCTTAATGGATGAGTGACACACCTAGATGGAGGATTGGTACACTTGATTTGTGGGATGACATAGCACAGGACAATCTATGCTTAGAGATGTTGCATCCTAGCACATCTTTATTACGATCTTGGCCAATTTGTGTTCTAAGGGATAAACAATATGGTGCATTGTACACTTTTGTAGGTGTGGTGCCTCAAGCATATTACATGCACTAGAGCTATTGGGTCCTCATGTTCTATAGTCACATGATATCCACAACATTTGACTATCCTTTAGGATGCCTCCCAGAGTGGCAAATCCTTAGGAACGGAAGCTGGCTAGTTTTGAAAGAAATATGAGTTACATTTGTGGAGAGTGAGATTTGACTAGATGGAGGAGGAAGATATCCTATGGAAACCTCACGTAATCACCCTATAGTGGATAGATCTCATAGGATATCTAAGGAGGATGTAGATGAAAATATTTCTAGTTGGTTGTCGTGACTATGTTGTACGCCCATTCTATTATGGCCAAGTCATGTGATAGTTTGGGAAGGTGCAGACACTAGTGAGGGTGTTCCCCTTCAATAGTAAATCAGTTTGGAGTTCCCAAAGGTCAGGTGATACTATTTGGATTACTATAGATCATGTTCGTGAGAGTGACTCGGATGATTCAAATCATGATTAGCCACCGGTCTCTAATGCTGATGATGTTGGCAACACATATGAGCATAAGGAGTGGTGGTTAGTAACACAACCAACTCCTCTATTTCCCATGGATGTCCCTATAGGTGATACAAGACCAACGCCAAATAAGGGAGATGAGCTAGAGGATAGGGCCAAGGATGTATGATATAGGCCAACAAACATATTTGTTGATGTTATCGATGATGAGTATGATTCAAAGGTTGATCCTAACTATGAGGAACAAGATGGAAGAGAGGAAGAGGAGGAGTATGAGGAAGAGCCACCTTTGAGTGAGGATGACAAGGTAGTGACTAAGGATCAACATGAGATAGGAGAGTCCTCAAACACTTGTGTGACTAGATCGCATGGAGTAGCTACAACAGACATCGGGACCCATAGTCATACAAAGGACAAGGTTGATATCCCCCAGTGGACTAGAGATATAAGTGATGATATTTGATTTTATGTATGTAATTTAGTTTTTATGGCTATATATTTATCATGATGATGTTTACTAATTATGTATTATTTCTACTTTGTAGGAGTAGCGAGAGACTAGCGAGAGTTCTATTGTCAGTTCACCGCAGAGATAGTGCCTGCATTAATTGATGAGGAGGGGGTGGACCTTGATTACATACCCCCACCAATTGTGGAGGAGGAGCAAGAGTCACTCAGACATTTCACAAGGTTCAAAAATCTTATGAGTGCATGAGGAGATCGCTCCATCAAGCTGAGAGTGTAGGATAGTGATCACAAACTTCAACAGAGGTTGAGACACTACATGCAGAGCTAGCACATGTATGAGTAGAGAGGGATTAGATGGCAAAGAATCATCTTGTAGCCCTTGGGTGAGTATAGTGCCTGGAGTATGCACTCAAATTTGGTAGTTCGCAATCACAGTCATACGTGACCATTTCATGATGTTTGGGGACCAGATTAGAGGAGCTAGATCCCGAGGGGTTTAGTTCTCACAGACCTTGGTGACTTTTTATATGATGAGGAGATGTATGTATAGAAATTTTGATATATATATATGAAAATTTGATGTTTTGTAATATGTCTTAAATGTGGTTGAATGTTAAATGGAAATGTGATTAATTAAATAGCTTAGTTAAAATTATTTAATTAATGTCTACGTGATTTAACATGATTGATGTGATCTAATGAAAAAAATATTTATGTTTCACTTTAGATACAACATTGTTAAATTAAGAGAAAATATGTTGAATTAGATACACCTATAATTCATAGAAGGATCAAACTTAACATAACATGAGGATGAATAATAAGAAATCTAAAATTATTATAAAAAGAACTAAAATAATTACCTTAGTGTTCAAGACAACACATGATCAGTTGTCAAGAGTGAAGCAATGTGAAAGTTATTTAGAATGAAACCAAATAACTTTGAACAACACCACTTTTTAATCCATATTATTGCAAGAGACTACAGATAATACCTACATAGATGCACAACATTAATAGGTTCCTTAAGTGGTGTTCCATTGAGCTCAATTAAGATGTAAGCATCAAATCCATAATTGGTATCAATTATGTATGGTCCTAACCAATCAGGGATGAATTTATCTTTTTCCTCATGGTCAATGTTAGTATTACATTGATTCTCATAGAGAATGAAATCACCCTTATGAAATTTTTGAGGAAAGGCATGAGTGTTGTGTTTGCATTGTAATTGTTTAATGTAAGCTTGGAGATGTTCAAGAGTGTTAATGCACTTTTCATCGAGAATCTCAAGCCAGTGCAATCGTTGGTCTTTATAAGTGGCATTGTCAATACGGTTTTGAAGAGCAATTCATAGCATAGGAATTTCTAACTCCAAGGGCATGATGGCATCAGTACCATAAATAAGGTTATAGGATGTGGTTCTCATGGATAATCTAACATTTGTTCAATAAGCCCAAAGCACATAATGTAATTTCATATGCCAATCCTTATGATTTTTGTTAATAGTTTTCCTTAGGATTTGTTCAATAATCTTATCAGTGCTTTTAGCTTGTCCATTGGATTGCAAATAGTATGGTGTAAAAAATTGATGTTGGATGTTGAATGTTTCAAGAAATTTCTTTACTTGATTATTCTTAAATGGGGTTCCATTGTCTGAAACAATTGTGGACAAAAGTCCAAAGCAATCAATTATGTGTTCCAATATGAAACAACAAATTAATTCAGTGTTTGTAGATCGAAGAGGAATAACTTCCACCCATTTTGTGAAGTAGTTAGTTGCAATTATTATAAATGCATGTTTGACAGAAGAGGGTGGTGAAATTTTTCCAATGAATTCTAATCCCCATACTGAAAATGACCAAATGGGAATATGGGTATGGATCAAATTGCTATGTTCTTGACATTTGTGACATTTTTTATTGTAAGAAAAGAATCATTTATCCATATGAATCCAATAATATCCTATATGGATAAGTTTTGCACTAATTACCATCCTCCAAAATGACCTCCACATGCATTAGCATGAGCTTGCTCAAGGGCTATAGGAATTTTAGAGTCCTTAATACAACTTAGTAAGAGATCATTGAAGGATATTCTATACAACACATCAATGAGGATGATGTATGTGGCTACTAGTTTGCGTAAATTATTTTGAGTGTTTGTCATTGTGGGCTCGGGAATATTACCATCTTTTAAATAATTGTATATTCTATCGTACCATTCTCGTGAGGTTTTTTGAGTTGTAGTTAAAATGTCTTTGAAGTGAGTATCAATAAAAGGTTTCATGATTGGGTGAACAACAAAGGTGAAGTCTGTTAAAGGATTGTGAGGGGTTATAAGAAGGGTGACACTCACCATCGCATCTGCATGGTGATTGTCTTTTCATGGGATGTTATCAATGGCTAATGATTCAAACTTATCTAACAATTTCATTGTGTGGTCATTTTATTTTAATAATTTTTCATGTTTAGCTTGATATGTCCCATTGATTTGTTTGATTACTAATAATGAATCACCAAAGATCTTGATATCTTTAGCACCCATGCTTAAAGCAGTTCACAATCCTGTGATTAATGCCTCATACTCAATTGTGTTATTTGTGCATAGGAAATTTAAGTGATAATACAAGGGAATAGGCTTGCCATCATGAAAAATTAATACCACTCTAGCACTAGAACCTCTTCTACACTTAGATCAAATGAAATGCAATTCTCATGTTTTAATATCCATGGTCAAGACACTATCATCAAGAAAGGATTCATGATTAGGTAAAGTGAGAGGAGAAGGAGCATCAGCTAAGTGATCGGTTAAGGCTTGTCCTTTGATTTCTTTTGGTGAAACAAACTTAAGGTCAAACTTAGTTAACAACATCACCCACTTATCTAACCATCCAAACATGTCAGTTTTATTAAAAAGATGCTTAAGGTGATCAAATTTTGTTATGACTTGTATTTCAACATTTAGTAAATAATGTCGCAATTTTCTAGTAGCAAATACAAGGTCTAAACATTGTTTTTCAACTGGTGAGTATTGAGTTTCATAATCAGTTAATGTTTGACTAATGTAATAAATATGATGTTCTTTTCCCTGATCATCTTGTTGAGCCAACAATGCTGTAAGAGCATTGGCTATTGTGGCTATGTACAAGATAAATGGTTTTTTTGGCACTAAGGGTTGTAAAATAGGTGGAGTTTCAACATATTCCTTTAACTCTCAAAAGCCTATTTATAATCTTCGTTCCAAACAAAGTGTACATTCCTTTTTAGGAGATGATGAAGGGTAATTTGTGATTGGCTAAAGATGATAGGAAATGACGGATATCTTCAGTTCAGAGGGTATATGTAGGATCATCATGGAAAAAACAGGCCCTTAAGTGGCAAAAAATTCAAAAAAATAAGAGGTAGACAACTTGACGTAAAAATTTGAATAAGTTAACTATATTATTTAAAAAATATGTAAGAATAGAATCTATAGGAAACTGAATGTAGTTTATAAACTACTAGGTTTTTTTAAAAGAAAAATCTATTTGGTGAAAATTTGAAATTTCAATGTAGTGGTACTTAAATTTCAGGGAAAAAATAAGAAGTAGGTGTCTATCTGACCACCCTAACCACAATAAAATGATAATATTTTTTTATAAGATTTTAGATATAAATAAAGGGTTCATGCCCCGATGTGATGCATATTTTTTTCCAACTAGATAATTAATTATGAATTTTTTATCACAACTTTTTAAAAAATATAAAAACTTGTATGTCTGACCACCTTAACTTGGTCAAAACTTCATGAAATTCAACTTTTATTTTTTTAATCCTATAGTATGTGAAGTATAGAATGTGACGCATGTTTTGGATTCAAAAAATGTGATACCATTTGAAAGCTATAGATGTTTTTCAATCAGCCTATCAATCAGGACTTTAGTTGTAATTTGAATAGCAAATGAATAATAATTACTTATTAAATTCAAAGTAAAGCATAATTTATATTGGTGGAAAGCTGAGAATCTCCTTTAAAAACCCCTTTTGTTTCATCAATTTTGGGTAAGAAAATAGTCATCAGCCACATACCCATCATATGTCATTTATTGGCACATTCATCACAACTTGCACATCCTTCATCCATCCATCTCTTGAAAAGTGGCATCTTTCCATTGGTTGAAGTTAGTCCCACATTCATCCATTTTTCCTCTTCTCTCATCAAAATCTTCTATAAATGGAGAAGCTATCTTTCATTCAATCATCCAAAATTCATGCAAAGTTACTCTCTTCACATTGAGAGCTAATTTTTTCCATTGTCATAGCATTGCATCTTCACCATTGGCTTGTAAAGGGTTGGAAAAGGGTCACTTTTCATAGAAAAGTGGCACCAATCCACTAAGGAATAGGTATACTTCATGTTTTCTTCATATGCTTTAGTTAGCTTGCTATTTGATTGCATTTTGAAGCATGATGTATTATTTCATAGGGATGTTGGAGGTTTTTTTTATTTTAAAACACTAACCATGCTAATGATGTGTGTGTTAAATTTTTAACCATTTTTTAGATTTTTGCATCCATATAATGGCATTAGAAGGAGGGCTACAATAAATATAAAACTTTCATTCATGGATGCATATGTTTTTGAATCTTGTTTGTAAACCATCTAATAGTTTACTAATATTTTCAATCTTGTTTGTAAACTGTCATCCATAGAGAAAATAAAAGTAGTGTGCTGGTAAATGTCAAAGATTAGCTACACTCTTATGTCTGATGTATACAATATTTATTAGTTGCACTCTTATTACTCTTGACGCTATGAATTGGATGCTTTCAATTTTTCATAAAATTGTGACTTGATAATTGTGAAATTGATACAAAAAAATGAGAAACTCTCAAAATTTTGGCACAAATATACTCAAAACATATAGGAATCAAGCTACGCAATCTCATGAAATGTGCATCTTTTGGTTAGTTTGGATAATTTACTGTTAAAATTGCATTTGTAATGGATTACTGACTTGCTAAGTTCTTTAATTAGATTCTGCAAAGGCTAATTTAACTTAGTCTGATTATAAACTTGATTGTCAAGAAATAATGATACTCTCTTAATTTCAGCTCGCCATTCAATAAATGCTTCCCCATTTTCAAAATAATTTTCTACATATTATTTATGATGTGTTTAAGTGACTATCAGGGTATTCAATTTATGGTGACCTCAAGATAATTATGGTTGGAAGATCACAATCGGCTATACGCAATCAATGTCATCTAACATATTTATTTCTTGCAAGAAAATCACTGACTCGTGATCTTCACACATGACAGAGCTTTATTCACTTCATATTTTTATTTTGATGATCTCTCTATTTATGGTCGTAATGGTGGGTAGGTTGGCTTGCATTTTTGAAAACCTTTTGTGCATCTTGGATGACACTCCCCTTGTTTTCATTCACTCTAGCTCATACTCAGTAGTTTCATCCATACTATTCTTTGCAACCATTGCTTGGCATATTTTCCTCCAGTAAGATGTGATCAAAAGATCATCCTTGAAAGTTGAATAAACCATTGCATGTCTCTCATAGACTCAGTTCTTAGAATTTTTCATGAACTACATAGAATTTGAAAATTTCTTGATGTATTATCCTTTTCCATTACGTCTTCTATAGACTCGTGACTATAAGTACTCTTATCTTTTGTCTATCATACACTGGTATTTATGACATTCACTTGATCTTTTTCCAATGCATTTAATACCGTGGATACCCTATTGCATCTAGCATAGTCAAGTAAAATGTTGTAGCTTTAGCTCTGCCCATTAAAAAGTAACCACATGGATTCTTATCGAAGGAAAAAAATTATGATTTTTCCTTGAAGGAAGGTATGACGAACCTTTTATCATGCTCTTTTGTTACATACTATCATGGTGATTTCCAACCTTTGCAAAGATGATATTTGACTGATAATTCTTAGCATAGCAAATTATAAACTCTCAAGGTATTTTGTGTCTCTCATCGTCTCATTTTGCATTTGAGCATCATCGTATGGAAAATCATTTATGTTGAATGTTTAAAAAATAAAAAAATGACATAGTAAGGTGTTGGTCAAAGGTCTAATAACTTGTCTTTGTCCTTTTCAAATGCATTCACTTGAAATTTGGGCATTACACTTACCATTTGAATTTTCTTGAAAGTTTCTTCAACCCTTCCAACAAATCTGATCTGTGCATACTCAACTAGTTATGGCATTCCAAGAGACCACATCTTCTTAAGGTATTTGTTCAAAGAGATTCATGTGCCTGGTCTACACATCCACACTTCGCATATATGTTTACTAGGGTAGTTACGACTGCAACATCTAAAAGACAAAACCTATCACCCTTTTTCTTCTTATGCTTGATCAACACTCCAATTTTTGTGCCGATAGATTATTTGTTGGATAAAAATGATATAATTTGTGGAGAATCCTGAGGCGGGCATCATAAGGAAATGACCTCCTCTAACAATAGCAAAAAAAAATTATTATCTGATCATAGTTTCTATTCGTTAGAGAGTATTGGTGTCTATAGATTAGAAATGGTTATACTCTCAAGAGGTTTGTATATCTCTCTTGAGTTTTCTACAAAGTGTGTATCTCTTCATAGCTTTCAAATTAGCTGCACCTTCAGAAGTTAAATGGTAGAATACATTGGCAACCTGTGAATGACTTTACAAAGTCAAACAAAGTTTGAAGTATATTATCAATGCATTGTCTTTTCTGCCATAAATAAACTTGAAACTTTATTCTTACTGGCACGATGTAATTGTTGAGATATGTCAAAAAAAAAAAGAAGAGGTAAGTAGCACATTAATTCACACTTGTATAATAACAAAGAACTACCAGTAGAATGTATAATCTTATGCGTGGGTAGAAGTTTTTTTGAGCTAACTTTATATTGAAGAATTCATATTTTTGTTCTTTTGGAAAGTCAAGGCTGTCTTTATTTGAATATTTAATACTGACTATTGAATATAGCTTGGAGGGCATGATTTCTCAAGAAAAATGCTTGATACTAAGAACTAATATTTCTTCTTTTTGTCAAATGTTTTGGTAGGATTGAGGGATGAGATGGTTTCTATTTTAAGGGTACACTAATGTTGATGTGATGCTTTAAATGTTAATCAAAACATAGTTGGCTGTTGGAATCTAATTATATTTTTTTGAGATCTCCTATATTTACTTTTTCATAAAATCACATTGAAGACTTTATTTGACTTTATTTTCTATTGTTGGTAACTAATTACGTAATCATCAATAAAATTTGTATGGTGTTAGAGTGGTTGTATCTATTTTATTGATCTTTTAACTAAGCAATATTTAGACCTCTTTACGTGGAAATCTTCTTAAACCAACATCTTTATGGGGAGATTTTTTTTTTGTTATTTAGCAGCAATGTATTTGTATAGAATCTTTCTTTCTATTCATAGACTAGTGGTTGGAGGATTACTAAATCAACAAATAAATAGTTAATGTGTTAGAGACTACACTTTATTCATTGTACCTTATGCACTGAATATTGATTGGTGAATTAAATAGGAAACTGAAGTTCATGTTTTGTTTTGTTTTACTCATAAAAAAACCTCAAGATTGCAAAAATCCTTTGCTGGCATGATATCATTATTGAGGGGAATTTTAATAATACCGACCAATGCATTAAATTATCATTTAAAGCCTTTATTTATATTTTCACAAGCTTCCAGCTAGTTACTATCATGCTTATGTTGCTATCTTTGATCATATGGGGTTCCTTCAAATCTGATTTTTACCATTGTTTGTTATTTTCATAGGTATTTATCATCAAGGTGGATAACTCACAAGCTAAATCGAGCTGGAAAATCAAGCATTGAAACTTGAAGTTGACAAAGTGTTTTTAAATACTTTAAAGAGCTTCCATTTCATGCTTTAATTTTCTATTTTAAATCAACTCACATCTTTTTGGGGCTCTAAAAAGAACATTTCAGTCTTTGCTACAAAGGGCTTAAAATGAATCCTAGGACAAACTCATTAGATTTCGTTTGAGGCTAAAAATTGAACAAAGAAAATTCCACATTTGATTTGGTGCTTTAAATTGAACCAAAATCATTGCCTTTTGGACTTAAAATGAATAATTGTTTCTTTGTGTTGTAATTGCTTACTCAAAGTAATACCATTGAAAGGATGTATGTGCTTCTCTCGCACCTCATGGTGGTCTTGAGAATCAAAAGGCCTTTTGGTGATCTTAAGTTAGGTAAAGTATTTACCTCCACATTTCATTTTGGGATTAAAATTAAACAAAACATCTTGTGAGTTTGAGTGGAACATGTTACTTGAATGTTCTCCCTTTGTTTCTAAACAATGTTTGATTGAACTATGAATATGTTTGCTTGCTTTTGTTTATCTTAGAAGGACTTCCTTGTGGGAAAAAGTACTCACCCAAGGGAATGACCCAACTAGTAATACACTAAAGCCAAGTGTATTTCCAGTTGGGATATAAAAGTGGGTATTGGAACAAAGGCCAGTATCACACGGTTGGTCCTGACAAGAAGGGAAGCAATGGTCTCTCACCGCATGGGTCAATCTCCATGGAAGGAAAGTCTAAATTAAAACCCTTGTTTTGAAAGGCCAAAATCCTTGTCTATTTGTTTGTGCAAGAGTATTTGTTCTGAAGCCACCCCACACTTTTACAACATTGAGTAGAAATGGAAAATACACCATGGGAGATGCATGGGTATTGATGATTGGCTGCCTTGAAAGAAGTGTTGAGCAATGGAGGGGATCCGGTTGGGTCAAGCATCTAACCAACTACTAAAAGTAAGCATAGCTAGACTTGTCCAAGTGGGGACTCAACAAATATTGTTTCAAATATCCATAGGGTTGTACTTGTTCTTGAAATCAAAACACATTGCTTGATTGAAAACATTGGAAAAACAAACATTCAACATGAGCATCAAATTTCAAACCCTTTAAGAGAAGCAAATATCCTTGAATTAATTCACATGCTATTGCTTTCCCTTGGGATTCATATCCTTAGAGGATTCTAAGCATTTGGATTTCATCTCAATTTGCTCTTACTAAAGTCAACAAAGGAATTTGTTTTCCTTGATTTCCTCGAGTTCCACATAATACACTTTGTGGGATGAAAGTAAATTGGGACATTGGACATGTAGTTTGAAAACTAAGCAAGAAGTGTTGATGTGGTAAAAATCAATTCATTAACCAAGATTAAATTGATTGAACCCCACACATATGCTTGTTATCTTTTGGTCATGGTTTCCCATGCAAACATTGGTCTTTTTATTTGAAGTACTCTAAGAGAAAGGAAAGTTCTCCAATATCTTGGTCTAGTAAACAAGTACTTCTTATGTCCATTTAGGATCAAATCAAACACTTCATCCATTCCAAAACATTTATCAACCCATCTCACAAACAACTTTAGATATTTGGAAACATCATTATCTAGACTTCGGTACATCCTTAAACCAAATCAAAATAATATGTTTAGTTAGGTATGTGTGGATGAATCCTTCCTCACACACTTAGTTAAATTATCACCCTTTTTAACAAATTCATCCTAAGATAACATCTAATTTCTTAGGGTTTACAAGTTCATTATCCATTCAAACTAATCAAAATCAAACCCTAAGTCTAGCGTTGGTCCAAAGTTCTTAAAATTTCAAACCCATATCATTCACCCCTTTCATCCTTCATCTCATCATTGGTCCTAAATTAATTATAGGTTCACTTTTACAGCAAGGTCAAAACACAAGAACATGGAATATAAACTTGATCCATACATCATGAGTAATCCAAATCAACCAAAATATCAAATCCTTACAATTCCAATTGAGTATAAACACTCACACTTATACAATCCATACATGGGATCATTATCTTAAAAACCTTTATGGTACAACATGTTGGAAATAGGATGTCATTTAATTGCAAATCCTAAACATTGATTATTTCATGTATCTCCTAATTTCTTGGAATGTGTTCAACAACACTAAGAGTAGGATGAGATTAATTATTTGGATGAAATAAATCATGAAATTGACATTTGAAGTTATTCCTAAATAATAGGAACATGTGGGCACCCACATGGTAAGGTGACACTCACCTTGTGTTTAGTTAACTATATGTAGTATCAGTTAACACTTTTGAATGCATGTAAAGATCCTAGAAGTTAGGATTTGATGTTTGCATGCTTGAAGTTCGGTTCAGTTCAATTCATATTAGTTTAATTCAATTCAATTTAGTTTAGTTCAGTTTAGTTTAGAATTAGTTTAGTTTAGTTCAATTTAGTTTAGTTCAGAATCAATTTAGTTTAGTTTAGTTCAGTCCAGTTCAGTTCAATTTAGTTCAGTTCAGTTCAGTTATGGTTCAATTGTCTTTAGTTAGTTTTAGTTGTGTATTAGTTAACTTCAGTTAGATTGGAATGCATGGCTAATAACATTAAGATGTATGAAAGATAATAGGGACTACCTCTAGTTAATAGGGGATGACTATTCTTTGAGAATGGTGTTGAGTAAATGGTTCAGTTAACTAGAAATCACTTGGAGCCAACTTGGCACCCAAGATTCTTTCTTGGAATTAACTCCAATGCGTGATAAGATATTTCTAAAGGCTCTGTTAAGTGGGACCCTCTTTTGGGTGCCATCTTTGAGGAAGAGCTTTGTAATTATCATTGAAGTGAAGGATGAGTTGTAGCTTTAGTTTGGGATGCCCAAATGGGTAAAGCACATGTTCTAAGCTTTAGTCTTCATGGTAGAACACAACTTGAAGCAATATGGCATACCTTTCAAGGGCTTGAGCTTGTGCATTGTAATTATCACCTTTTGTAGATTACAAGGTTGCATATTGTCTCTATATCTCATTCAAGTTGAAGAGAGTTTTCATAATTGTTATTGTATGTGTGAAGAAGATTGACAAAGACAGAAGAAGCACTCTCAAGCAAGAATTTGAGCTATTCTAATTCAAATATTGAATACTAGAATAATTCTTGGTGGAGTTTTTTCCCAAAAGGGTTTCTCCACGTTATATCTTATGTGATCTTTCTAATATCCTATCTAGTTCTACTATCAACTTCTCTCTTCATTCTACAATAGTAAAATTAATTAATTAATATAATCACCCACAAATAATATATGTAACAAAGAAAGAGCTTACTTAGATCAGCAATATTAAAGTTTTACAGATTATTAAGCTGAGAAAACACTTCATTTTTCAACATTTGATACTAGAGCTGAGGTTGGGTAGAGTATTGGGATGCCTTTCTCTTAAAATATTGGAGGTTTTTTTTATTAGTGGGAGCTTTTATTATTTTTCTTATTTGCTGATTTTGGAATTAAGTTTTGTTACAATGAATTCAAGGTTAGATACTGAAAAGTTCAATGGTTCTAACTATGAAATGTGGAAATTAAAAATGGAAGATCTTCTTGATTAAGAGATCAGTGGTTAGTGGTTATTAATGAGACAAAGATGCCTACAACTATTTCAAATGAAGATTGGGCTAAGTTAGATAAGAAGGCAAGAGGAACAATTAGGTTATGTCTTGTTGATGTTGTTCTCTTAAATGTTTTTGATGAAACCACTGCATATAAATTATGGAAGAGAATAAGGGATATTTATCAAAATAAGAGTCTCACCAATAAGTTGTATATGAAAAGGAAATTATATTCATTGAAAATGAAAGATGGTGAATCTGTTGCACAACATTTAAATGCTTTCAATTTAATTCACAGTCAGTTAGCATCCGTAGATGTAAAGCTAGAAGATGAGGATAAGTGCATTCTATTACTTTATTCTTTAGCAAATTCTTGGAAAAATCTAATTGTTGCAATGTACAGATCCAAAGATGGACAACATTATTCTTACTCTCCTATCTGAGGAGATGAGGATGAATTCTAAGGAGGAAATCCAAGATGCCTTATTTGTAAAAGTTAGGCCTGACAAAATGGAGCCTAAGGGAAACAAGGAAGGGAAGGGTAAGTCAGAAGGATAGAGTAAGGTAAAGTGTTGGAACTATGGGAAACTAGAACATGAGAAGAAGAATTGAAAGAGTAAGAAAGAAAGTTCTGATTCTTCTATAAAGGATTCCTTGGATGATAGTAATGATGCATTGGTTATTTTAGCTAATATTGTTTGTGATAACTCTTTGCTTCATGTTTTAGAGTGATCTTCATAGAGAGGATGGTAGTCACGATGCCATGTGTGACTCGGTATCACAATTCAATGGGAGTTGTTGGCAGTGACTTGGATGCATCATTGGTAAGGTTATCTCCATGTGATTACATATATGGTTTCTTGGTTTAGAGTATATTTTTTATTGATGGCATGGTTTACTCTTGATATGCATTTATATTTTGGCATATTACATGGTTCTCTTGAGACTAGGATGTATAAGTATATTATGATGCATGTGATCTCCTAAGAGGAGATGGTTAGATCATGGATGTCATGTTTTTGTTCAAGGTTGGAGCTTTGACATTGATCTTGTGTAGTTCTCTTAAGTATTGGGTACTTTAATCATTTGTTTGATTACTTCATGAAAGTGTTGTATTGCATTTGGAGTTTGGCATGGATTGGTTGGTTACAGGTCCTCATGGATACTTGGAGAAATAGGTGAGGTTGGAGTTCTCTTATGGTAAGAGACATTTGTTGGAATGGTTACTTGTAAGAAAAAAAAATTAACAAAAAAAACCAAGGAGCCTACACCTTGGTTGAATGTGAATTCAACACACTCAGTGGTTTAGCATGCCCCCAAAGAGGTGGTTTGGATACAGAGACTTGGGAAAGGTATTGGTTTGGTTGATAATGGGAAGGTATTAATTGAGAAATTTAGCACTTTAATTAATGTTACAGATTATCTTATGAAACCATACATATAAGTTCTCTTGGTTTTAATCATTTGCTTGGAAGCTTCATGATTATGCAAGTTGCATTTGAAGTTAAAATGGTTTGATTAGTTGGTGCAAGAAGGTCATTGGCCTTGAGTCTTGTACTTGTTTTATTAGTCCTTGTTTAGAATAATTGCAATGAATAATGTCAAGTGGGAGAATGTTGGATTTATAGGATGTCATTTAACTATAAATCCCAAACATTAATTATTACATGTATCTCCTAATTTCTTGGAATGTGTTCAACAACACTAAGAGTAGGACAAGATTAATTATTTGGATGAAATAAATCATGAAATTGAAATTTGTAGTTATTCCAAAATAATAGGAACATGTGGGCACCCACATGGTAAGGTGACACTCACCTTGTGTTTAGTTAACTATACGGAGTAACAATTAACACTTCTGAATGCGTGTAAAGATCCTAGGAGTTAGGATTTGATGTTTGCATGATTTAAGTTCAGTTCAGTTCAGTTTAGTTTAGTTTAGTTTAGTTTAGAATCAATTTAGTTTAGTTTAGTTTAGTTCATTTTAGTTATGGTTTAGTTGTCTTCAGTTAGTTTCAGTTGTATGTTAGTTAGCTTCAGTTAACTTGGAATACATGGCTAATAACATTAAGTTGTATGATAGATAACAAGGACTACCTCCAGTTAATAGGGGATGACCATTCTTTGGGAATGGTGTTGAGTAAATGTTTCAGTTAACTAGAAATCACTTCGATCCAACTAGGACACCCTTGATGCTTTCTTGGAATTAACTCTAATGCATGATAAGATATTTCTAAAGGCTTTGTTAAGTGGGACCCTCATTTGGGTGCCATCTTTGAGGAAGAGCTTTGTAATTATCACCAAAGTGAAGGATGAGTTGTAGCTTTATTTTGGGATGTCCAAATGGGTAAAGCACATGTTCTAAGCTTTGGTAGTCATGGTAGAACTCAACTTGAAGCAATATGGCATACCTTTTCAAGGGCTTGAGCTTGTGCATTGTAATTATCACCTTTTGGAGATTACAAGGTTGCATATTGTCTCTATATCTCATTCAAGTTGAAGAGAGTTTTCATAATTTTTATTGCAGGTGTGAAGAGGATTGATAAAGATAGAAGAAGCATTCTCAAGCAAGAATTGGAGCTACTGTAATTCAGAGATTGAATAATAGAATAATTCTTGGTGGATTTTTTCCCAAAAGGGTTTCTCCATGTTATATCTTGTGTGGTGTTTCTAATATCCTGTCTAGTTCTTCTATCAACTTCTCTCTTCATTATACAATAGTAAAATGAATTAATAAAGATAATCACCCACAAAGAATATATGTAACAAAGAAAGAGCTTACTTAGATCAGCAATATTAAATTTTTACAAAGTATTAAGCTAAGAAAACACATCATTTTTCAACACAACAAATGTGAGTGTGCCTAGTCAAATGTTTGGAACACCTTTCCCAATGATAGATTTAAATCCAAGTCCAAAAATACAAATCTATCAACCAAACACCCAATGCATGATTCTTCCACAAAACAACATCATACCACCAAATCCATACATGCCAAGTACAAGTTTTCAAAACATGAACATTTCAAATCCACTCTTGGTAAACTTTGGGATAGATATATTTGCAAATCATACAAATGTTGTTCAAATTCCAAACAAGATGTTCATGACTCCATGTATTGATCCAAGTCAAGGTAACACCATGCAAAATCAAAGCTATGAAAATCAAGGAAATGGGATTCCCAACCAAAACAATATTCAATTTCAACCTATAATACCAAATCTAAGCATCATCCCAAATCAGCACATTGTCGAAAAACAATTTTTCCATGATCCCATACAAACACAAGTACACATTCCAAATCTGCTTGAACAAAAGATTCAACCACATCAAGGAATTCAATATCAAAATCAAGACCAAACTTTGCTAGATCAAATTTATTCACTTTCCAAAATAATTGAATCATTCCAACAAGAGACATCTTCACTCAAAAATCAATACACTCTTCCATTAGTTGAACCATTGCATCAAAGCATCAATTGTTCCCACAACCACATCGAGAACAATATCTCCAATGTCAAGAAGTTAGATATCAAGATCAACCACATCAGCATATACCACCCCCACATCTCAAAGATCAACCCCCACATCTCCAAAATCAATCACCACAAGGTTAATTTAAAGCACAAATCTTATAGGGTAAACGAGGATACACACCACTTGGGAAGCCAATCAAATCGTTCATGCAATAGTTGGTGTAGGAAAATCTCATTAAAATACCCGTCTATGAGAACTATCAAGAACCCTTAGTGAAACCGCCATGGTACAATGAAAAATACCTTTGTGATTTTCACAAAATAAAGGGAAACACAACATTAGATTGTATTCAACTCAAAAATATCATCCAAGACCTTATTGATAAAAAAATAATAACTATTGGGGACAACGATAAAGATTCAACCACTGGTGATAGCATTGACAATCTCACAACCATAATTGTTGAAAACAATGATCAAGATATGTCCATCAATGATCACATTGAATATTTTTTTACCTCATCCGAAGATCAAATCAACATATATCAAGAGTCATTTTTCAATCATGATCAAAATCCACCAACAATACTCAACAATGATCTAATTCAAGAAATGTCAACATCACTTGACCCTATGGTTGGAGACATTCACAATCTCTCCAACACAATTGTTGAAAACAATGTTCAAGATCTCTCCATTAATGAACACATTGAAGATGTTTCTACCCCATTCAATGATCAACTCACTATACATCAAGAGCCACTTTTTAGTGATCTATTTCAAGGAGTGTTACAATTATTTGATCCTATTGACATAATGCATGATCCATTGACCAATGATCATGTTGAAAATGTCTCTACATCAACTAATGAGTTAGAGGACATATCTCAAGAATTTATTCCAAACCATGATCAACATCTTTCACCAAGGTCTAGCAATGGTCCTTTCCAAGACATCTTGACACCCTTTGACCTCATGGTTATAAATACTGAAGGGATCCTCAACTAAAAATTTGACCTAAGTCCACCCAAAGATCAAGAGGATATTGTGCCACTTCCCATGTCTAATGATGACATCCAAGAACCATTTATAAGCAATCCATACTTTGAAACCAACCCACGTCAAAAACTTGATCCAAAGCATGTCAAAAGAAATTCTGAAATCATTCAAGATCAAGAATTTGTATCTCCAAGATACTACAATGATCTAATAGAAACTCTCCTATCTATACAAGATGTCACAAAATATGAGGTCCCATATCCACATAGCACATACTCCTCCATCTGGTCATGAGATTTTTTCTGTGGAGTGGCATGTAGATGATCTTCATTCAGAATAGGATTCCTTTACTCCTGATATTATGACACAAAAAGAGTAGGTTATTGATTCCTATAGTCAAACAGAGTTGTCAACATCATGATCAAATATATCCCAAATTTAGATTGGAGACATCATGTATGAAGATATCCAACATTATCTACTCAAAGAAACATGTCAGATGGAATGGGACATTCCAAAGTTAGCAGAGTAGCAAATTGAAACAACATCATCTGCAATGGTCATTTATCAAAGCATGCTTACTGAACAAGACATCTCAAAACAAGCAGAATCAAGGAACAAAGGTGCCACTACCACCATACTAGGGGAAACTATGTCTTAGGAAAACATCAACATAGGGAGCACAAAGAATCCTTATGATGAAACTGATGCTAATACTACAACCAGCCATGTCACGAATCTTCATCCACCCATCACCCCATCCATGAATTGGGACCAAAATCAAAAGAAAGAGTTAAATCAGAGCACAAAGAATGTTATCAAAGCAAAAGAAGATAAGGAGCATAATGGACAAATCAAATACAAGTGGATACCAAAGAATACAAAGAAAGATTATCCCTATCAAACTCCATTAGTCAAAGAAACTATGGGGAAAAATAAAAGAGGGAAAATTATCCATCAAAGATGCCCACAAAGGAGAAAGTAGGCTTCTCAAGCAACGTACAAGGTATATCAAGCAGTTGGTCCTAGTTTCATGCACACTTTTGTATCTACCCATCATTGCTCATCTTCCAAAGTTTGGAGAATCAAGGGTTCCAAGCTATCAACCAATTCATATTTTATTCCTAAACACAGTCCACACATGATATCCAATTCTCAAAATGACCATGTATTGGCAATGACCCTTTATCATAAGGATTCAGAAGGCACTCTATCACAATGTGTGCACAAAGGCAAAGTTAACCCTAGTATCAACAAATCTTATCAGGAATCACGAAAGTTACATTCAAGTGCATATATCTTGGCAAATAAACTTCTTCAAGTAGGATATCAATGACCAGTGCATTATGATAGAAGCATCTACATGGACAATAGAAGGTGATTCAGCATGAGCTTAAAATCTTTCAAATAAATAAAAAAAATTAAAAAATATGAAAATCCAAAAAAATAATAAAAATAATAAAAATAGTAAAGAGAAAAATCATCCTCTAGTGAAAACCACTTCGGTGGAAATTTGGATAGGTACCATGATGAAAACCTAGAAAACAAGCATCACGTGTAGAATCGAGCATCTGCGTGCACCAGTTTAGGTGGAAGCATCTCATCCCATCCATAATAAATCCAACATTCCATCCATCTCAGCCATAATAAATCCAATCATCCATGAACCATTTATCCAATCCATTTGCATATTTTTGCATCCATAGTCTAAGTTATCTTGATCTTGAAAAATTTTGGTGCACACTTTACACTTGCTTATGGTAAACATCTTGACATGGGTGATTTTCATTGATCCTATCCTACCCAACGTTATCTAAGCCATGAAGCATTATTTAATGGAGCATTCCTCTATTTGAACACTTTATCTTTTAAAGATAATCCATATCCATCCACCCATATACCTATTCAAGCATCCATCAAGGGAATTCTGTATATTTCTAGACACTAGGGGAAAATATTTACATCTTGCTTTGGGAATAAATCTTGATCTATATCCTCCAACTTATTTGGCGATCCAAACATTGGCAAATGTGAAATCAAATTGGTCAAGCATTTGTGATCTAGAATCCAAATCACTAGCCCATGGCACATTTTGACAAGATGTTCCTTATCAAGCTTTATCTTTCATCAAACATCAATCCAAACAATCAATATCAATTGCACCTAATTTGCACATCAACATCACATCAAATCATTCAAACAAGTTTTGTTCCAAATCAAGCTACAAATTCCTAATTAATCAAATCCCATCAATTCATCATCATCTTGAGAGGTCCTTCCCAATCCTCGTGTTGCTTAACACTATCCTTAAATTTTTGTGCATCCTCAACAATTTTATCATCATAAATCATAATCAATCAAATCCTTGCATTGTTGTGTATTCTCAACAATGTTATCATCATCAATCCCTTATCATCTTCGGATATCCATCCTAATCCTTGTGTTGCTTAACACTATCCTTGCATTGTTGTGCATTCTCAACAATGAATTATTATCATCAATCCATCGATCTGATCAATCAACCTTAGCTTGGTTTACAACAAAATCCCAAAACAAAGCACTGATATCATCACACATGTCCATATCCAAATCATCAAAATCATGAGAAAAAATCCAAAAAATATTCAAAAAATATCAAAAATCCAAAAACATCAAAAAATAAAAAACACTTAAACATTCAAAACATATCAAAATCCAAAAACAGGTCAAAATGTCAAAAAAAACATCAAAAACATGGATTCTAAACTATGTCGTCTCTGAGCTTAAACATAGGCAAAGCTAATATTTGATTAGCCCTAGAGACACAAAAACACAAAAACATTCAAAAAACACTAGAATCTAAAAAGAATTCATAAAATCTCAGAAAAGACAAAAAAATTTCAAAACACTTTCACAACCTCAAAACATTTCAAAAAAACCAAAAACATCCAAATATTTGAAAAATTCATCCATCTCATCTCACTTTCACCCGCAATAAAGATCACTCACAATAAACAATCATCATCCCCAACCTTTGGTGAAACAGCCAGAAACAAGTCTAGCAAGTTAAAAGTGGAAACTCAATCGTCAAAGTCTCATGTCTAGGTTAGTATGTAAGCAAGTTGGTAAACTCTTTGTGTCAATATCCTATCATCAAATCAGTCCCATATCAAATCATCTGATATTGTCATGTCCTAGAATGCATCCTTCCTACAATGGAAATCAACATCAGGCATCATCCTAGTTTAGTCTTGGCTAGCGGTATTGAAGAACATTAGCTTGTTTGTTTACTTCATCTTTGTATTTTGATTTATCTTAGTGTTCTCATTCCAAGGACATCTCAATGATGTTCGAACAAAAGGATTTAGAGAAATAGGAATGGGGCAACGATCATTATCTTTTATTTGTTGTGCTTGTTTGATATTTTTATAATATAACCTTGGTCATACATGCTTTGTTTAGATGTAGGGAGGATGTTTTAGGTATCTTTTTCACCACATGGGAAGGCTTGCATTCCTATGTTTTGGTTTGAGATGTTTCAAATATTTGATCTACATATCTAAATAGGTTTTTGTATGCTAGGTGTGAACAAAAATACTCCTATCTGATTGTCAAGTCAAAGTCCATCACACTAGGTGCAATGCCATCTTAGTTCTTTATACCTTGAGGAATCGTACTTGTGTGTGTTATAAAACATAAGGTAATTAGCCCTTATAAAATCCCATTTCCTGATAATAAAATCATCCATTCCTCATCATCATCTCTCATAAAGTTGGTTTGTTGGATCCTCTTGTCATCATCTCATTTCTTCTTTCTTCTTTTCCATACTAACATCATGTCATGATCAGGTAATCATCATCACCAATGCATCCATCTTGCATCGAAAAACCATCAGTATACCACACATCATATCATATCATATTGATCATCATCATAATATAAATCTATTAGTCTAAGCATCTCATAAACCATACATTAGCATAAAACATCCATTACTTAATATTAATCATATAGGAATTATCACATCATCATCATTTAAGTTGTTTAGGATAATATAGATTGGTTATTCTAAGCATCTTAAAACCATATAATTTGCATCATCATCATAACCATCCATTTGTCCATCTTGAACCTCTTTGTCATGAGATTGACCCTCAAATCGACTCTTTTTGCTTGATCTCTCGAGGGGGAAATGTACTAGTATACTTCTTTCCACTGGGGCATTTGAAAAAATCATAAAAATTTTGAATCTTGATCACGAAAAGTTTTTTTTGAACCAACACAACAAGTACATTGCTTCAAAGAGGGGCATAATGTAGACATGAAAAATTATCATCATGCATTTAATTAATTCATATTCATCCATTCATCAAATAAATCAAGTTTATTTGATTAAGCTCTAAAGTCCTCCATTTAAATTAAATAAATTCATCTTGAAAACTAAAATCATCCCCTCTAGTTAAATAAATCAAAATATTTATTTAACTAAGTCTAAATCATTTTCCATCTCCTTTTGATTTATTTTAATCCATAACTCTAAGTCAAAAATTCAAATCACCTAATCTTCACTTAAGTTAATCAAATCCTGATTAAGTCTAATCTTAACTCATGTCACATCCTCTAGCTTTTCCCACTTGCACAAATAAATAATTTAATTGATTTATTAAATCATCTAATTTCCATCAACATGGCATAAAGATGGAGTATTCCTCCATTTTAAATCTCCCTCTGAAATGACTTGTCCCTTCCAACATAGCATTAACTCCCCTCTTACATGTCCCCTACTTGGCATTTAAGACCCTTTCTTCTCCCTCCAACAAGCCAAATTTCAAATTTGAAAGGCCACCTAATGTCATTTATTGGCACATTCATCAAAACTTGCACATCCTTCACCCATCCATCTCTTGAAAAGTGGCACCTTGCCATTGGTTGAAAGTTAGTCCCACATTCATCCCTTTTGCCTCTTCTCTCATCAAAATCTTTTGTAAATGGAGAGGCTATCCTTCATTCAAAGTTAATCTCTTCACATTGAGAGATAATTTTGTCCATTGGCTTTTCAAGGGTTGGGAAAAGGCCACTTTTCATATCAAAGTGGCACCAATCCACTATGGAATAGGTATACTTCATGTTTTCTTCATATGCTTTAGTTAGCTTGCTATTTCATTGCATTTTGAAGCATAATGTATTATTTGATGGGGATGTTGGAGGTTTGTTTTGTTTTAAAACACTAAGCATGCTAATGATGTGTGTGTTAAAGTTTTAACCATTTCTAGATTTTCACATCCACACTTGTAACACATTTCTACACTTTTCTAGACTCTTCTCATTATAATTCATCTAAAAATCACCTTTTCATCACTTATCAAGTCCTATTTTAAAGTGTTGTAAAGTCTTGTAACAAGATTTCACACTTCTCTAGTCTTGTTATCACAATTTACACCTTTCTTATGCTTTATTTGACCCCTTTATGCACTTATAAGACTTAATTAAGTGTATTTTTGAATGTAAACCTGATAAATAACATTAAATGTAACTTAATTCCTAACAACTACTTACAAAACCAAGGTGGAACCCATTCGCCTTGGGTGGAAAATGAGTCCCTCTTGGCTCCAAATTCAAAATGTTTCAAATTTCCTTTTGAGTTTTTATTCAAAAAGACCTTATGTCGACCTGTGATGAGGTATGATTGGGTAATTAGAGCATAAGAGTGTATAAATAAGTGTTTTTATTCTCACTTAAAGCCCCATTAATTTTCATTCACCCATTCAACATCAATTACCATTCAAGCATTGAAGCATCAAAGCATCATTCTATCAAGCAAACATCAAGCATCTTGGAGTAGCCATTGACATATCTTTAGATTTCTTCAATAAGAATTTTTTCTGTAGATTTTTCAAGAAATTAGGTGTTGAAAAGTGGACAAGTCAACAAAGTGTTTCAAGTCAAACACTATTTCGAGCTTGGAGACAACCTATAGTCTATTTTCTATAGATTTGACTCTGTCAACCCAACAAGAAGACAAGTACAGATTTGGAGCTAAAGAATTGACCTTGGATTTCAAAAATTATTGGAGGAAGACTAATTCACCATTAGTGGTGAATGAGTCCCACCTAAGGGATGAAAAGATTGATTTTTTCACAAAGTAGTTCCCAACAGTCAGAAGGTAGTTTTAGGTGTTTTTGTTAGTAGCAATATTGATTCACCATCAGTGGTGAATGAGTCCCATTGGTGATTTACAGTGATTTTTTCTAGTTGTTAGAGCCTTCTTGATTCAGCATTCAATTCCTAAGTGCACTTTGTTTAGTCTCTTTCAATTTTGTTTGTGTTTGTTCATGTTTTAGTTCATTCTTGCATATTGCATTAGTGTTTCATTCATAATCAATCAATTCCATTTATTATTTGCACTTAGATCATTCCATTTAGTCATATTTCCATCATAATTGCATTAGTTTGAGTGAACCACCTCAATTTTAGGGTTCTACCTCTCTCCTTTTAGGTGAAAGATCCTAAGAGTGCAAGAGAAGTCCATAGAAGCCACAAAATTGATGGTTCACTTGTGTATTAGGTTCTATAGGGACATAAATACCTTGTTCATACTTTCCATACCCTTTTCTTGTATATCCTAATTGTTTCACAAGTTCACAACCTTTTCAATAAAGTATTCTATTTCTTTCAGATTAGGCGGATGTTGATAATCTATTTCATCAAAATTTGTTGTGAATGTTGTAATTTCTTCCAAAGTAGAGGAGGTAGTTGTGTGAGAATATTTTTTTAGAATTTTGAGTTGACATGATGGTTGGTTGTTCTAGTTGTTCATCTTTCTTTTGTGTGATTATATAATTGGGGTATGTGTAGGATCATCATGGAAAAAACAGGCCCTTAAGTGGCAAAAAAATAAGAAAAATCAGAGTTAGGCAACTTGATGTAAAAATTTGAATAAGTTATCTATATTATTTAAAAAATATGAAACAATAGAATATGTAGCAACTTGAATTTAGTTTCTAAACTACTAGGTTTGTTTAAAAAATAAAGAAATCTATTTGGTGAAAATTTGAAATTTCAATGTAGTAGTACTCAAATTTCAAGGAAAAAATAAGTAGGTGTGTGTCTGACCACCCTAACCACAATAAAATGATAATATTGTTTTATAATATTTTAGATATAAGTAGAGGACTCATGGCCCGATGTGATACATATTTTTTTGTTATTTTTTTCCATGTAAATAATTAATTATGATTTTTTTCTTACAACTTTAAAAATATATAAAAACCTCATCTGTCTGACAACCTTAACTTGGTCAAAACTTCATGAAATTCAATTTTTATTTTTTTAATCCTATATTATACGAAGCATAGAATGTGACACATGTTCTGGATTCAAAAAATGTGATACCGTTTGGAAGTTATAGATGTTTTTCAATCAGTTTATCAATCAGGACTTTAGTCATAATTTGAATAGAAAATAAATAATAATTACTTATTAAATTCAAAGTAAACCATAAATTATATTGGTGGAAAGCTGAGAATCTCCTTCAAAAACCCTTTCTAGTTCGTTAATTTTGGGTTAAAAAAAACTCATCAACCACATACCCATCATATTGCCACTTTTTGGCCCATCATGATCCTACACATACCCTTCACCATAAATGAAGATGTGAATTCTAAGGATCCCCAATCATCACCAAATAATTTTGGCACCGATTCCTCATCTTGTTGTTCAATTTCGAGAGGTTCTATATTAGATGTTGGGATTAATGTATTAAGAGGACTTATGGCTCATTTTAAAAGGTGCAAGCAAGTTTCAAGCTTGATGTCTATTTCAACTTGATAAATGTTCTTGTTATAAAAGTATTTCATGATACTATCAAGGGTCGAAGGCACTACATTCATCTCATGAATCAATGTTATTCCTAAAATAAAATTATACGAGAGATCATAAGGAATGAAATGAATAGGATCTTCCATAGTATCCACCCCAACTGTAATAGGAAAAGTGATTACATCGAGTGGTTTCTTTTTTGTATTGTCAAATCCTGGAATGGATAAGGAATCAAGTTTTATTTGTGACTTGTCAACATGCAATCTATCAAGGAGATTCATACTACACACATTAAGGGAAAAACCATTATAAATGAGGGTTATTTTGATACTTATTTGATTGAATTGAGCAATTATCATAAAGGTTTCATTTTGTTTTTGAAACTCTAAAGGAGGGAGCTCATGTTGATGGAAATTAATTTGTAGATTAACTTTATTCATTCCATATATTAAAGCTACCACATCATTTAGAGTTGCACCAAGAGGAACCACAATGTGTTGTAAAGTTTTTTGAAGAATAGTGTGGTAATTTGGTGACTTCTGAAGTAAATCACAAAGGGAAATTTTTTGAAGGAGTATTCATTAGTTGTTCAACAAGATCATACTCCTTTTTGTGCAAGGGAAATCACTAGGTAGATTAGGTAAAGGTAAAGAGGGTGGGGCTGGTTGTGGTGATTGTGAATTGTTTCAGGTATTATATGTACGAGCAACAATAAGATTACTAAATTGCTACAAAGCATCAGTTTTAGGTGGGTAAAGAGTGAATTCATGTTTATTGGAAGGATAAAGTTTATGAGAGGGTGTGTAAAGAATGAGTTGAGGTTGAATCACATTAACATCCTTATTTTTAGATTATTCACAACAAACCCTAATGGATGACTTAGATGAGACAAAGTCTTGAAAGGCTTCATCTAAAATATCTAGGTCATTACGACTAAAAGGTTTGAGGGGTAAGTTATCATGAATTGTTTTAGGTTGCTCATGGAAAACTTTAGAGACATTAATGTTCTTTTTGGTAGGTTGTCAATGACAAACCTTAGTGGATTACTTAGGCGAGATGAAGTCCTGAAGGGCTTCATCTAACAAGTCAAGGTCATCACTACTAAAAGGTTTGAGGGATAGGTTATCATCAATAGTTTTAGGTTTCTAATGAAAATATTTATAGGATGAAGTGAGTGAGATAAATTTCTGAAGAACTTTATCTAACTTATCTACATCATCACTACTAAGAGGCTTGGATGAGATCGTATTTCTAAGTTGAATCATTTGTTTAAAAGGTTGGTTTTATGTTTGTGGTTTCTTGCCATTTTGATGTATTGAAAAATATGATTTAAAAGAGCTAGGAACTAATGCTAAAAAGGAAACGTGCAAGAATATAAGACTATCCATAAATGAAATGAAAGGAAATGATGTGTTATGCAAATGATTTAAATATAATAGAAACTAACTAAACTAAAACAGAAAAGGAATTGCAGAAAAAAAGTGCAAAAGAGGAAACTAAATTTTGAAAACACTAATGCAAAAAGTGCACTAGGACTAATTCACCCAAGGTGGTGAATGAGTCCCAAGATAGGTATTTTAAAGTTTTTTCTTTTTTCTTTTTTGTCTTTTTTGGATGTGTTCAGGTCTGTATAGTGCAAATAAAGACTTAAAGTGTAGAATTTTGGAATGGTGTGATGAAATGAAATGTAATATTGACCTCTAAATGACCATTTCACTAATGCAATTGCAAGAAGCCCTATGATGCAAAAACAATGCAAAATACAATACAATTTAGTCCTAGGATGCAAACACAAATGGAAATTAGAGATATATAATGTTCAAAATGTAGGTTCACCAAAATGAACCATCAATTTTGAGGTGTTCTATGGACTTATCTTGCACTCTTAGGGTTTTTGACCTAAAAGGAGAGAGATAGAACACTAAAATTGAGGTGATTCACTCAAATAAAGGAATGCATGATGGAATTATGACTAAATAAAATGATCTAAATGACACTAAGTGCTGAAATTAATTAATTATAAATACAAAACTAATGAGATGTGCAATGTTTGAAAACATGGAAAGATTTACAAAAAGCTTAGAAAGATAAATCAAAATGTAAATGAAACTAAAAAGAAAGTTGTAATTTAGAATGTGTGCACATGTGAGACTAATGAATACTGGAAAACACTCTAGAAATCTAGTAAATTTTACTTTTATGTTGATTGGGACTCATTCGCCACCCTAGATGAATCAGTCCTACGACATGGTTTTCTTCCCAGAAACTAGTTTCTTCTCATTGGGTATCTGGATCTGCATCTAACTCTGATAGTCACCTTATGAGGGACTCATTTTTCATCCATGGTGAATCTATCCACTTTCAATTTTCTACAAACTCATATCTCAAACCTACACCTTGTCACCTATACAACACTTCTTGATAGAAACCCGTATTGGGATCTCAAAAAATTCTTGCAAAATAGCTTAAAATTGGTTTTCTAATGGGGGGTTTTCCTTGGTCAAACCCCTAGTTGGGTAATCAAAACTTGAATGGACAAAAATCTACATAAAACCCTAGCCTTGGCTGTGTTAAAAATTAGGAAAATCTGAAGTATGTCAAAACCCTATTATATTGTGCTAGAATAAGATGGGCAAAGGTGCTTTGAATGATGGAAGATTTCAACCCTAGAAACCCTACAACATATCAAATACATGTAAATGACATGCAAAATTAATGTAAACCTTAAGTTTGAAGATAGAGAGAAGATGTAAGATGGAATCACTTTGAAAACAAGTCTTTAGGTGTGATTTCATGGCTAACTTTGCATCTCCTCAACCTAGATTTCTCCATGATTCACCATAGGAATACATCTACAACACTTTCCAATGTTGAATGTTGATCAAGAAGTGAGCTTGAAGACCTACAAAAACCCTAGTTTTCTATCTTAAAGCTTCAACTTTGCTGTAGAAAATGCAAATAAAACTTGTTATGGAAGACTCCTAAAACTTAACTTTTGAAAATTGCTTTGTAAAAGTGACTAAGAGATGTGAAAATGACCTAAAATGTGTATTTATAGGCATCAACACCTAATTTTCCTATTAGTTAGACCTAAAAGCCTAACATCTACCAAAAAATTAAGTTAAATTAATTGAATTCCTGATCAAAATTAAAATTTCCCTAAAAAGGCAATCATTCACCACCCTTGGAAAATGGGTCCCACAAGAGGGGACTCATTCACCCAAGGTGGAGAATGGGTCCCACTAGTTGTTTTTGAAGGTGGGTTTTTGGGATATGAATGAATTGAGTATTGTTTGTCAGGTTTTAAGTATTTTTTAAGTGAAATAGGCCTCTAGATCAAGAATAATGGGTCTTAGGGGCCTATAAATGCTATTTTTAAGGATAAATAATGTAGGGTTACTCAAAACTAGGTCTAAATTATGTGTGAAATTATCTTTTTTCTCAAGAGTTTCCACTTTTCTATTCCACACATCCTTGTCATTTTGATCACTTCTGTCCTATGAAGCAGATAGGAGATCTAAAAAAATAAAAATGAAACATTCTCTTCTTATATCTTCTTCCTTAGTGAGCCAATTACCTATTGAGATCTATTGAATAGATTGAAAAACCTTAGCAACCATTTTAATCTGAGTGGAAGCATGAGAGTACTAGTATTCTAATCACCCTCTCTCAACCACAATTCCATTGATTTTTGTCTCCAGTAAACTTCTCTTGCACACTGTTCTTCCCATTCCTCTTGCAAGCTCTTTTTTTTTCATATAAATTCTCATCCAAGCCATTTGAATAAGTTTTTCATGCACATCTTCTAATTCTTTATCAGCTAGATCTCTTTCTAATGGAAGACATTTTTTAAAACCTCTTTGTTCCATTTCATAAGCTGTTGTTTGATATGCATCAGCTTTCTACGCAACTTAAACATCATTTTTCCTTGCTCATAAGGGGCTGAAATCCACCATTGATGAATCAAATCCACAAAATTAGGATTTTTGAGCAACATAATTTCAAACTTAAAAGATGATTTGAACATTGAAGAGGATACATTTGAAATATTGAGAGAAATTGCATAGTGATCAGAGTCTGGAAAAGGCAAGATCTCAGACGTAAAATTATGATGCAAGCTAAACTAGTTTGAAGAGACAAGATATCTATCCAATCTTACCACTATCTGAAGAAATCCTTTTCTTCTATTGGTCCATGTAAACTTACCCTTAACTGGCATGTATCCCTTAGAGCATTAGTGTTGATGAATGTACTAAAATCTACTATTACTTTAGTCAGAGGACTAATGCCCCCAATATTTTCTTGCAACAACATAATAGCATTAAAATCTTTGACCAAAATAATTTTCTCATCTCCCAACTCCATTATTGTTTGAGTGAGATGTTCCCATGGATTTTTATTGTCTAATGTGAATGATGGGCCATATATGTTGAACAACCAAAATTTGAGATCAAATTTGACTACTTCAAGCAATTACTAGTTATTCTCACTTCTGCTTTAGACCACAAGATTATCTTTGGATTCCAAAGGGCCACCAAACCCCCAAGAGCCCCTTGAGTAGATGAGTGCACCAAATTCCATAATTTTCATTTTTGTACTAAAATTTTGTATGTATCTTCTAAAGTTTTTTTTTCCTAAAGAATCACTATATCAACTTTGCATTTGTCAATTTGACATTTGATATGAGCATGCTTGTCAATGGAATTAATTCCCCTACCATTCCATGATAGAATCTTCATTGTACCTAAGGAGAGAAACATGCTCTCCTCAGATGCTTGTTTACTAAGTTTATAATGGTATGATGTAATGCAAGGTTTTTTTTGTGACCTCTCTTACTCAAAGACCTCTTTGGGACTGATTGATAAGGCATCTGAGTTATGGAAATAGATTGTGAATAATCAAACTAAGAATAATCCCTTATATCCTCAACAACAACATCCTTATCCCCTTGTGTTTGTAACTCCACCAAATCATTTTATTTAGTTGAATGAAACAAATCCTGGGAAACATCCAAAGACTATAAATAATCCAACGTAGTATCAACCACAACTCCATTCTAATTTTGAAGATTGTCTAGTGAAATGACCAGAGCTATCTGACCATCAGGCTTAAGGAATTGATTTCTCCTTTTCCTTCTATATTATCCCAATCCTAGAGGGATCCTTCCTGCATCACTTCCTCTGCTAGCTCTTTGACTATTTCTAATCCCACCGATACCAAAATATTTTTTAATAATTGTACGATAGGAAAATGGATCTTGGACATTTTCATGGTCTTTTAGGTCTTTCTCTCATGATGCTTGATCTATTTTTCTTTGATTTAATGTTGCAATGTAACTTTTTCATTCAAATTAGGTCCTAAACATTCAAATTATGACATCTTGTGAAGGTCTTGTGAAGTGTTGTAACACATTTCTACACTTTTCTAGACTCTTCTCATTACAATTCACCTAAAAATCACCTTTTCATCACTTATCAAGTCCTATTTTGAAGTGTTTTAAAGTCTTGTAACAATATTTCATGCTTTTCTAGACCCGATTTCACTATTTACACCTTTATTATGCTTTACATGACCCCTTTATGCCATTATAAGGCTTAATGAAGTGTATTTTTCAATGTAAACCCAACAAACAACATTAAATGTAATTTAGTTCCTGACATCCACATACAAGTACAAGGTGGGACCCATTCGCCATGGGTGGTGAATGAGTCCCTCTTGGCTCCAAATTCAAAATATTTCAAATTTTATTTTAGGTTTTTAGTCAAAATTACCTTATGTTGGCCTATGATGAGGTATTATTGGGTTACTAAGGGACAAGTGTGTATAAATAAGTGTTTTTCTCCTCATTTTACATCCTCTCCATTCACCCAATTCACTCACTAATTCATCTAAGCATTCATTCACATTTGTGCACTTTGCATCATTTAATCAACCATCAATCAAGTATCTTGGAGAAACCATTGACATATCTTCATATTTCTTCAACAAGGTTGTGGTGAGTTTAGGACATTTTCATGTTGTTTATTCATATTTTCTTGTGATGGAGCTTCCAAAATTTTCCAATTTTTAAGTAGCCCATGGACCCTATTGGCACACAAAACCCTTGTCCCCATGTGTGAGTAGGGTTTTTCCTTTATAAGAATTCAAATTTTCTAATATTGCATTGACCTGCCATGCCATTTTTTGGTTCTTTTAGTCATCACCAAAGCCATCATATGATTTTTCCAACCAAGCCCTTTTCTTAAAAGTGTTGGTCACCTAGTCGACCCACTAACCTTAGCTATTTCCTAAAGTTGAGTTTTAATTTTTCCCATTGATCCTAGCTTAAGTCATCAGTCTATGAGGTTTATGTCATTTTCAGCCTAACAAAGGCCTTTTATTAAATGCTAACCTTTTCGTGTGTGTAGGTTTTGAGATTCGAGGTTGTGGGAAGAGATCCTAACCATACCCCGCTTGCTCATGGGTGATAAATGCTAACCAATTATGTAGTGCGAGAACAATGAAAGAAAGAGACATGTCTTCATATGGACGTGGGGCCTAGTTTCTACTATCAAACTCATGGCCCATGGTTTTAAATTGATCACTAAGATCACATGTCGAGGATAATCTCCACCATTCCCTGTTAGCTCATGAGGAGAAAGTGAACGATCGTTAAAAGTTGTGAAATCAATGAGATCTTGACACACAGATCAATCTACTCAATTTGTGAGATGGATGGATCTTGTTGACAGATAAATTTCCATATTAGGTGGGTTGGCATCATTGGCCGAGGAAAAAATAGTGAAGCACTATTGGATTTCAAACCTTTTCCACCTAAATGGAGCCATTAAATTTTCCAACTCATTGTGAGATCAATGACCAATATTCAAAATTGGTAAAATGGCACGTGATAGTCATTTCATTTTGAAACCAATGGACATTAATGATATATTCTCTATGTGTGTGATCAAATTGATCTCTGCACATGTGGAGACTTAATTTCTAGTAATCATGAAGTGTAATCTACAAATTTCCTTACACTTGGGAATTAAATAGTGATAGTACGCATGGAAATGAATTTTCCAGTTTGTTCATGTATTTTTCATTAAGTATTTATGGTTGATAACATCATATTGCTCAACAAATAGAAGTAGCAAGTTGTTATTTTCACTATAGAAAGTAATTATCAAGTCTTCAAGTTTGTGCAGAGAGCTGAAGTTCGAGTGTATACTTTCTTGTAGTAGAATGAGAAAGCCTGGTGTTCCGTCAATTCTAGTATGGAGGTCATCCTCACTAAGCTCATAGAGGTCCCATGATGAGGGCCTGGAACAAAATCAATGTTCCGATGAGGATGTCTAGGGAAGGGGTTTTGTTCCTAGTGCTACTAAGACCTCAACAACGAAAAAAATGAGAAGAGACTATTGTGCCTTCTAGTAGAGTTCAACACAAGCTCTAGTATGGTCATGGATCTTTCAGACAACAAAATTTTCCCATAAATATCACAAATATTTCATCAGAGATAGAGATAGAGTCCAGCTATTATCAATACCTTGAGACTTTAGGTTGAGCTCCATCTCCTGGAGCTGAGGTATTGTATGTTTATCCTTTGGTGGTCAAGACTGTGAGTAGGTGTGATGGGTTCATGTTGAAGTGAGAAAAGGATGAGGAAGGGGTTGAAGTTTCATCCCAAACCCTCACCACAACATGAAGTGGGTGTGTGTATTGTGGTGTGTGTGTTCCTGGTAAAAGGGCTTTTGGTTAGTGAAAAGGTGGTGGTGATTAAGATTTTTGTGTTGATAAATAATTTCAGTGGTTGTTGTTTTCTCTCTACGTGTTTGGAGCTTTTTCGGTGTTCAATGTTGATTGTGTATCCTCCTAGCAGTATGGGTGTTGGTTTTTTCTGCTTACATGGCATCAGCGAGAAAAATTTTTGGTGATGCTTTAGCTATCCTCATGGTGGCTGTGGTAATTTTGGCTTTCCCCATTCCAACAAAATTATCGTGTGGGAAATTTTGAAATGCAGCTAAAATGCGATATGAAATGAAATTTTTGTAATGTAACTGCATTTCGAGCCTAAAGCTTGTTGGATCCCTTGTTCTATAAAAGGGAATTTAGGGCTCATTTGCAAGGGGTTCTAACATTTTTGAGTCTTCAAGTCTGATATGTAAAAGGGGTAGAAAATAGTAGAATACCGAAAAATTGGATAGTAGAATTGTCTTGGGTTCTAAATTTTGCATATGAAAATATTAAATGGTTTTGTAGAAATTATTGATATCGAAAGTAAATTCGATACATAGTTTATCTACTCTTCTCTATAGACCATTCCACAAGTTTTGAATAGAATATCAAGTATATTTGGTTCATCTTCAGATGTTTCATTTGAATGCATGTCTTCATTTCTTCTTTGGTTCAATGAATCAATTAAATGTTCAAGTGAGGTCATGAACTTGTGATGATTTATTGAGAATTTGGTAAGAAGTGATGAATTATATGCAAAGAGTTTCCATAATGCAAGTTCTTGTGGAAATAGTCCATAATTATCAGGTTTAAAGAATTTCTACATGGCAAGTTGTAATATGTATGACTCCATTGCCCAATCAATGAAGACACTAGTCTATTTATCTTGGTATTGGTCTTTTGAATGATAATAATCTGCTCAGGGCCTATTGATTTAGGCTTAGAATACAAATATTTTAAAATTATATACAATGAAGCATGTATGTGATGCATTTTCCATGTTCCTGGTAAATGGATGGATATTTGCTTAAAGATTAGCCAACCTTTAAGTGAATTGTGTTGTTTACCCCTTATAGGAACTGATCTGTGATTTGCTATGTCATTTATTGAAATAGTCTAATAAAATGATAAAAGGAACACCCTCCTAGGTCCCACATAGCCTAAAGAGTATAATATTTCATTCTTTGACTGAATCTTGTTAGTTGACCATTCGCTTTAAGGGTCTTAAACATAAGTGTTGGCTACTCTTTAGAGATCCCTTAGGTGTATTGGGAAAACACCAACAAAATGGAGGCTCTATTGGGGAAATTATCATTCTCCAAACAAAGATACAAAATTTAGATTCAAAGGGTGAAGTAAACCTAAACATCTTGATTGCACAACAACAAATTCTAGAACTTGGAAAATACTTTGAGTGTGGCAAAGACTAAAGGATCTGAACATGACTCTATTGTGAAAGATAGCCCAGAACGTGTAATACTTACAAAGAAACTTCATCTTACTTGAATTTCATTCCTTCGGAAGGAGGTGGTGACTCTGATTTAAACCTATCAAATCATACATTAATTGATTGGATCTGCAACTTATGAGGAAAAGGATAGTCACATGTTGTAAATTACCAAGTATTTTTATAGAATTTGAAGAAATAAGAGCATATTTTTGGTAAATCAAGATAAATTTCCCATGCTAAAGATGTAAATGATTCCCTAATGATTGAATTAGCACTAGATGAGGGAATGATAGTAATATTTTAGCATGCTTTTATGTACAAGTTGAATTTCTATAGAATGATTAAAGGAGCATGTCAAATTGTTAGATCTTAGGTAGCATTTGTAAGGACATATGCTAGAAGCTTAGGATAATATTAGGTGAAAGGAATTGGAATAATATTATATGTTTTCTTGGATTATTCTAAATTCCTTCTCAAGAACTAAGGATAGGTCATCAATTCACATCATCTGACACAAGTATGCAAAAGGACATGCAAGGTGAACAATCATTGTCTCACTAAAGAAATTTCAATACTGATAGGTGCAAGGCTATTAACTTCAAAAAAATTTGTGGTTACCCAAATATGGTACCACCAAAGGTCAGGGAAAAAATACCAAGATTCAGTGGTGACAAGTCAGAATCAATAAGTAGGCATGTGCAAGAATTTATTGATGTGATGGGTGATTATGAGATAGACTGTGAAGATGTGGTTATGAAGTTATTTGCTCAATCTTTGAAAGGAGATGCAAGAGATTGGTTCTCTTTTATGCATGCTTCTTCTATACATTGTTTGAATGAAATTAAGGCATCCTTCATGGACCAGTTTGGTAAAAGGATAAATCCAAGTGTTGCAAGAAAGAATTTTATGGAGATTTTTAGGGATAAGGGCCCGAATTGGTCCCTACTTTAAACCTTAGATTTTCCAAGGTCATAAGGAAAATCCCTGAGCACATGAGACCAAATGATGCTGAGTGTTTGGTTGTATATTTTGGAGAATTTGATAGTAAGATGAAATTCTTGTTAAGAGATAAAGAGCCTACCACCTTACAAAAATCCTACCAAGAGGAAATAAACATTTAGAATAATTTTAAATACTCAATCATGAGAGGACCTACGATTAGTAGTAGTAGTTCTAATAGTATTCAGGCTAGTGAGCCAAACCAATTAGGGAGAAGTAGTGTTTTTTAAGAAAAGGATCCCATAGATGTTGCTTTTGCATTACTCCCACTAGGTGCAAAATATGAGCAAGGATCGACCTCACACCAACCAAGGATGGGGAAGGATGAATTGATTTTCTTTGTTAGAATTTTGTATGAAATGAAGACACATGTGAATGAGTCACCATATGACTTTTTTTCAAGGTTCTTGGATGTTTTAATGGAGATACCCAAGAGTTTTAAGCCTAGCAATTTAATGAGCAACAATTTGTTTTGTCAAGCTTACATATTAGGATCAAGCCAATGGTCTGAGAATCAAAAGCCTCACAACCTTGATCAAGTATTAGATTGGATAAATATTATGGAAGAAATTGAGCATGGTCATATACCCCTAGCTATTTCCCAGAATGTGGGCAATAATTGCCACAGTGAGGAGGATTACAGACTAAGATTGACAAATCAAGGAGAAGCATCAGAGTTTGAGCAACTAGTTGTTGAATGTTGTTATTTTACAAATAACATAGAAGCAAGTTCCTATAGCAATAATGGGGATGAAGAGACAGAGTGTGAGAACAAGGAGGTAACACCTAATTATCTTCCTTGGGATGTCATAAGATATAAAAAAAAAAGGAAGTACATGGTGAAACCTCACAAAATGATTCAACAAGCACTCATCATACACCAGTCAATGAGGGGAATCCACTTGGTTTCAATGAAATGGCACAAATGAGGAATCAAAGTGATGAGATTGAATTTGGATATTCTTCTATTGAAAATGATTCTTCTTATGAAGTGGAGATGGAATCCCTTACTTCTAGTAGGGGATATGTTAATAGCGTTGAGGGTGTGTGTTTCCTAGGTAGTGAGCAGTAATCTTCATGTTTTGAATGTGTATTGATTATTGTGAGTGTAAATGATGAGGGGGATGTCGGGGATGTTTCTCTATGTTTGTCAAGTAACTACATTGAATTTGAATGCACTGATGATTAGGATTGTTGAAATCTTGATACTGATGAATATGAGATACATCCAATTACCATGAAGCTATGGAAAAATCCTTTATTTGATGAACTTGCACTAGACAGTGAGGTTATAAATAATAATCCTTATTGGTATAGAAGAAATCCTCTTTTTGAAGATAACCCTAATGAGTATTTAACAAGTGCTAGTAGTGGATGTGTCACGGATGAAACAAACAAAATTCAAGGTGATATAAGTGTTGGAAACTTTTTCTTTGAAAATGTCACCCTGACTTGATGATCTCCCAGTTAAATGAAGGATATGGAGACACAAACACTAGTGAATTAGCTTCCCAGCATGTGATTGAGGAAATTGTGCTTAATAAGTATCAAGAGAATTTCTTAGACTTGCTGGAGTCTAAATGTGACAATAGCCCACATGATAAAGAAGTTCAACATGATGATGTCAACTTTGGATGTGGTAGGTATGTCAAAAGGGATGTAGATGATTATGTTGATTTCCTTGTGGTGACTAGCTATGTACTTGAAAAGATAATTAAAATGTCAGCTATTCATGTTCCACATGATGATATTTTCCTTGACATGAAAGGAAGTTCACTTTTAGGAGACCAAGAGGTAAATCGGGATAAAAGCATGGACAATCATACAACACTATTTTATATTGAGGAGAAATAACTACTTGATGATTATGTAGAATATGTTACTATTGTAGGATTATTTCATCTATGCAAGGAGCAGTTCAAAGGAATAGGTAACCAAAGGAATAATATAATTCAATATGAAGTTGCAGTGGAGTTTTTTGTAGATGGTCCCTTTCTTATGGACCTTATCATGGAACTTATTTCATCTCATGAAGAATACACTTGTGATAAACAAATTAAGGATATGCTTGATCATGTTTTCCTTTTCTTTGATCTCATATAAGATTGGATAGATATAAGCCAGAAAATTTATGTGGATTTTAAGTTTAATGAGCAAGTGGAATGTGATTTTACACTTCATGACAATGTGGGGTATGAGGGTTTTATCTTCCCACTCCAGCTTGATGAACTTATGGTTGGGAAGTATAAATGTAGCAATGTTATGTCAAATATCATAGGAAATGTTGATTGTTCTAATTCTAGTAGCTTGGAATTGCATAATGTTCATATGGATCCATGACTATTAAAACATGCCAAAGTGTTCGACAAAGGAAAGAATTATCCCTGAATTTTGGGGGTCAAGGGCCTCCAATTTATTGAAGAAAATTGTAATGTCTATTTTGTAAATAGTGTAGATAGGTTGGTCTGGTGTTTACTTTTTGTTGTGTCTGCTTGCCTTGTCTAGGAAACTTCTTGGGTCTTGGTCTTCTACCCTGGTTTTCTTCAACCTAAGATCCATATTCTCACTATACCCACTAGGGGTATACGTCCCTAGACATGAGCCACTGATGGAGCTTCCAAAATTTTCCAATTTTTAAGCAACCCATGGACCCTGTTGGCACACAAAACCCTTGTCCCCATGTGTGAGTAGGTTTTTCCCTTTGAAAGCATTAAAATTTTCTAATATTGCATTAACTTGCAATGCTAGTTTCTTGTTCTTTGAGTCATCACCTAACCAATCATATGCATTTTCCAACTGGCCCCTTTAGTTAAGAGTGTTGGTCACCTAGTTGACCCATTGACCTTAGCTATCTCCTAAAGTCAAGTTCTAATTTTTCCCATTTATCCTAGCATAAGTTGTCATCATGTGAGAGTTATGTCACCATTGCCCTAAGAAAATCCCTTTATTAAATACTAACCTTTCTATGTGTACAGGTTTTGATATTTGAGGCTATGGGAAGAGAGCCTGACCATACCCCGCCAACTCACAAGTGATAAATGTCGGCCAGTTATGCAATGTGAGAACAACAAAAGAAAGAAACATGTCTTGATATGGACATGGGGCCTAGTTTCCACTATCAAGTTCATGGATTGTGGTTTTAAACCAATGGTTGAGATCACATGGGAATTAAACAGTGACAATATGCATGATAATGAATTGTCTAGTTTGCAAGTGTGTGTTTCACTAAGCATTCATGGTTGATAAAATCATATTTCTCAATAAATAGAAGTAGCGAGTTGCTATTTTCACTATGGCAAGTAATTTTCAAGTCTTTCAGATTGTACAAAGAGTCAAATTTTGAGTGTATACTTTCTTGTAGCAAAATGAGCAAGCCTAGTGTTCTGTTGGTTCCACTATGAAGTTCTTCCCAACTAAGCTTATAGAGATCCTATGATGAGGACCTAGAACAAAATAAATGCTCACATGAGGATGTTTGAGGAAGGGGTTTTCTACCGAGTGCTACTAGATATAGCTACTGTTTGAGATGCAAGGTTGAGAGCTCGGTGGTGGCAGCAAAAGGAGGAAAGACTACTAGGCCTTCTAGCAAAGTTCTGTGCAAACTTCGGTATGGTCGTCACTCTTTTAGATGACATAATTCACCCATCAATATCACAGAGATTTCATTAGAGACTGAGACAGACTCTGAATACCGTCAATACCTCAAGGCTCTGGGTCAAGCTCCATCTCTTGGAGCTGAGGTATTGTTTGTTCAGCCTCTGGTGGTCAGGACTCTGAGCAGGTGTGATGGGGTCATGATGAAATGAGAAAAGGACAAGGAAGGGGTTGAATTTTCATCCCTAACCCTCACCACAATGCGAAGTGGGCATCTGTATCATGGTGTGTGTGTTGCTGGTAAAAGGGCTTCCAGTTAGTGAAAAGGTGGTGGTGATTAAGATTTTTATGTTGATAAATGATTTCGGTGGTGGTTGTTTTCTATCCGAGTGTGTGGCAACTTTTTGGGTGTTGAATGTTGATTGTGTGCCCTCGTGGAGGTATGGGCATTGGTTTTTACTGCTTACATGGTGGTCGAGGAAAATTTTGGCGATACTTTTCTTCTTCCTCATGGCGGCTATGGAAATTTTTTCTTTCCCCGTTTCAACAAAATTATCATGTGGGGAATTTTGAAATGCAATTGAAATGAGATTTTTGTAATGTAAATGCATTTCAAGATTGAAGAATTTTGGCTCCCTTGTTCTATAAAAGGGAATTCAGGGATCATTTGCAGGGGGTTCTAGCATTTTTAAGTCTTCAAGCTTGATATGTAAGAGGGGTAGAAAATAGTAGAATACCAAAAAATAGGATAGTAGAATTGTCCTGGGTTCTGAATTTTGCATCTCAAAATCTTAAATGGTTTTGTATAAATTATTGATATCGAAAGTAAATTCCATACATAGTTTATCTACTCTTCTTTGTAGATCATTCCACAAGTATATTTTGTTTATCTTTAGATGTTTCATTTGAACGCATGTCTTCATTTGTTCTTTGGTTCAATGAATTAATTAAATTTTTAAGTGAGGTCATGAGCTTGTGATGATTTACTAAGAATTGGGTAAGAAGTGATGAATTATGTGCAAAGAGTTTCCATAATGTAAGTTCTTGTGGAAATAGTCCATAATTATCAAGTTTAAGGAATTTTTGCATGACAGGTTGTAATATCTATGACTGCATTTCCCAATCGATGAACACACTAGTCTATTTTTCTTGGTATTGGTCTTTTAAATGATAATAATATATCAAACTGTTGATTTAGGGTTAGAATACAAATTTTTTAAAATTATCTACAATGAAGCATGTATATGGGACATTTTCCATGTTACTGGTGATTGGATGGATATTTGCTTAAAGATTAGCCAACCTTTGAGTGAATTGTGTTGTTTACACCTTATAGGAACCAATCTATGATTTGTTATGCCATTTATTGAAATAGTAAAATAAAATGCTAAAGGAAACACCCTCCTAGGTCCCACAGAGCCTAAAGAGTAGAAGATTTCAATCTTTGACTAAATATTGTCAGTTTTCCATTCACTTTAAGGGTTTTAAACATAAGAGTTGGATACGATTTAGAGATCCCTTAGGTGTATTTGGAAAATACCAACACCTTGTTCATTTTGGTGCTACCACAATAGTGGTTTACACATTCTAGGAGATCTTGATTTTTGCTAGAATCACATATTTTTTATTAAATATAATGATTTAAGCCTTGAAAAGTTTCATTTAAAATATTCCAATTGAAGAGGGTTTGATCAAACCACCTTAGAAAAATTCCCCTTGGATAGAACCCCTGTAGTTTTAAACCATACCTATAACAGAGTCTCCTTTACACTATCAAAATAATGATAAAAAACCACTTTTGATTTACCTTTTGGGGGATCCAATGAATTGATTTAAAAAAAAAAAAATTATAAGTATGTATTCCTTATTATAAGCTTCCACAAAAGTATAATTTTAATTAAATTAAATTTGATTATTATATTTATTTTTTATTTCTTGTGAATGTAAGTTTTTCATTGAAAATGAAGATCTTTGTTCTACACATGTGGAAAAATAGTATATTATCAAGAAAACAAATTGAAAAATATGAGTGCACCATATATTGAACTCCTTGATCCAATAAAAAAAGAAAAATTGAATTTTGATACATACAAAAAAAGTTATGCGTTATATGGTCTACCTATGTCTGAATTGTGATTAGTTTGACTTTGAAAATTAATTAATGAAAAATATTCAATAAAAGACTATCTAACCAAGTGGAAGCACTAGATATCAAAGTTAAAAAACTAAATTCAAAAGAATTATAATTTTATCCTTGATGGAAAAAAATTATGCATTATATGGTGAGTGTCACACCTTAAAAATGTTGTTTTTTGAAAAAAACTAGTTTTCAAGGGAGATGGAAAAAGATGTGCAATCTAATTAAAAAAAATTGAAAAAATATATTTAGAATCCGTAGAAAAAATTTCACAAACTCTAGTTTGCATCATCTTCAAATTTCTCACATTTTAGTTGCTATAGGTACCCGAAACTAAAGATTTAGTTAGAAAAAATATTTTGATGTCTAGTTTGGCCAAAAAATTTAAACCACTATTTTGGGATCACCATTCATTTGATTTATTCATTAAGGGTTTGATTACCAAAGTGGGATTTAATGAAGGAAAATCCCTATAACCTAATCCTTAACAAGTTTTCCCCTCTTTGCATGTGTGTTTACAAACTTGTGTATGCAAATTTGTCAAGAAATTAGGTGTTGAAAGGTGGTGAAGAAGTCAAAAAAGTGTTTCAAGTCAAATGCATCCTATTTTAGGCTTGGAGATAACCTATAGTCTATTTTCTATAGATTTGACTCTATCAACCCAACAAGAAGACAACTGCAGATCTAGAGCTATAGAATTGACCATTGATTTCATAGAGTTTTGGGAGAGGACTGATTCTCCATCGATGGAAAATGAGTCCCACCTTAAACATGGAAATGTAGAATCTATTAGATTTCTGATCCCAACAGCACAAAACTAGTTTTGAGGAGTTTTTACCAATAGTAGGACTGATTCACTATTAGTGCCGAATGAGTCCCACTAGTGATTTTCACCGATTTATGTTGGTATTCAGATCATTCCATATTCAACATTCATTGCACAGGTGCACTCTATTCATCCTTGTTCAATTTTGTTTGCATTAGTTTACATCTCTATTGCATTTTATGCATATCACATTGTGTTTTCAAACATTGCATATTTCTTAGGTTTTGCGTTCATAATCAGTCAATTTCATTGCTTAGTTGCATTTACAACATTGTATTTATTCTTAATTACATCATACATACATTATATTGACTAAACGACATTGATTTTGAGGGTTTATCTCTCTCCTTTTAGGTGAAAAATCGTAAGAGTGCAAGAGTAGCCTATAGACACCACAAAATTGTCGGTTCATTTTTGTGAACCTGCATATTGAGAAATTTCTCTTTTTGATTTCATTTGAATCTTGCATCCTAGGTTTCATTTGCATCAACATTCAATTATGTTTTTTTTTTTTTTTCATCCTAGGGTTTCTCAAATTGCATTAGTGAAAAACTCTTTTAGACTTCATTTTTTCATATAAAATCATTCAAAAAGTGAAAATATACATTTTCATCCTCAATTTGCATTTGAAAACAATTAAAATCACTTTAAATTTTCTAAAAAACAAAAAATATCATACTTGGAATCATTTGCCACCTTGGGTGAATCACTCCACTTGCACATTTCAAAAAACACTTTCAAACATTTTTTGGCATTTACTACATTTCTATTCTCTGTTGTTATTTCTATATTTTAGTATGCATACTTTTTGTTATTTGCATTCTAAACTCCTAGATTGCATTACATGTATATCCACCCCATCCTGTGTGGTACTTGTATGAGTGTTTGGTGCCCCATTACTAACACTTTAGTGAGACAAAGTTTTAGACTCATGGCTTCCCACAATAACAGTTTCATTGTGGACTTTGGAATCTCAAGAGCTCTTACTCCTAGTATGGAAAATACTGCATTAGGCATTGATACTACCACTACTATTACTTCACCTTTCCATCCAATGTATGTTGACACACAAACTAGTTTCATTCTGCAAGAAAAAGTGATTATTATTGATGAAGATTTTGCACATTTACAACAATATTTATCCCTTGAAAACATTTCTACCATTGCCATACCTGCCATAGAAAATATTCATCATTTGATTGAAATTGATGATGGCTTAGAAGTTAATAAAAATAATTGTTGAGATATACAACAAACGTGTTCCTTCCACTTCCTAATCTACAAACATTGTTGTGAGCCAAGGAGGACCTCACATTCCTCCCCCTTCAATCATAACATCCATACCAACTTATACCACTCCTCAAGTTACAACAACCATGCAATAGGTTAGTCATGTGACTCCTTTTGTTCTTCCAACTAGCATTCCTAGTTCTTTTGTGGCATCACATGTTCCATCTTCCACCTTCACCCCTCCTAGTGTTCCTTTCCCTTCTCCTAAAATTACATACACTCCATAACCAATTTCACTTCCACCTCATACCACTTATACCAATCCCATGATTACACAACTCTTTAACATCATTTCATCCATACAACAACAAATATCCACCATTAACCAAAGTCAAAATGCTCCACCCACATAGCATGTTTGTAGTATCCCCTTATCTTTAGAGATCTTAAGAACCTCGATGCCACAAGGGATTGAGATGCCTAGGTTTGAGAAATATTAAGCTAAAGGAGATCCTACTAATCATGTCAATGCTTATATAGCCTTGTGTGGTGATTTTGTCCTTGATGATAAATTGCTAGCTAAACTTTTTCCTAGGACCTTAAAGGACACTACATTGGAGTGATTTTCAAAATTACCAAATCATTCAATCAAATAATTTAATGAGCTTGTGGATGCCTTTATAAGTCACTTCCAAGTTCATATGACTCCCAAAAAGACAATGGCTGATTTAACGAGATGTAAACAAAATGTAGATGAAAAAGTCACTCATTTCATTTCCTATTATTAGTCATTGTATGCTCAAATTGATGTCAAGATTTCTGATTCACATCTACAAAAGATGTTTATCAAAATATTCCACACAAACCTTTAGGATAAGTTGACTATGATGAAATTTCCTTTGTTCATTCATTTATGCACAACCCTATGTGACTATCACAACTTGGTTTCTAGTCAAGATTCAAAGTCCACTTCTAACCAAGCTGAGAAGTCCGAGCAAAATAACCAAAACAACACACAAAACTTTAGAAAACTAAATGGAGGATTTCTACAATTCAATCCACCTCCTCAACAACAAACTCAACCCATACCTAATCAAGTGGAAGCTGTTAAAACAATGGTGCCCTTTACCTTTGGAAACCTGAAGAGACAATTTACCCCCTTTCCTGATTCCTCCATAATATAATGAACCAATTGCTCCAGCAACAAATGATCACTTTTCCTACCATTAAACCCCTTGAAACCACCTAAATTTAAACCAAATGGTTATTTTCCATTTTCATCACCAAAATGGACATGACATTGAACAATTTAAGCATCTCAAACACTTAGTTCAAGACCTCATTGATTTGGGTCATTTATCCAATGTGGGTGTCAATCATCAAGGCAATAAGTCTATTGCACCCCCTAATCATAACTTACAAATCTTTACCAACCCCATTCCTAAACACAATGTTTCATTTGTTTAGGCTAGTGAACCTTCAAAAACTCATGTGATAAACATTAATACAAATAATGAATAACATTATTTTACTCCAATTGTTATCCAAGTTAATCCTATGGATGAACTTGTGGGTACAATAGATGTCCCTCATAAGGGCCCAACCAACAAATCTCTTGATATCAATTTTTCTTCTAATGATATACTTAAAAAGCTTCCTGATGGTCCTCTTTACATAGCTAGTCCAATCTATGATAAGCCCACTAATGGGATATTAATAGAACCCGCTTGTGGCAAGAATGTGATCATGGAAGAATTTTTAGTATTACATGAGCATTACCAAGAAGAATATAATAAACCAATTGCATGGATTAAAACACATACTAGTTTTGTGTTCCCTGCGATCAGATCAATCGTACTCCCATTACAAGTTGGACCCAAAACTTTGGATGTAACATTTTCTATCATTCCACAATTAGATATTTTTGTCTACGACTAGGTCATCCTTGGCTTCACTCAATGAAAGAATTACTGTTAGTTGTTCAAAAATGGTACAAATTTCCACATGGCAATGAAATATTTACCATACGCCATAGAGGTTTTCATCCATTATCTTCTAAAGGTAATTTTTCCTTAGAATACTTTTGGCCTAAACCTATGGAGCCCATCACTCCCTGTAAAGATTTCTTTTTCATAACCTATCAAAAGTTCAAAACCAAAAGAATAGCCAAGTTGTCTCTTTGCTTGATGTCCCCATCCACTTCCACTATTCCCATCATAGATGAGACAATGCTTCAGCCTACGTCTAAAACTAAGAAAACAATACCACCCCATGAGAAACCAACCCTGGACACTCCCCCTTCCTCCTTTAAATTCCATTGAGATAATGAACCCAATCTTGTTATTCCTCCTTGCATTAAACAAGTGTATAAAGCTAAAGAGAAAGTGGTTGACCCATATTTTTTATTTTCCTCCGTTCTTACCTCTCCAAAAGAAAAGGAACCTATGGTGGATCAACCCACTCTTACACCTCAACAACTTCAAAATAAAATTAAATGAAACTGTGATGCTAGGGAGCATAGGCATCATCCTCATCTCCTTGCTCATAAGTTACTAATGGAAGAAAACAGAGAAAACCAACCTATGCCTTTGAAGAAAGAAATACTTGATCACCCTCCTCTTCTTGACCCGTTACAAGATAATACAGTCCAACCCTCACAAAAAAATGATTTGATCCAACAACCACAACTTTTGATACATCCTTCCTTGGAAACAACCCTTCGTCCTCCCATCATAATCAATCTTGATGATGATGAGGAGGAGATCACAAAAATAGATGAAGTGCATAACAATCTAAACTCTTTATTTTCATCTACCATGAGCTTAAATGATAAATCTTCTACACCAATTAAAGAACCTAGTACATCTCCTAATTTGACACTTGTGATTCTTCCTTTGGACAGCCGACCTCCCTCGCAATACACTTAACATGATTGGGAGGTGGATGACTTGTTAGATGGTTGAATTGCATTCACCTTGTTAGCCTTTTACATTTTTCTTCTATTTGTGATTTTATGTGCGTATCGTGTTCCCTCATAATGTGTGTTTGATGTTCTCCCTCCTTTTACACTTCATCTATTTGTATCTCTATTCTTCTATAGGTCATCCATTGCCTTTTTCTCTTTTTGTTTTTTGTTTTCCTTTTGGGGATGACACAAAGCATAGAGACACCCTATTTCTCTTCCATGTTGACCCAAACCATCACTTTTCCTTTTTATTTTTTCTTTTTCTTGTGTTTTCCTTTTAGGGATGATGCAAGGAATTGAGACCAAAATGTCTCGTTAAGGTTGACCCAAAGGCTTTTTATTTTCTTTCATCTTTTTTTTTTCTTTTCTCTTGTGTTTTCCTTTCTAAGATAATTGAAAGCATTGAGACTACAATGTCTCTTCCATGTTGACCCAAAATGGACTTTATTTTTCATTTATTTTTTCTCTCTTTGTGTCATTCTTCCAGTTCTATTTGCTTTGGGGAATGATGACAGTTCTGAGCTCTTTCATAAAAACATTGCAGCAATGAACATACTAAACCCAAATCCATAGATCCCTTATGTATTTGGTGTGTTCCTTTCTAGGGGGAAATTCCCTTTCTTTTGTTTTCTTTTTCATTTACATAATGCAACCTAACTTGAAAACATATGACTTGGCATAGGGATTTCCAAGTTGGCTCTCATGTCTTATTTTTCTTGCGTCTTTCCTTCGCTACTTTAAAGTAATTTCTCACAAAGCAGTGTGTAAAAATTCCTTTAAAGTTGTGGGAATATAATGGCATAATTCATTTACATTCTTGGTTCTTAGTGCAGCCTTGTCACTTCATACGATGTGTTTGTCACTTTGTGGATGACATCAAGTTTGATGTCCTTCATAAGTGTGATCTATCTTAGCATATTACATTCCTCTTGGTGGTTTGATGTGACACACTACATCCCCTAATTTGTGAATATTAGGTTCTTTTATCGGTCCTCTTTTGGAGACGTTAGGCATAATGTTCCCTAAGTGATAGATCTTGCATGAACTTAACAAGACTCCTTTGAACATCTTTTTCATTTTACATTTTTGCATTTTGAAATTTACATCTTTACCACCTTGCATAACATAGCTTGCATGCTTGTGGTACCTTCCTCCTTGTTTATGAGTTCCAAGCATACAAAGCTTTGCTTGTCTCATGAAGCACAAACTGATATTTTAATTTGTGGCACCTTGTTAAAGTTAGTAGGAGGTATAAATTTTATATGGTTGAGCGTGAAGCCCATTCAGTGGCACAAATTTCCCCATAGCCACCTATGTGTTTATGAGTGCATACCAACTAGTGTATGTACTTCACCTTTTTGGTTCTTCTCACCCGACGCACCACCATAAGTTCTATCACCCTAGAGTGAGTATGCATTCTCCTTTTCTCATAAATAGCCTAGATCTAATCCACAACTAGTTGGAAAAATGATCAAAGCTTGATCCAATTATCCTATGTGTTCCTTTGTTCTTATGTTTAGTTTACAATGAGATATTCATCCTACGGACTTGATCATCCCTCTTAATCATTGTTATTCCATCTTTCTAGCATAAGTGCATTTGGATCCTTCTCGATGCGCATGGCTACTTTAGTTCAAGAGTTTGAAGAAAGTTCATCCTCTCAATAAAGTGGGGGCTAATTGTACCATAGAAAAATGGCTCTTGGACATTTTCATGGTCTTTTAGGTCTTTCTCTCATGATGCTTACTCTATTTTTCTTTGATTTAATGTTGCAATGTAACTTCTGCATTCACATTAGGTCCTAAACATTCAAATTGCGATGTCTTATGAAGGTGTTGTGAAGGTCCTAAACATTCCTATTTTGAAGTGTTGTAAAGTCTTGTAACAAGATTTCACACTTTTCTATGCCTGATTTCACTATTTACACCTTTCTTATGCTTTACATGACCCCTTTATGTCCTTATAAGGCTTAATTAAGTGTATTTTTGAATGTAAACCTGACAAACAACATTAAATGTAACTTAATTCCCAACACCCACTTACAAGTCCAATGTGGGACCCATTCAACATGGGTAGTGAATGAGTTCCTCTTGGCTACAAACACAAAATATTTCAAATTTTCTTTCGGGTTTTTATTCAAAATTATCTTATGTCATCTTGTGATGAGGTATCATTGGGTTACTAAGGCACAAGTGTGTATAAATAAGTATTTTTCTCGTCATTTTATATCCTTCCCATTCACCCAATTCACTCACTAATTCATCCTAGCATTCATTCACATTTGAGCACTTTGCATCATTCAATCTAGCATCAATCAAGTATCTTAGAGCAACCATTGACATATCTTCAGATTTCTTCAACAAGGTTGTAGTGATTTTAGGACATTTGATTGTTGTTTATTCATCTTTCCTTGTTCATTTCATTCCATTTCTTCATTAAGGGTATGACTACCAAAGTGGGATTTGACCAAGGAAAATCCATATAACCTAACCCTTAACCATTTTTCCCCTTTTGCATGCATGTTTGTAGACTTATCTATTTACATTTTTCAAGAAATTAGGTGTTGAAAGGTGTTCAAGAAGTAAACAAAGTGTTTCAAGTCAGCTACAACCTATTTCAAGCTTGCAGACAACCTACAGTTTGTTTTTGACAAATTTGACTTTGTCAACCCAACAAGAAGACAAGTGGAGATCTGGAGCTCTAGAATTGACCCTTGATTTCATAGAATTTTGGGAGAGGACTGATTCATCATCAATGGCAAATGAGTCCCACCTTAAGGCTAGAAAAGTAGATCCTATCAGATTTCAGATCCCAACAGTTGAGAACTAGTTTTATGGAGTTTTTTTCAGTAGTAGGATTGATTTGCCATCAATGGCGAATGAGTCCCATTGGTGATTTTCACTAATTTCTGGTAGCATTCAGATTGTTCCATATTCAACATTCATTTCCTAGGTGCACTCTATTTAGCCTTGTTTAATTATGTTTGCATTACTTTACATCTCTATTGCATTTTCTACATATCACATTGTGTTTTAAAACATTGTATATTTTTTAGATTTTGCATTTAGAAGTAGTCAATTTTATTGCTTAGTTTCATTTACAACATTGCATTTATTCTTGATTACATTGTACATACATTATATTGAGTGAACCAAATTTATTTTGAGGGTTTATCTCTCTCCTTTTGGCTAAAAAACCCTAAGAGTGCAAGAGTAGCCTATAAACACCACAAAATTGTTGGTTCACTAATATTTCTAATTCTTCCTCTCTAATATTATCTTTTTTGATATGTCAATTAAGCAATTCCATTTGGCATCAATGGAAAAGTTTTTGATTCATGCCAAACATTTTTACTGATTTGCCATTTTCCCAAATAAAATGAAAGACTTTGCTTCTTGAAGCATTATTTTTCTAACTACATCATCCAATTGGTGTTCATCAATCTAAAAAGATGTAGAATATGTGTTCAAAATATGGGTGGTATTGCTTTTCCACACCTAGTCAAGAAGCAAAGAAAGATCCAAGGACATTGAAAATTGCTTTCCATATTGAGTTTTCCCTCCTCCTTTTAGTCCTTGTTGTGTTGTCTTAGGAATTATTTGTTTTTGGTTCCCTTGAACAACCTCATAATTATTATGTCCTTTAATAAATTCGTTTGAATGAAATTTTCTTGGTGAGACCTAAGAAAATAACTTTCCCTATCCTTGACTTTCCCTAACAGAGGCTTGATTATGCATGTTGTTTTGTTTCGAACATTCTAATACTAAATGGCCAAAAATATGACACTACACATGTATTCTGAGAGGTTTTCCAACTAATCTCTTGTAACTACTTGCCAAATTTAGTTGTTAGCTCAATGTGACTTGGCCTTTTTTTTCTGTTGCATCAAGCAGTATTAACATCTTAACAAGTTTTGATGGATTATCAAAGAAGAGAAAGTCATGATTTAGAAAATTACCTTTTTGATTAGCAATAATCTCTAATAAATCTAACTCCCTATACTCCAAAGGTATTGCATGTAGATATAACCAAAAGGGAGCAAAAAAAACAACAAATTCATTAGATTTGAAATTTGGAGTCTAGCTTTACATATATAGGTTTGAACCTTGATATGACCATGAATTAACTTTGAAAACCTTCTCTTTAAGTGTTTTATTTGAAAATATAAAAACAAATATTCCTTGTCCCTAATCTAGATAAAAAACATTAATAGCTCCTTCCCATTATTCAAAAAATATATACTTTAAAGTTTCTAAATCTATTGTAATGTTATAGAACTTACACATAAGCACTTTTTCTCTAAGATCTATGATTTGTGGCTGAATCATATGATCTAGGAAAGTAACCTTAATAACTTCGTGATGTTCTAAAGGTACAAAATCATCCAACTTCTTGATAGAGAGATCCCCTTCTTTGCTCACGTTAGCCACTTGTTGTGTTTCTTTTCTTCTCCATTCTTTTCTTTGCTTGATCTTTCTCTATTTTGATGAAGGCCACAAGTTTTTCCTCCTATTTCTCTTCCCCTGAGAACCCTTTTCATCTCCCTTTCCTCTTTGCTTCTAACAATTGAAATGCTGATCTTGCAAGGAATTTGATTTAAGTGCCTCTCCATTCTGATGTCCTTGATTCACCCCTTTACTATAATTTGAGACATACCCATTTTCTCTATGATCATCATTTAGAGGCCTTATTATTTTTTGTTATCTTTTTTGAGTACCTTTTTCTGCATTAGGGTTTTTCATTCTCTCTCCCTAAGGAAGTATCTTTCATTAACTGATTTGCATGTGAAAACTTTGGATTGAAGAGACCTTCTAGAGGATGAGTAACCCTATTTAAAGTTAACTTTTTTTGTTGTTGTGTTGCCTTCAGATTCTTTTCACAATCTACATATCAATGATCTAGGTGACTCCTATCTTCATATATATCAAACATCAGTTGCTTAGTCTTAGCCAAATGTCTTTTCTTCTTGAAAGGTTTCCAATTAGGTCTTGAAATTTTTTACCTAATTGGCTAGTTCTTTGTACTTGCATAATACTACCCTACTCTTCTTATTGGCCCTTGATGATGACTGGGACTTCTAACAAAGTTTTGAGGCTGATGAGGACCAAGAAAAAAATCATTTTTTGCATACCGACCATTGGTCAACCAATGTTCAATCAACTAGTTGTTTGGCCCCACATGATATTTCCCTTGATTGCTTGTGAGCCCTTGATGACGACTAGGTCTTTTGACATGGCTTCAATTTTGGTGATGGCCCAGGAATATATCTTTTTCTACGTACTAACTGTTGGGAAGCCATTGTCATCTTGACCGTTCCAAAGCCATTTTTTGAATTGTAGTTTTGTAGGTTTTACACTGTAGTTGATTTCTAAAAATCCATATAATCCTTTGGGAAAAACTTAGTTTAATCCAACTATAATGTAATTAAAAACATGGAAATTTATTGACCTCACACCAAGGTTGCATATAAGATGGTCAAATAAGAATTTAAAATGATACATATATCAAAGACACAATTTGTATAAGATAAAACTGAAACAATATAAAATGTGATTTATAAGAATAGAAACACATACATCAAAGAAACATATAACAAATTTATGTTTAATACAACTATAACATGATGAAACATATGTGCATATAAATACAATTAGCTTGTCCACTTTTAGTCCAAGACCAATAATTGATATAACACAATTTATATGTTGAAAGTTTTAGTGACACTCATAGTGGATCAACTTGATGGAAACCTAAAAAAATAGTAAATATAAATAAATTAATGATATTTGTTATGAGTCATTTAATTCCAAGTCATGAGAGAAAATTGTAGAACATAGATAAAGTTATAAATATATACCTTAGAAACTCCTTAAGGGGAGTTAAGTGAATTACTTAAAGGGATGCAAGACAATGAAATTAGGGTAGCTTAAGGGGATATACAAGAGCCTTAACTCAAACTATGTTTCATGTGAGAATTATGAAATGACTTAAGGTGGTATAAGAGGATAGATTAAGGGGAGATACATATAAGCCTTGAATTGAGTTCATGTGCTAAATTTAACTATAATCAGAAGATGAATTTAGAGGGGGCTAACTTAGAGGGTCCTAAAAATCATATGGCTTAAGGGTCTGAGATATGAGAGCCTTGACTCAAATTATGTTTCATGTAAGAAAAATTAATTCTATAATTACGAGATGGATTAAAATTAGGGTAAGTAATCTAGGAATTTTAAGGGGATATAAGAGTATATTACATAAAGGTACATGCAATCATTTGTAAACTTTTTATAGTTCATGGTAATGAATTAATTAACTTTTTATTATGAATATAAATTAAATATATAGAGCTATATAGTTATCAACATTTATTCAAATTTATTTTTGTCGTGAATTTATGATGAAAATTGATAGTAACTATTGGGTTGACCTACACAAATAATGAATGCAATTATAAATTGACTCTACATTTTATGAGTCATAACTCCAAGTCATGTGAGTCCCAAAAAATAAATGATTAGATTTAATTAGGAAATTACTTAAGGGGATGTAAGAGGATGGATTTAAGGTAACAAAATCTAGGATGACTTAAAGGCACCTAAGAGGATATTACTTAAGGGGTCCTAAGATGATGGTCTAAGGGAATTTAAGGTAATGAATTAAGGAGATTGAAGAGGATGGATTTAGGGTAGCTAAGATGATGAATCAAGTGGTCCTAAGAGGATGGCTTAAGGGGAGTTAAAAGAATGACTTAAGGAGATATAAGAGGATGGATTCAGGGTGGCTAAGAAGATTAATTAAGGGGTCCTAAGAGGATGGATTAAGGGGAGTTAACATAATGACTTGAGGAGATTCAAGATGATGGATTTAGGGTAGTTAAGAGGATGAGTTAAGGGGTAATAAGAGGATTTTTTATGGGGAGTTAAGTGAATGAATTAAAGAGATACAATAGGATGTATTTAGGGTAGCTAAGAGGATGAATTAAGGGGTCTGAAGAGGATGGATTAAGGGGAGTTAATAAAATAACTTAAGGAGATTTAAGAGGATTGATTTAGGGTAGCTAAGAGGATGGCTTAAGGAGAGTTAAGAGAATGACTTAAGCGGATGCAAGAGGATGGATTAAGGATAGATAAGATAATGTGTTAATGGGTCCTAAGAGGATGGATTAAGGGGAGATACAAGAGCCTTGACTCAAACTGTGTCATGTGAGAATTTATTAGTTCTATGAATAGGATATGGATTAAAAGGGTATATAATGAAGGATGACTTAAGAAGACCTAAGAGGATATGACTTAAGGGGATATGAAATCAATTATAAAAAAATTGTATTATGAAAATGAATTATTTAGCTTTATATTTTGATTATTAGTTAAATGTATATAACTATACAATTACCTATATTTATTTCAATTCCATTGTAACATATGCATCCTCTCCTTTTTTTAATGCATCTAGTTTTAGGAGAACTGAAACAAAAATGATTTAACTATAACTAGGAAATGAATTAATACAAACATAAGAATAGGAATTAAGGGGAGATACACATGATCCTTGACTCTAAGTTATGTGAGAATTTTTTAACTATATATATAGACTATCAATTAAATATATACAACACATTTGTACTTACCTTTATTTATTATTCCATTATACAATTTTCTTCAATTGTACCATCTATATCCTCTCTTTTTTGTAATGCATATATTATTGTCTTATGCTCATCCATTGAAAGTGTCCATGACACTTTATTATTAGGCATCACTTGATATCTAATTAGTTTTATATTGGCTTCCAAAATAAAATGTGAGTAATGTATAATCTTCTTGTGTCTCTCATAGTATTCAAATCCAAGTAAACCATTCTTTCTTATTAGATATTTTTGTACCCAAGTGCCAACAACAACCACCAAATTAGTTGGATACTCAAATTTGTCATAATGCACTCTAGGATGTACAAACTTATTTTTCCTCTCAACACATCTAGCCAATCAATATAGTATATCTTATTCATTCCCCATAGGTGCAAAAACATATACATGTCTTGAAAATGTTAGAAACCAAGATCTGAAATGCAAACCAGAAAATTCTTCCACAAAAGAGAAAATCAGAAAAAGCAGAAGCTTTGCAAAAGATGTGCAAAATATTATTATTCAGGAACTCTTAATTACAAGATAATGATTTGCTTTATAAAAGCAAAGATGCATAACCCTAATCTTATCTTGAGCAACACGATAGCTCAATAAGATAATGATGACAATAATTAACCTACGAATGAAAATAATTACCTAAGTAAAGTTATGCAAAAAGCCTTCCACAGAATAGAAAATCAGAAAAAGCATAAGCTTTGCAAAAGATGTGCAAAATATTATTATTCGAGAATTCTTAATTACAAGATAATGATTTGCTTTATAAAAGAAAAGATGCATAACCCTAATCTTATCTTGAGCAACAAGATAACTCAACAAGATAAGGATGACAATAATAAACCTAGGAATTAAATAATTACCTAAGTAAAGTTATGCAAGTCTAATTAAATATTAATTACACTAACACCCCCCATAAGTGCAACTTAGGGAGACTAAAAAAATATGCACCTAAAACTAAGATGAATGCAAGAAAGCATGAATCAATGGGTCCCAACAATAAGGAATGATCAAGTACCCAAGCACAAATGCAATAATGAGGTAGAGAAGGAAAACCCAGTGGGAAAAAACCCCCCTACAATGAGATGACTACTACAAAGAAGCACTAGAAGAACACTGTGGAGTAACATTGGAACTGCAATCTGACAAGTAAGGAAAGATTCTTCTATCTACAACTGAAACCAAAAATGGAATCATAATAATGTGATAGCAGACTCGATGCCACGAAACACTGGAAAACTCACAAATTGGAACAACCCTAGAATATGTGAATCAACAGTAGATGAAATGATGACAGATTATGGAAACCGTGTATCTTGATGCTGATGCCAAAATGTGACTAAAACTCTTCCATAGGAAGGAGTACCATGAATATTTTGGAACATTAACCATAAAAACATGGCCCTCAAATTGAGAAGGATTTGAACCAATGTGGATCAATAACCATAATCTCTCAACTGTTCAAAGTGTGAACCGATGTGAATCTGATATGTGTCAAGCTAGAGCAAAAATGTGGCCAAAAGAAACTAAGAAACTAGATATAACCCATGTGAGCTATCATCAAATCAAGATGGAGATCAAAGTGAAAACTACACTTTAATTGGATTTATTATGCAAGAAACCCCCATTATGGAACTTTATCTCAGTTCATTTATTACAATAACCCAATGATTGTAAAAGGAGAGAATGCTAAACATGCATAAATAGAAAATAAGATGATGTGGTACTCAAATCAAGTGCAAATATTCAAGTTTCACCTTTCCAACTGCCAAAACATCCAAGTAATCTCCAAAACACCCATTGGGACAAATATAGAATAATGATCATCCTAGGATAGATACAAAAAAAAGGTACATGGACAAAAAAATAGAGCTCCTCAATACCTTTCCCACGCCGCAAAGATGGCGAAAAAAAAAGATCATGGCAAAAAGTTATGAGCTCAGAAGCCATAAATGAACATATAACTTCAAATAGAAAAATACTAAAAAATAAACTACATCAGAGGATAGTGCTCAGAACTAGGTTTCTGATGATATTTTATTTTCAAAAATATGAGTTCTGACGCAAAAGTTATGCCCAAAATACCAAAACTCCTCCAAAAGGGTTGGGAGTTAAGCCTGGCAGCTAGTCTAATTGCTAGAATTAACCACTAGCATTAACCACATGTGCTTAACTACTAGTGGTTAACTAATGGCAATGCCCATCAACTCTGGTTTTTTTTCTTGGATTGCGTGCCATACCAAGTCGTACGACCCATAAATGAAAAATGTTACCTCCCAGACTCACAGTGTCCGATTTTGATGATTTGACAGTCGATTTTGGGGTTTTTGGGTGCTCTGAAGGCAATGGTGAGGTCTATTTGGGCTGAAAAAACTCCAAAATTTTAGGTACACTCTGGATCTGGAAACCCTGATAAACTTCAAATCCTCATAGATATGACAAATAGAGGCCTTTTTCGATGAAATGAAAGGCAAACCTGATTATTCCGGAAGCTCTGGATTCAACGGAATGCTTATATCTAATCCAAAATGCTTCATAAATAAGTTCAAGACATGAAACCCTTGAGGAACCCCGAACGTGCTCTACAATGAATTTCTCCAAAAAACTGAGAAGGGGCTGCAAATCAAGGCTCTGATACCATGTTAGAAACCAAGATCTGAAATGCAAACTAGAAAAGCCTTCCACAAAAGAGAAAATTAGAAAAAGCAGAAGCTTTGAAAAACATGTGCAAAATATTATTATTCAAGAATTCTTAATTAGAAGATAATTATTTGCTTTATAAAAGCAAAGATGCATAACTCTAATCTTATCTTGAGGAACAAGATAGCTCAACAAGATAAGGATGAAAATAGTAAAGTTGTGCAAGTGTAATTAAATATTAATTACACTAACAGAAAAAAAATATTTAATTAAATAAAGAGTGATATATAGTTCATATATAAACAGGCATACATATAAAGTTATATATATTACAAAATATGTAATAAAAAACTAAATTCAATTTAATACCTTCTTGTACAAGGTCTAAAACATTATCATAATCATCTAATGCAAACACTTGATTATCATATTCCTTTTTTTTTCCATTTTGATCATGTGTTTATGTAGTTGTTAAGACTCTTTTTTTCCATTCTTTGATCCATTCTTTATTTTCACACGCTTCTAAATCACCTGCAATACAAAATTGATGAAAACATGCAAGCTCCCTTGTCCATATTGTCCACATGTTTGCATTCAAACTCTTAAATGAATTCCATTTTTATAATTAATTAATTGTTTCACAATCTTGTTGAGTAAGAATATTCTCTTCTTCAATTAACCAAAAGAAGCATCAAATTATTAATTTCTCACTTGTTCTTGTAGATAATTTTGTATTGCACCAATTTAAAATTGCTTGTGCATCTCTAAATTTTGTTGCATCCTCAAATTTTAGTTTCTCTCTAGCAAGATCTCTTTTCACATATGCACCTTATCCATCATGTTCTCCTTTACCATGCCTAGCTTCAAGAAACTCCACATGTGTTGGATATTATTTTCCTTGTGAGATCTACATAACCAATAAAATATTATAGCATTCCTGATTTGTCCCACACAATTATCTAACTATATGAGATGTTCTCCCATTCAAATTTCTCTTTCTTTTAATATTTTATAAAATAATTAAAACAATATTGAACAAACTCCAATGAGTGTAATCAATTATCACTCGCTTAATAATGGTGCTCTCTAAAAAATGTTCTATTATCTTTTATACTATCATCTGCATGTCTATATACAATATGAAAAAATATGGATACCTACATTGAATTATAATATTGGGATTGTATTTCCTCTTGGGAAGCAAGAGTATAATTTTCTATAAAATCAATAATTGAAAATATAGTTCCAATTGGAAATGTGTTTTTACATGGATGAAATTGACCATCAAGCCATCAAGCATATTGAGAGTGTTTGGCATATTTAGGTACAATATTATCTTTAAATTCTCTAATGAATGCATGTACACTAAATTTTTTCTATGATTAACTCACAACGTTTTCTAATTTTTCCATCACTTAAAGAACATTCAACATTTTTTATTTTTTGAACATCCAATAATTGTTGTTAGAATTCATGTAAACTACTTTCATGCATACATTCTCTTAACAATGAAAGGTTGCCACATCTATTTCATTGTATAGAAATACATGGATTTAAATAAAATAAGTGTCCATTAGATGGTTCAAAAAATAAACTTGCTATAAAATCCTTGATTATTTTAGGTGGCCAATTAATTTACCACATTCCTACATAATTTTGTTTGTATGCCAAGTAAAATGTATATATTAGAAAATATCATGTAATAATAAAGAAATTATTCATGAGTTTTACAACAACAAGAGATTTGATATTTATTAATTGACATACCAATGTTTACATTTTTCAAATGATCTTTGACTTATGATAATATTTGGTAAGATTCAATTATCTAATTTTTTTATGAAATTCAGTTTGATTCATGTCTAATAGATATTTAGGATGAGGGTCATGGATTTTAGATCCCACCCTTAATTTTAAAACACCTTCAATATTAGGTGATACTCTTGTATTATTATGCCAATATTTTTTAATTAAAGATTTTTTTTCATTAGTTAATTTCATGTTTAACCTTGGGAGTCTACCACTAAAACTCCAACATTGATTAATTGGATCATTTTCAATAATTTCTCTTCTCTTAGCCCCTCTTATCAAATTTTTAGGATTTAACTTTATATATTTAATAATATTACTTAACATTCTTTTATTTGAAGTTGATTTATTAACTAAAGTTGTTGTTGCATGGTTTTCTACACTCTTATCTTTAAATCAACTTTTTTTCCTATAGAATCAATAACATTGGTAGCAATAGATATTAATTGTTCTAAACCATTTTTCTTTTCTTTCTTTTAAAAAAATGCCTGATTTTTTCATCACTTTTCACATTTTCCATATTTTCATCAATTGCACTGTGATTTTACATTGAAATTCTTTTTTTTCAATAAAAATATATTCTATATAATCTATTCCCAAGAGTTTTCATTTGTATCCAATAAATTTTACCAGTAAGGTTATCCAAGACATATCTTTCAATTGTAAAAAAATATTTTCATTTTCATTCATACAAGGAGTTTCATTTTCATTTATACAAGGGATTTCATTTCCATTTTCAACCATACATGGGGTTTCATTCTCATTCTCATTCATACAAGATATTTCATTATTTCTTTTTCCATTATTTCACTAGCATAATTGATAGCATTATTGGTATATCTAGCTTCATCTAAATAACTAATATTGATATCATCAAAATGTGAGTTTGAAGACATACTTGGATTTGTTTGAATAGGTGTATTTTCCATATCATATAAAGGTGGATTTGAAGACATACCCAAATTTGTTTACATAACTTACTATTTCCATATTATTCAAAGTTGAATTTCAAGGCATAGTTTGGTTTGTCTCTATAATTGCTTTTTCTTCCATATTCACCATTACCACATTTGCATCATCTACATTCATCTCATCGTTCGTGATCTCCTCTTCAAGATTCATGGAACTAGATGTTTCAAGATTTTCCATTTGAAGAATCCTTGTTCTTCTATCTTTTTCCTCCATCTCTCTATTTGCTTCAATTTCTTTGGGTGTCATTCACTTTCTACATTTTTTTCTTTTCCTTTTCTTTCATCCCATGATTACGAAATCCTCTTGATAAAAAAAATATTTTTAACTTATTTTCAAATTGCTACGTCCTTCAATTTTTAAAATAAAATTATATATGAAGATCCTTTCTTCTATAAAATCTGAAGTACAAAAAAATATGAATAGATCCAAAATCCCTCTTTTTTCAATTCCTCCTAAGAAAAGTACCTTTACTTGATTCTAAGTCATTTTACCCTAGTGGTGGATCTAAAACAAATAACTTAGAATTTGACCTCACCACCTACATGATCATATCTTCACCTTGGTTCACATAGAATTTTGGACTACCTTATATTCTAAGATTTCTTTGCAAGGTTTCCAACTTGTATTTCTTGTTGTATTTTCTATGGAACTCCAAGTATCTTTTTCAAAAATGGATGTTATCTTCCTTGTTGAAAGGCTAATGCCTCACATATTTGATCTCTCCTTTGTTGACTTCTAGTCTTTCAATTTTTAGTAATCTTACAATTTTTTCTTTAGAAATCTCCATAGTTACTATTACTTGCACAAAGATATTATAAAAATTGAATATTCTATTAGAATTAGTAAGTACTCTCTTTTTCCCTTGAAATATTTAATTTATTTCTTTCCTAAACACAAAGGAAATAGGGTTCCACCTTTTAGGAGATGGAATAGTTAGGGGACCTATTTCACTCTAGGTCATTAAAGGAAACCAAGAACCCTCAACCAATTGACTTGATTGATGAATGGACTAGGGTTAGGATGGTTTCCTTGGTTGTGATTAAAGAAAAAAGGGGGTTCACCACTAAGCAAAGGCTTAGAAAGAAAGAAATGTAGATGATATGCAAATCTAGCTATGTAACCTAGGAAATCAAACTCAAAATCAGAATAGTGAATTGAGAATGAACAAAGGTGCACCTAGAAAACTAAAGATGTTTGAAACAAGGTCTGTAAGCCTAAAATTATGACTTTCAATGAAAACTAGGACTCATATTCTAGGTTGGGTGATTTAGTCCCAATTTAGGGTTTCAGAGAAGAAACTAGAATTTTATAACGACAAGTCCAAATCCCCTAAAATCTAGAAAAAGTGCTATACTAGGACTCATATGCCACAAGTGGTGATTTGGTACCATTCTAATTTTTTAGACAGTCAGGATTTGAAGCTATTCTCCTATCTTTGTATTTCCTTCCTATGTTTTCCAAACTCTACTTCCAGATCTGAACTTGGTAAAACTTGCAAAACAAAATATTGTGTTGATTTTCTTATGGGGGGTTTTCCTTGGTCAAACCCCTAGTTTGTTAATTAAACCTTGATAGAAAGAATAGATCTTGAAAATAAATGTGTGTGAAATTCCTAATCTTAAGTGTGTCTAAGATTAAGAGATCTAAAGTGCAATGAAACTCTACTCTAATGTGCTAGAATAGGATGGATGAATGAAAATTAAAGATGATGACTCACTTTGGGAGACCTCTAATCACCCCAATAAACCATAAAAATGCATGTGCATTCCTTTTGGTCAAAATTGGAATGATAATGGAGGATGGAATCACTTAAGAAACAAGTCATAAAGCTTGGTTTGATGACTAGTTGCATCTCCCCAACCTAGAATCCATCATGATTCTCCATAGACAACCATCATCAATCCTTGAAATTTCTAGATCTTGAATTGAAACTAAGCTTGAAGACTTGCAAAAACACTATAATTTTTCTCTAAGACTTCAAATTTATTTTATTCTTGCTCTTGAATACTTGGAAAATCTCTCTTGATGACTCTTGCTTGAAAATTCTAGGATTTCTTAGCTTTTGAATTACGAGGTGAAATAATGATTTGAAACCTTAGTTTTATAGGGATCTCATCTAGTTTACCATTTATTAGATCCAAATTTTGAATTAGAAACCTTAATTACCCACTCAAACCCTAAAAAGGGGCCACATGGGATTCATACGCTCAAGGTGGCATACGAGTCCCACCCTATATTTTTGGGGTGAGGAAATGTCGTGATGTTAGAAAATTTAATGTATTTGATGATTTTGTCGAGATTTCAATTGAAATAAGCCTGGGGATCCAAAATAAATGGTCTTAGGGGCCTATTAATGATGATTTAAAGGGTCATGAATTCAAGGGTACTAAAATAGGTCCAGACTAAGTGTGAAATTATACCATCTCCAAGAAGGGAGTACAATTTTCTACACTAAAATTTCCATAAATAGTCAAAATAAGTTATTAGTATTATCATATCCTTCTATTAGACCAAATATTATTTCCCACCACTTAATTTTCCTATTTCCCCCACCCCCCAAGATCTAGATAAAACATATACCTAATTTATTTTGCAAAGAAACAATAAAAATAATATGAGAAATTTTTTCATCATTTCTACATGATTCATTGATTTCCAATCTTGATATAGAGAATGAAAAAAGTAGTTTTTGTAATAATAAAACCCATTTAAAACAAGATTTCTTAGATTTGAATATATTATTCCATGTGTACTTAAAATTTTTGTTCCAATTTATGTCTTCATCTCTAATGTTTCTACACTTGTTTAGGTTCCCAATTATATTCTAAGAGTCAATTAAAGAATTATATATGGATTTGGGTTTTAGTTTATACATCTCAATTCCATAAACCCATTTATAACTAGTCTAGTTATCACAACAAGAGTTAACACTATTAAAAGGTGCAAGAGACTAAGAAGGGGGGTTGAATCAATTGTCACCAATCACAAACTCAATCTCAAACATGTATCAAATTCACATCCACTTTCTTTTATTATTAAGTATGAACCTGAGATGCAGATAAAAAAAGCAATATCAACACAAGCGACACCAGATTTATGTGGAAAATCCAATAATGGAAAAACCATGGCGTGGATTAACTCACAATATAAAGTAATTCCAAAACTGATTACAGAGAGACTCACTACCAAAGGGCTTACCACCCAAGAAGGACTCACAGTTCGAATACAAGGCTCACTAGCTACATATAGGACTCACTGTCTAGAAGGGAGGCTCACTGCCTATAGATACAAAATATAATAGAAAAAATCCACCACAAAAAATTACACACATACACAACCTTGATTAGAAGATTGTAGAAACCATCAGCACACTACTTTCAAGAATCTAACACATTAAAGTACTACTACCTCAATTCACTTTCACACACTCTTTCTTGTCACACTTGTGGAATATCTGATACATCAATCCATAACATATCAACTTGTATATTTAACATCTTCAACCTAAGAAACTTTCTCCAAGGTTGGCTACACACACTTCATTTTACAAATTCAAATTAGGTTGGAAATTCAATATTCCCACGGTGAAATAAAATGAGATCATACCAAACCAACAGATAACCAAGACCCAAAACAATGTATCATATCAATCACACACTTCCTTAATTGATACTTATCCTTCACATGTTGTGTAAACCTGAGGTCGACCAAACCTAATGTAAACACCAATGAACTTTGAAATACAAACTTTTGTAACAAGAAGATAACATGCAAACCACATAACATGCTTCACCATACACTGGAACACATCTTGGATACCATTAGATTCATTTGCAACTAATGCAACAACCTTCATACTCATAACACTATCCATAAATCCATCCAGATTGTATAGACACACACAGGAACTCAAAAAATCATCTTCTGGAGCACCAAACCATGAGCGCATTTGTCAGAAAAAAGATAAAATCATTGCAATCCTTTTACCAGATTTACAAGACTAGAAATAAACTAGCAGAGGACTGCAGAGTAGAAACATTTCACCTAGTCCATAGACAACCAACTCTACCAAACTAGTTCACACACCGATGAACACAACCTTCATACTTTATCATTTACCAAAAGCTACAATCCAGGATATATCACCTAATGATGCCCATAAACAACACTTCAAATCTACACAAGCATAGGATCAACATAGAAGAAATGCAAAGCACAAATCATAGCACATTTTGAGCACACAATTCTGACTTTAGTATTTCATAGAACCACTTGGTAACTCATCATATCAACAAAATTGTGACACCATAAAGATAGCTCCATGCACTCACAACATCTATATAGTATCTCAACTATACATATACAACATGCAATCACTTGATTCCTTTCTCTACAACAACCTATACTTTGTTGACATCAATGATAACATTAATGAAAACACCACAATATTCACTCATACTTGCAACAAAGACAACAAGGGTTATTATTGATTAGGAATTATAGTGTCAAAAAATGTCATCACTTACATTTTCACACTTGATTTGGGAATAGTTAATGATAAATTGGACTTTATATTGCCTTGATCTAATGTTGTGATGAGTTTTACACAGCCACATTAGGTTTTGGGCCCTTCTAAGCTAAATAAACTTAACTTTTTTCTAATTTAATGTTGTAAAGTGCATTTACTGAAACCTTCAAATTAAATTTAGGAGGCTTGTAAATTAAGCGAACCTAATCTAGTGATGCAATGTGTTCTACACATTCACATTGGATTTAGGATCCTTTTTAGCTAAATGGACCCAATTTTGCATTAATTTAATGTTGTAAAATGTATTTATTTACTAATCTAGGTGGATCTCGAGAACCTAAAAATTGAACTATTCCAAATGTCCTCAAAATCAACACCATGTCGAAATTCTCGGGAAACTAGACTCAACACAACTTGAATGGGAAAAAAAGGAGTTGATATGTTTGAGTTATGACCAGTCAAAGTTTGGTCAAACTAGGTGTAGGGGCCCATCAGAAGGTGAAAAATCCCTAGTTTGCTCACCATAAGATAAATCATTAAAATTTTATGATAGGTAACAAAGTTTAAAATAAATGATTAATGCTTCAAATGGGTTGGAAGAAAACTCATGTGTTATTCATTTAAAATTGAAAAAAATGATTAATGCTTGAAATGTGTGTGGGAAGCTTGTGTATTATTCATTCAAATTAGAAAAAAAATATTAATACTTGAAGTCAGTGGAATTCTCACATATTATTCATTTAATTTGTAAAAAGGGAAATTAGTTTTGTGTGAGAATCCACCTCACAACTATTTTCCTATTCTCAAGGAGGAGTTGAGAGTTTCATGGGATTTTCTCTCATCTTATCCCTTGAGTTGTTGTAAACCCTCTTTTTGTGGAGTTATCCTCTCCATAGGTTGTGGATTTAAGAGAATTACAAATATCCTTTTAATGGTTATTAGGTGGGATTAGAATTAAATAAAAATAAAACCCCAAACAAACAAAACTTATAATAGCCTGAATGAAATATTTTCAAGGGCTTAAATAATATTTTAAAATATGTAAATAACCTTAAGTGGTTATTAGTTGAATATTAAATGGAATAAAAAAAAACAACCCATTAACAAAAAGCCCGAGAATGTATAGGATAAGGGCTTAAAACAAATTTAAATGTTTTATTTAGTGGAGTTGTTAATTGTTTTTATTAAAAATGGGGGATTTGTTTTTATTTTTCCCTAAAGGGGGAAAATTATAAGTTTTTTTGGTTTTAGCCCAAATGGGAAAATTTCATGTATAAAACAGAGTGCTACTAGGAGGCATTCCATCATCAACACATTCTTGGATCCAAGTTTTCCAATTGACAGGAGAATTTTAGGAGGAATAGGAAATTTTTGATGTAATAATCCTTTGATTCTATAGCAGAGCCTTTAGGAAAAGTCTTTTCCTTCCTCTTTGTAAAAAAATGTTGTGGCTTTGAGAGCCTTTATGTGAGGTGATTTGAGTGAGGAATTTTGTACCATGACTTTGTGGACAGGCTACAAAATATTGTAAAGTAGTTTCTTAGAGGCTCTTTTTAGAGATTATATTGCATTTGGATCATTGTTAATAGATTGGTCACTCAATTGAGATAGACCCGGAGATGTAGTCCACTCAGACGAACTCCATAATCAATATTTTTTCCTCTTCTCTCTCTTTGTTTTGTGTTATAATTGTCTCTATTTATTGTTCATGTTGCTCCATTATTTAATGTCTTTTCATTTAAGCTTAAGGCATTAAGGATTTGTTCACCTTTATGCAAATTCACTTTAGCAACATTTGTCATAGATCATCTTCTGCATCAGATAATTTACACTTTCACATTATATTTTGGGATCCCTTGCATTTATGGCCTTAATATCATCATTAATTGGCCTCTAAGACCTTATATTATGCATCCCAGGGAATATTTCAATAAAAAACCCAACAATATGAACATATAAACTTAATTTACACACTCCTCAACACTTTAGCATTCAAAATAGGCCTTGTGAACCCATTCACCACTTTGGGTGAATGAGTCCCATCTAGGTGGGATCCATTCACCACAGATGGTGAATGAGTCCCATTTGGCCTATTTTTAAGGTTTTGAGGTAGAAAATTTGGGTTTTAAGTTCAAATTTTATGTATGTCAATCTTTTGGATCTAATACATAGGATATTAGATGGATTTCCTATATAAATGACCTTTTAAATCATAATTTCATATAAGCCTACTTGATATCAAGTCAAGGAAGAAAGAGTTAAGCATTCCAATACTTTACAAGATAGCATTCAAGATCATTTATAAGGCATTCCAGGGAAAAATTCTTCATCAATTGTTGCAACAATTGAAGATCCATCATAATTTCAAGAATATCAAACATGTTATTGAGCTAGTGTTCTAATGCAGCATTGAAGATCCAAGATCAAGCATTGTTCTATGCCTATTTTCAAGATCAAGATCTACATCCTTCATGGACATTTCATGTTGATTTGCATATTTACAAAGAATAATTTACAAGGAATCATTCAAGTTATTATTGTCCATGATTCATGTTCTTCATTTCATTTTTCATGCCCTCATTTTATTGTCTCATCATTTGGTTTAATTACCTAAAAGGGGTTGACCAAGGAAAACCCCTATTCCCTAACAATCATCACTCTCTCTTTCTTTGTGTAATTGCAGATCTAGGTGCTTTGAAGACTTGAAGGATCATTGAAGATTATGTCATGTCAAGCTTGGAGAAAGTTGTTGGAATTATCCTCTCATTTGCAAGGTTGTATTCTTCACTAAAAAGTCACCTATAGCCTCGAAATCAAGGTTTCGAATCCAAAAATAAAGAGGAACATAAAGAGTAGAAATTAAAGACCATATTCAAATTTTAAGGCTCTAGAAAACCATAAATGGACTCATTCACCACTTCTGGTGAATGAGTCCCAGTTTAGGTCAATTTTGAGATTTTTGTAGTTTTAGATGCCCTTTTTCGAGAAACCTGTTCCTGTACAAAAACCCAAATCTGGGATTAATTCACCCATATTGGAAAATGAATCCCAGTAGCCCTTAATTTTAGGATTTTCGACATTTCTAGTCCTCATTCAAGCCTCTACAAGTTTCCAAGTGCACACTTATAATTTTATAGCTTTTTGTTCTGATTTATAAGTATTTCTAGGTCATTCATTTAAGTTCCATGCATCACTAGGTTGAGACATTACAACTTGTAATTCATTTGTATTTCCAAGTTCTTACTTGGTGGTGAACCCCTCATTAACCTCTTGTAACCTAAAATCATATCATATAGTCCCTTAGCTAATCTCTTTTTCCCATTATCATCATTTGATTGAGATCTCTAGGGAATCCTTGAATGTGGAGTATAGAAATCTTGTTTCGTAGGTCCTAAACCTAAGTGGCAACAATTTTCTATCTTTTTAGAACTATTGGTTTTTGCATGACTATCTCAAAACAAAGTATAGTCTTTATTGTAAAGGGGGTTCATCATACTTTGTATTGAAAGTAGCTTAGGGCTTCAGGTGGGAGTTACACAATATATCATCAAAATAATTAAATTCTTTTCTTTTCCCATGCATTAGTAGAGCAACCTTGTAATAAGGAAAGACACTTCTCCTTGTGGTACAATTTCCACCATATTTAACTACCAAAACACTATTTTCTTTTTCTACATTATCACATTTTTTTATTATACATCTTACTTGTTCTTAGGCCTTCCATATGGTTTTTAAAATGCAAGAAGTGGTAGGGGAGATTATTTTACCTAGTAAGAGGTCACAAATAGGGATATGTTTCTTAGTTTTTTTCCTTTCTAGGGAAAACTTGTTGGATGTTGTTTCCAACCTTGACTATGATAGTTTCTTAAATTTAGTGGCAGTAAATTATTTAGGTTATTATCATCATATGTAAAATACATGTATGTAATAGTGAGAAATTATAGATTAACACAAGGATTTTATTTTTCCATGATATGGCTCAAATCTAGAGGCCAAAAAACACATAGGAAATGGAAATATGACAACCTCAAAGAATAATGTGTGTGATGTGTAGGATAGTATGTCATGGAATCATTCTAATCATTAGTTATTTTCCTCTTAATATTAGTCATTTTTTTGTAGCAGTGTTACCAAGGTGGAAGTACAAATAAGGGTATTACTTGAGGTATGTGAACTAATAGAATATGTGTATTCAAGGTGTGAGGTAATAGGTGAATATATAACCATTGAAATGAATTTACCATGCATTATAAGAATGGTTAGTCATAGTATGATATGAAAATAAAATATGAAATAGATGTTATGAAGGAGGCATGGTATGAGACAAAGCAATAGAGGTTATGGATAGGTTATTAGCTATGCAAGTGGAAGAATGGGATATGAATGGAAAAATGGAGGGAATTAAAGTATTAGAAGTAGGAATGATGAAAATACTAAAAGTAGAAGGTAATTCATGGTGAGAAATAAAGACAAAGGGAAATTTGGAAGGATGGATAATTGTGGTAAGAGTTATAGTATGGGTAACAAAAATGGTAATTTAAGTTACAAATTAGGATTAGGATTGGAATAAAAGTATATGTAGGAAGATATACTACTACAATAAGTTAATAAAGTAACAAAATAATGCATAATATCAATAAAAATTGGATTCCCTCACAATGTATTAGATAAAATATTTGTTAATTGATGAAGAGATTCAACTCGAGTGAATGCATCAATAATCACTTACTAGTAAGGGAAAAAAAATTAGCCATGTGTAGCCTTATGATAATAATTTTTTATCACCTAAGTGGATCTCAACAAGAGAATATAAAACTATTTCACTATTAATAGACAGGTTAGCCATAGTGAGGTTATAATGAGAACTTTTCTTCGAAGAAGATTAGGATCCTAAGTAGCTCATGACATAAATAATGCAATATTTTAATGAGAAATAAGAAGAAAAGACTATATAAATCACTCTAATTTTTTAGAATAAAAATTAGTGGTATATCATGTTAGTGTAATTAATTATTTATTACACTAGCATAAGTTAACTTGGGTCTTGTATTTAATTAATTAAGTGGGTATGTGTAGGATCATGATGGGCCAAACAGTGGCAATATTATGGGTATTTGTAGGGTATGTGGCTAACAACTTTTTTTTAACCCAAAATTGATGAAATGAAAAGGGTTTTAAGAGGAGATTCTCAGCTTTCCACCAATATAAATTATGCTTTAATTTGAATTTAATAAATTATTATTATTCATTTTCTATTAGAATTACGACTAAAGTCCTAATTGATAGGCTGATTGAAAAAAATCTATAATTTTCAAATGGTATCACATTTTTTGAATCCAAAACATGTTTCACATACTATAGGATTAAAAAAAGAAAAAATAAATTTCATGAAGTTTTGACCAAGTTAAGGTGGTGAGACATACGATTTTTTATATTTTTTAAAAGTTGCAATAAAAATTCATAATTAATTATTTACTTAGAAAAAAATTACAAAAAAATATGCATCACATTTGGAAATGAGTCCTCTGCTTATATATAAAATATTATAAAAAAAAATTATCATTTTATTATGGTTAGGGTGGTCAGACATACACCTACTTCTTATTTTTTCCCTGAAATTTAAGTACTATTGCATTGAAATTTCAAATTTTCACCAAATAGATTTTATTTATTGTTAAATAAACCTCATAGTTTAGAAACTACATTCAATTTTCTACAGATTCTATTCTTACATATTTTTGAAATAATATAGATAACTTATTCAAATTTTTATGTCAAGTTGCCTAACAATGATTTTTCATAATTTTTTGCCACTTAAGGGCCTATTTTTTCCATGATGATCCTACACATACCCAAGTCCTAGGTTGCATAATTAGATAAATCATTTAATAATGGGGTAATTCTCCCTTCCTTGTTTGTAGGAGATAAGATTCCTTATAGAAGATGAGTTGTCCTTCTAGAATTTATCTCTATCTTTTTATCATTCCTAGATAGGGTTTACATGTTGTCATGCATGTAGTGTGATTTTAACACTTGGAAACATCTTATGCATTTTAGGTTTTCACTCATTCCTATATATTCAAGGCATTTTGTATATTTGTAATCATCTCATATTCAATTTGGCATTCTTTCATCTTAATGATAGCATGATATTTTTTCCATTTCTCTCTTGTCGAAGTTATTTTGTCTTGCAAGTGATTTTGGTGTGTTTGAGGAGTTTACCTAAACTCCTACATGGTATCAGAGCTTTAGTGCTATAGACTTCTTCCCAAATATGAGGAATCAATCTTGGCATGAAAGTTTTGTTGGATGCAAGCAACCTTTTTTATTAGTCATCTTTTTAACTTTTGCTTCAGAAATCTAGCTTCCCCTCAATCGTAGGAAAAATTGTTTTTGGGTATTGTAGGTAGGGTTAAAATATGAACTGGGTATCTTTCAAATTTTTGATATCTTGCACAAATCTAAAGAAAATCACTATACAAAAATCAGCACAAGTCATTTTTCTCCTGGCTGAAGGTTTAAAAAAAATAAATCAACTTTTACTTGTTGGATCAAAAAAATGATTTATGGGTTTTGTTCTTAGGTTCAAAATATTTATGGGTTTTTGTTTTTGTCCACTCATTGTGAATAGATTTTGTAGATATTAAATCAGAAGTAAACTTCTTTTTGCTAGAAAACCCATTTCCTGTAGGCTAAATTTAGTTTTTTAAAAAATTTATAACTTTTGTCCATGGTGTCGGATTTTCACAAATTACATATCATCAGAAAGATGGTTTCGTCATCTTCACAGATCTTAGACATGTTTTTTCTAGTTTTTTCACTAGGTATCTAATTTTTTTCAGAACTCAGCCTTTGCTTTCTAGGTTATTTTCTTGGAAAAGGTGTAATCAATTTTTTTTCACTGATACATTTTGATCAATTTTTCGACGATGACCCATCAGAATTTCATTGGATGCCAGGCTGGAATTTCGATGTTTCAAATGTCGTTGAAATTCTGACGCAATAATAGCAACAAACAGCCGTTGAAATTCTGACGGGCCATCGTCAAAAAATTGATCAAAATGTATCAGTGTTTTGAGATCAAAGGATAATATTTTTGCATTTGAGAGTATATACTGCTATTTTTTCATGGATTCGCAAAATATAGCACCCATTACTCCATTCAAATACTTTGGTTGGAAAAAAACAAATGGAGATTCTTTTGAAACACAAAGGGTTGTACAGAGTGACCATGGGTATTGAAGTTGAATGTTTAGGTGCTACTAAAAAGAGAAAGTAGTTTAATAGGTGTGATGAAGCTTTTGGTACTTTATGTCTTTCTATTTCTATTGATCTTGTTTTTCATATTGAGTCTTGTACTTCTCCAAATCAAATTTGGACTACTTTAGAGTCTTTGTTTGGGAAGTAGGATACCATGAGAGGATTCCAGTTGGAGAATGAGCTCATTAGCTGAAATCCTAGGGATTTTGATAGAATCCAAGATTTCTTCACAAAACTCAAGACTCTTCATTTGTAGTTGACATAGTGTGGTATTCAGAAGTAGGACTCTCAGTTGATTTTGTCCATCCTTTCAAAGCTTGGACTCGAGTATTCAGTTTTTGTTTCTACATTTTATGCCACCCATGATGCTCTTGGTAAAAGATTCACTATTCCCTCTCTTGATGATTTTTCTTCATCCCTCACTCAAGAGCAAGCTAAGTTAGCTAGCATGGGAATGGTGAAACCTTCTTCATCACAGACACTCATTACATCTCAAGAGCTAAAAGATCAAAAGGATTCTTTAGGAAAATGCAAGAAACAAAAACAAAAGTATTCCAATCTCATGAGCAACAAAAGGATTCCTCATATTCATCCTCCTCTTCTAAGGGAAAACATCTAAGAAGGAGAAAGTTACATGTACTTATTGCAAGACGGAAGGACATGCATAACATAGATTCTACAAGAATGATATTGATGAGTTGAAACATCTTCTTCAGAAACATCAGATTGATTTTCCCTCTAGGATGTATGCATCATCTTCCTCCCTCCTTCTTTAGAATAGCTTGACACAGGCACGACTAGTTTGCATACCACATCATTTTTGAAGGGACATGCTCTTTGTTCTTATTCAAATCATGAATCAGAAAGATAGCTTCTAGATTCATGAGCTTCTCATCATATGGCATCTTCACAGTATATTTTCACTTCCTTTGAGCCTTGTACTATGTCTCCTATTTTAATGGGAAACAATACATACATGAGTGTTATAGGGAAGGGGTTTATTAGTTTTGGGGACAACACTTTTCAGGATGTCTTGTGTTTTCCTCATTTGACAAACAACCTTCTTTCCATATATCAGATCACACATGGAGGCAATGGGAGATCGGTGGAGTTTACACCTAATTTTGTTATCATCAGAGACTTGGAGAGTAGAGTGATTATTGCTACTAGGGGGTGGATCACTCATCTCGGTTGTATTCATTTGTGGATGTTGCTACTGATAGTGCTTCTGTTCCTACAACTATTCCTCACACTTCTAGTGTGAATCATCATTCAGAGGAGACATTTGGAATTTTGAACATTGGTGTTCTCTCTTTGGATCCAATTCTTGAGCCATCGATTCCATCTCCTCCTTCTGTTGTTGATACTTCTATGACTACATACGTGGTATTTTGTTTCAGTGCAACAAGATGTTGTTGATCATTCATCTTTGGAGGATACTCTTGAGTCTTCACCTTCTCTAACTTCTTCATTGGTTGAGGTTTCATCTACTTTAGTGGAGACATGTTGGGCTACACCTACTACACTTAAACTCCTACATATCAAGTATAAAAATGAAACCCTAAAGAGGAATGTGAGGGGGGTAGAGTAAGAAAAATTGATGTCATATAATGAAGCACATACCCAAGAAGGAAACATATAATAATGAAGTAACAATAAATATAAATGCAATCCCTAATGAGACTAATTGAAGATTACATATTTGAAACCTTAAAAGTGGCAGAGGTATAACAATAAGCTCAAAACCTAGGGGTGTCATCTAGTAAATGGATTCACCAAAATTTAACCTTTTAAATAAACCTATTTTAATTAAACAAATGGAAGCAATAAAATAATAATTTAGGTAAATCAAAAGAGACGACAAAGCTAAGAATTAGTAATTGAAAAATCCTATTTTTAGAAATTAAATGAAAGAGTAGTAGGGTACTTTACTCTTGGAACAATAATGAAGAGAATATTGACATAGTGCAAAATAATTTCATCAACATCTAGAACAATGATTACTTTAGTGGTGATTATTCATTAACTCGCCAATAGTTAAAATTGGGGTTTCAAAATATAGATACTAGAAGTTGTAGAGTAACCTGAATCACCACTATTTTTTTTTTTAAATTATTTTTTGTCTTGGCTAAATCTCCTGAACATTTACTTTATTAATCTTTTAAAGTCAAAATTTCACCATAATATTTGATATCTAATTGAACCAAACTCACTTAAACTTGATAAGTTAAAGTAGAAAGTGAAATTAAAGTTCTTATAATATTATATAATTATTGGTTACTTTAGTGCCATATTTCAATTTTTCTAATCATTTCTATTGATTTTTAGCCGATAGGCTATTTGTGTCAGCTTTGCTCAGAATTTTCATCAGCCTCACCATTTTTCAGGCTTCTGGCGACTGGGGACAGGGTGGCAGCTGGGCTATAACTTCGCTCAGAATTTTCATTAGCCTCCCATATGTTTGGCGTTTTGATAATTGGGAAAAGGGTGGAGGAGGTGGTTGTTGGCTACTTTGGGAATAGGGTGGTGTTTGTCAGGCCGCATGCATAGAGAAGGCTGCAAAAATTAAATGTTGGTTCATGTCAGCACTAATTGTTGTATGCTTTGCATGTACTGTGAATTGTCGTAATAACAACTTCCATTTAACACCTTGGGCAACAAAATGAATGTTTGTGAAATTTTCAATGAGGCATTTTTTGTGTCATTATGTTGCTATACCTGATATAAGAGTCGTGAGCAACGAGGGTAAGCTTCAGTGAGGGTACAAGCTGGATTAAGCTTTGTGTAGCTTCCGCAAAGGTGGGTCAAGGTTATTTTGTGCTTTTTGCAAGGTGGATGGTTGGAAATGCAAAAGAAAAGTGTGGGCTATGATAATATTTTGCCTATTTTTGTACAAGCAAGCTGGTGAGAAGATGTGTATTTGAAGCAAGTGGTAAGAGGTGCAAGTGGAAGAAACCCTTGATGATATTGTTTGATTTGTGGTTGGTGATTATATTGCTTGATTTGCCATAAAGTACTATTGATTGTTTCAAATACCTTGTCTGATTTATGGTTCGTGTTTTGTGTGCATGGTTTTGCATGCATTTGATACTGTTATTTTTTGTGGGTTTGTTTTTATGGTTTCCATTAGCTACATATGTTTGGAGGCTTGGAGAAACAAGGAAGACTAGAGAAAGCTGGCAGAAAGAGGTTTGTTTGAAATAGTTGGCAAGAGGTGCATATGCAAAAAAATGTTTTCCATATTGTTTCATTGGATTTTCCATAAATTGTTTGGTGCTAAATATTGTTAGTGAAAATGAGTATTGTTTGGTTTAAGGTTCACATTTTTTTTTATTGTTTTGCATGGGTTCTATCTATCAATTTTTGTGTTTTATGGGTTTCTTCGTCTGGGTCAGTCTTTAAACAAATATTGTTTGGTTTATGGCTTCCAGTTTGTGGTTATGTTTGCAATGGAATTAAATAGTCAATCATATCCACTTTGTGTTAGCTTCCATTGGGCATTCTCAATTATAGTTGTGTTGCTTAAGCTATATTGTTTCATTTTGGAGGTGTTGTTGAAAAGTCTGTATTTTTGCAAATTTGAATGGGATTATGTTGAGGAAGGAGTGTCTTTTGTATGGGTTTGTTACTGTCAACTTTTGTAGGGTTTGTGTTTCATGTTTCTGTTTTGTGGCTATGTTTGCAATGGAATTAAATTGTAGAGGATATGGAGTTTTTGTTGATTGTTATTGTATAGCTCAGCCTATATTGTGGCTTTTTACATGTGGGTGGCTATAGAAAGTAATCTTGTTTTGATTTATGGCTTTCATTTTCTGGTTATGGTTGGAACATAATAAAATAATTAATGTTGTTGATTCTATGTTTGGTTACATTAGGTATTATTGATTATTGTTGTCTTCCTTGGGCTATATTGGGTATATTTTAATATCAATATATATATGTAACATTAAAATTATTTTTGTAAAGGAAAAAATAGGTTTTACAGGGACCTAAAACCACAAAGTTAAAACAACAAAAGATAGAGCAAAACAAGTCCAAACAATCAGATAGTTGTCCCAAAAAGGAAACGACAGCACCAAGAGACAACAGGGTCCAAAAAAAGGACCGCCAAAAAGCCAGAAACAAACACCGCCGCACTACTCCAAGGTGTTCATCAACTCCTCGGCCTCCTTTTCAACATCCTTCATATCCTGTAACCCCTGCTTGAGGATTTGAACTGTATGTGAAGAAGTCGAGGCCTTCCTTTTCATATTAGCTCGGGTGCGAGTCGAAATACCTTCAATAGCAGATCTACTACAACCTATGTCTGCATCCAAATCCATGACCAACGAGCCCTTTTGATTTTTTTCAAGCTTTTCCACCATAGCATTGATGATAATGGCGTTATGCCTGGCAATTTTGTGATTATTCACCACAGTGGTGTAAGGAAACTATGCAGCCATGAAATGACAATTTCCACATAACCCAAATCTGAAAACATGCAAGTAAAATACTCAACATCAACATGCAAGAGAATAGACAACATACCCATCAAAGATGACACAAGATATGCCCTGGGAAAACCCTCAAGAGGGAAAAACCCAGCCTCCAAAAGCATCCACACTCCATGTATTATTCAGCAATGAAACCCATTACAATACATCTGCAGAGACTCCATGAACACTTCTGAAGCACAAGCTATCCATGCATTCCATGTGACCAAGCATGAATCCACACATCACATGCCATGCTTCAGACCCTCACACATGCACAAGCTCAACCTTGACCTGCAACAACCTGTCAAACCCTTTTGATCCAACCCTAAACAACTACCCTTGTGGTTGCTTTTATAGAAACAAGCTCCCACAAAACCACCAAGTGGTATTACATAAACCATGTGCCCAAAACCCTACAACATCATGTGACCCCACATTTAATATTGGGTACTTTATTATTTTATTATTATTCCCCAATATTAAATAATTACATTTTACAATTATGTCCCAATGTTACATACAACAAAGTGGCCCCAACATTATAACTCCTTGTGATGCACGTCACCTAGAAACCCCTAGGTGCACCACACACATAATAAATAAATAAAATATTACAAACATTATGCAAGGTGTACAACACCTAATTCTAACAATCTCCCACTTGTTGTATACATTGCATAAAGGGGGTAACAAATAAACTCCATAGGCAACATGTACCATCCTAGAATCCAAGTGCTCCATGTGCTCCAACAAGATATTTGTAACAAGAACCAAGGTGACCACCATCTCATCCATGAATGCTCCCATCCTCCACCATGCCAACTACACTAAGATAAGAACACATCCAAAGAGATGTCACACTAACTGTCACAAAGAAGCATAAACATCAGTTTTTTTTCAAATGCATATAACTTTCACTCAGCATGTCGGATTTTTGACTTCTTATAGTCGTTGGAAAGCTGGTTCCAAGCACTACGCAGTGATATAGGTCCTATTCCATGATTTTGCAGTTTTGATAGTGTTTTTCTTGGTTGAAGTCAGATGTTTATTTTGAGCTTTGAGAGGGCATATCGGGTGCATACAGAGTCGGATTTTGGACTTCGAATAGTCAACGGAAAGCTTGTTTAGAGCACTTTATAGTGAATTAGGTTTGGAGTTATTTTAGCATGGTTTATTTGCTGTTTTCTTTATCTAAGCTGTTTATGGGTCTCTTTGACTATGGTGTTATTATGAGCTTATGGATTGCCAGATTTTGGTGATTTGATATTGGATTCATTGTATGCTCGGTTGTACATCTCAAATTATTATATTTTTGACATGGTTATCAGCATGTATGTTGCATTGTTGTATCTACAAGTTGTGCAATGTTGTAGGCGGTCTATACTTACTTGTTGCACCTATGACTTGGATATGGGTTGTCTTTGCCCATTGATATTTCAGTGTTGATGCATGATCAGTTTTGGTGGTTTGGTTTAGTCACTTGGTTTGCTGATTTGGTTGTCATGTTGAGGAGGTGAGATGGTATTACCCAGTACAGTCATGATATGAGACCTATGTAGTTGACTATGATTATGCAGATATGTGGACATGGTTGGGTTGATTTGTTGGTATATTTGGTGGTGATCATGATGTCAAGGATGTTTCTTGTGCATTAGAGACTTTGGAATGTTATGATGGTTGATGCAGGTGCATTGATTGGTGGTATTAGATTGGTTCCTGATTATGGTTGTGGCGGTGTATCTTCTTGGTTTAGGAGATTGGTATCATGATGTCATGGATAGCTTGGTTACACGGTTCAGTGGGAGCTTGTGACAGTGATGGTTTGGCGGTGATGGATATGATGGTTTGGCAGTGTATCTTAGCATGTATTGAGGATGAGTTGTGAGCTTATGACAGTGTTGGTTTTTGCATCATGGTGCCATATCATAGCTTGGTATCACGGTTCAGTGGGAGCACGGCAAAATGATGTGGATCCATATCATTACCAAATGCTCCCATTGAACCGTGATACCGAGCAATCCCATGGCACCATGATGCACAAAACCAACACTATCATAAGCTCACACAGAACCTGTGAATCCAAGCTCTCAATGACAACATGATAACCATCCTCTAAAGCAAGTAGATACACCGCCAAACCATCACTGTCACAAGCTCCCACTGAACCGTGTAACCAAGCTATCCATGACATCGTGATACCAATCTCCTAAACCAAGAAGATGCACCGCCACAACCATAATCAGGAACCAATCCAATACCACCAATCAATGCACCTGCATCAACCATCATAACATGCCAAAGTCTCTAATGCACAAGAAACATCCATGACATCATGATCACCACCAAATATACCAACAAATCAACCCAACCATGTCCACATATCTGCATAATCATAGTCAACTACATAGGTCTCATATCATGACTGTACTGGTAATACCATCTCACCTCCTCAACATGACAACCAAATCAGCAAAACCAAGTGACTAAACCAAGCCACGAAAACTGATATGCATCAACACTAAAATATCAATGGGCAAAGACAACCCATATCCAAGTCATAGGTGCAACAAGTAAGTATAGACCGCCTAAATTGCACAACTTGTAGATACAACAATGCAACATACATGCTGATAACCATGTCAAAATATAATAATCTGAGATGTACAACCGAGCATACACTGAATCCAATATCAAATCACCAAAATCCGGCAATCCATAAGCTCATAATAACACCATAGTCAAAGAGACCCATAAACAGCTTAGATAAAGAAAACAGCAAATAAACCATGCTAAAATAACTCCAAACCTGATTCACTGTAAAGTTCTCTAAACAAGCTTTCCGTTGACTATTCGAAGTCCAAAATATGACTCTGTATGCACCCAATATGCCCTCTCAAAGCTCAAAATAAACATCTGACTTAAACCAAGAAAAACACTATCAAAACTGAAAAATCATGGAATAAAACCTATATCACTGCGTAGTGCTCAGAACCAGCTTTCCAACAACTATAAGAAGTCAAAAATCTGACATGCTGAGTGAAAGTTATATGCATTTGAAAAAAAACTGATGACAAGATAGGGACTGGGGAGCAGTGGTTTTAGGACCAACAGGGGCACAAGTAGGAGGGGCCAGGTGGTCGTTCTCCCTACTACTTTCTATATCCTCATCATCCAATTCCCCAATATCAACAATTTTAGGCAAAGCAGGTAAATTTTGATAATGCTCATAGATGAGCCTGACAAGACCAGGGTGAATAATAGAAGTCCTCCTAGGGTTTCTTTCAACTTCATCAAGGAAATTTTTCAGTGAAGAGAATAAGTAAAAATGCAAAGAGATACAAACCTTGTGACAAAAGTGGTTCAGAATGGCAAAGTGATAACCATACGCCTTGGTGAAGTGCCTGTCAACCGTGATATACTCCATAATGACTCTTAAAACTTTCCTCCAGATTGATTTAATGGACTCCACATCAAAGTAGCTATTGGCAACCTTAACCAACTTAGCCTTCTCCTTGTCTTTTTTAGGAAATCTTATGACTGCTTCATCAGAGAACTGACGGTCTCGATAAAATTTCACACCCTCAGTCGAAAGACTAGTAATCTCACTGATTATTTTCTCATTCAGCTTAACATTCCTACCAAACAACACAATCTCACCATTTTTCCAATTTTTGGCAAAATAGTCCAGCATCCCCTTGTCAGTACAACACTAAAATTGTTAATGCTATGGAGTTCTAGTAGTTTCTTATTATATAGCTCGGGGTATATTGTGGCTTTTTGCATGTGGGTGGTTGTTGAAAGTAGTGTTGTTTGACTTATGGATTTTGTATTATGGTTATGGTTGGAACAATATAGCCTATGTATACACTTAATTTGTATATAAACCAACCTTTCACACGAAATCCTTTGCATAGGTCTATAACTATGAATTCCAGCATTGTATGGCAATGGTTACAATGGAATAAAGAAGTTAATGCTATGTAATTCATTTTGTTGATGTCCACCTTAAGCTATATTGTTCCATTTGTGGCTTCCATTTAGCATCTATAGTTGTAACACTAATAAAATATCAATATATATATGTAACATTAAAATTGTTAAGGTTATGGAGTTTTGGTCAATTCTTATTGTATAGCTTGGGCTATATTTTGGCTTTTTGCATGTGGGTGGTTGTTGAAAGTAATGTTGTTTCTTTTATGGCTTTTGTATTCTAGTTATGGTTGGAACAATATAGCCTAATGTAGACAACAATAGTGAACAATCCCTTATGCAAAACAAAATGGAGTACATAACATTAACTATTTTATTGCATTCCAACCATTGACACAAAACAAAAGACGTGAAGGAAACAATATTGTTATCCACACTCACCTAGATGGCGAAATGCGCAAAAAACTAAAAATCACAATGAAAAATCCATACAAAAAACATGCATGCAAAAGTTGAACCATGATTCAAACAATATCGATGTGAACAAACTATATACTCTTTTTCCAACATAACCCTATGAAAAATGCAACAATATACCATAGAACAACGCAACCTATATAACATTAACTATTCAATTGGGTTGAAACCATTGCACACAAAAACATGACTTCCAATAGTGGCTCACATACAAAACCCACAAAACATAGAAAGCTCCTAGTAACAGACTGACTTAAAACCTTCACTACGAAAACATGAACCCTAAATGAATCAATATTGGTTTCAATGGTACCCCAGATGGGAAAATTCACCAAGAACACAATAGATAAACTATTTTCCATCCATTCACACAAAACGAAAGCCATAAATGAAACAATATTTCCAACACTCACCCACATGTGAAAATCCATAAAACACAAGAAATCTCGATTTCAAGATTCACCAAAAACACAACAGATTAACTATTTTTCAACCATTCACACAAAACCAAAGTCATAAATGGAACAATATAACCAACAATCACCAACATGCCAAAACCCACAAAACTATACAGTCTTTCCAATAACAATCAACACAATCAAACAATATTTGTTTCAAGAATAACCCAGATGAGATGGACCTCTCCCCCCTTCCTTCAATAACACCCCTTCCCACTTGCTTCCTCTTTTCTCTGTTCTTTCTCCATGACCTGCAAAAGAACACTACAAAATTATCACAGCCCACACCTTTTGGAACCATCGATGCATGCAAAAAAACACAAGATAAACTTCAACCACCTTCACAGAAATTGCACAGCCATTTAACAAACTTGCACATTTAGAAAAGCTTTCCCTTCACACTCACAGTTGTCTTCAACAACAATATAAACCCTCAGAATGACAATGAACATTATGCTCTTGATAACTACACAAACATTCATTTTTTTTTCTAAGGACTTTAAAATAGATGTTACTTGCACCATCACCACTACATGGAAACCATACAAAAATCAATGCTAATGACATTTTGTTTGCCTCCTCTACACTTATGTCATTAACTATGAATTTCATAATTGTATGGCAATGGTTACAATGGAATTAATACAAAACTTAATGTTATGCAATTCATTTCATTGATGTCCACCTTAGGCTATATTGTTCCATTTTTGGCTTCCATTTAGTGTCTATAGTTGCAACACAACAAAATATCAATATATTTATGTAACATTAAAATTGTTAAGGTTATGGAGTTTTGGTCAATTCTTATTGTATAGCTTGGGCTATAATGTGGCTTTCTGCATGTGAATGGGTATTCAAAGTAATGTTGTTTTATTTATGGATTTCATATTCTAGTTATGGTTGGAACAATATAGCCTAACATAGACAACAACAGTGAATAATCCCTTATGCAAAACAACGTGGAGTACATAACATTATCTATTTTGTTGCATTCCAACCATTGCCACAAAACAATATCTGCTTTGTGTTAGCTTCCATTAGACATTGTCGATTATAGTTGTTTTGCTTAAGCTATATTGTTTCATTTTGGAGACGGTGTTGTTGAAAAGGCTGTATTTTTTCAAATTTTAAGGAGATTGTGTTGAGAAATGAGTGTTTTTTGAATGGGTTTGTTACTATCAATTTTCATAGGGTTTTTGTTTAATGTTTGCAATGGAATAAAATTGTAGAGGATATGGATTTTTTCTTGATTGTTATTGTATAGCTTGGCCTATATTGTGGCTTTCTACATGTGGGTGGTTGTAGAGAGTAATGTTGTTTGATTTATGGCTTTCGTTTTCTAGTTATGGTTGGAACAAAAATAAAATAATTAATGTTGTTGATTCTATCTTTGGTTACATTAGGTATTATAGATTATTGTTCTCTGCCTTAGGCTATATTAGGTATATTTTAATATCATAGGTGGAATTGGTGCAAGTTTTAAGTGGGAAAAAAGGTAAGGATGATTCAGATGAGAAGGATGTTGAAAATAATATTTTGGTGGACCCAAGGGGGGAGGTTTTCCAACCTACTTGCCCTGTGGGTACTATTGAAGGATAGAAAGGTGATAAATCTGTTGAAGTGGTGGGGGCCACTCGAGGTGAAGGAGTTAAACATAAACCATGGTCTTCTCTATTTTGAGTTAAGCCTAATGGGAAATTGGTTTTCCCTCCAGTGCACAACATATCTGACCTGGGGAAAGGTAAGTTTGTCATCTTTATGTCTGATCCATTTATTGATCATAATATAGCCATAATAGATTGTACGCTGGTTGGAAAGTTCATGGGCCATAGACAAAACATTCAAGTGGTCAATGAGTGTGAAAAACAAGTGGAGAACTAATGGTAAAGTTATATTTGCAACGCTTCCCAAAGGATTCTTTTCCTTTGAGTTTACATGCAAGGAGGGTATGCTGGTGGTCAGGAGTGGTGGCCCTTGGGTTATAGGGAAATCCTCCCTGTCCCTTAAGAAATGGACATCGAATTTGGACCTTTCTGACTCTATATTTGAGAATGTTCTTTTTTGGGTTAGAATTCTAGTTCTTCCTTTCAAATACTAGAATGAGGATGTCTTCAGTGGCATTGCTAACTCTTTTGGGGAGCTTTTTTCTATAAACCCAATGACAATGGCTAGAAAGAGTCTAGTGTTTGCTAGAATATGTGTGGGAGTTTCCCACAATGCCGATCTCCCTTCCTCTATTGAAATCCAATCAAAGTTGGGGATTTGGACACAAGATATTGAGTTTGAATTGATTCCATTTGTGTCCTTCAAGTGCCAAAAATTTGGGTATTAGGCTAAGAAATTCCCTCTCAATGCCAACAAGGTGAAAGAGAAATCTATGCCTATTTTGAAGCCTATCTAGAGAAAGAAACATCAGGAGGAGGGTAAAGAGAACAAAGAGAACACCTGTAATGGCAAGTTAGGGGGTTTGAAGCATGATGAATGGGTGAATGTCCTAGAACTTAATGAAGTGGTGGGTCTCAAAGAAGACCTGGTTGCTCTGGAGCTATAGTGAAATGAGCCTAAGAATATATCTAGATCCAAAGATGACAGAGAGAAAGATCTGGGTGGAACTAGAAATGATTTGATGAATCTGAACTCATCTAGAAACCCTATTTTGGGGCTTGACATCAAGGAGTTTGGGGGAACAAGTTTGGATGATATACCTATATAGGGTTTAACGCTAGATTTTGGTCCTCCTCCTCCTCCATTAGCCTCTGGAGGAGATCTTGAGATACCTTTTTTGGACTCTTTTCAAAATTTGGGAAATTTTGCTTCCCTAGATTTTTTCAAGGACACCTTTAAAAATTTGAGTCTAAATCTAGAGCTCTCAAGTGAAAACTTGACCCAGTACAACAACGAAATGATGGACACCCTTCCCCTGGATCAAAGGAGGATGTCTGACAAGGCATGAGAGTTGGTGAGAGAGTTGGAAAGCCAAGAAGAAATGGATAGAGATGATTCCAACTCATTGTCTAAGAAGAAGGAGAAGAAAAATAAACAATAGAATACTTTGAGTGGCATATCCACCAGAACTAGAGCTAAGGTAGATTGTGGTGGTACTAAGAGAAACCAAGGAAGAAAATCTGAAAAATGGCTGAGGGAGGAGGGTAGTTTTTAGCATATTACAGATGGTCTTCAAAAGACCATCAGATAGAGATTCTCCAATCCCCTTGTAAAATATGAAGATCATCTCCTAGATTATTACAGGGTTAAATAAAATAGTTAATTTTATGCAATTCATTCTATTTTTGCATGATCGACATACTAAACTTCACACTTTTTTGCTTTTCTTATAGACCATATTCCAGCCCATAATGTGGTATTTGATGGACTAATTTCTTACAAACAATCTTTCACAATAATGATAGTTGTTGGAAAATTAGTAACAATGGTCAATTACATAATTAGATCCTAATGTACTCTATATTTATTGTAATAAGCAATATTCATTTCACCACTTATTAGAGTGGTGGGAAATGTATATTCTTGCTCAAGGGTTTGGTTAGAGTCCACGAGGCTCCATGACCCAATATGATAGGGTGGAGAGTAGGCCTTATTGTGTCCAATTTTATTTTATAATTTTTATGTAGAAATTGATATCCTTTGACATAAGATTCATCAAAAAATTATATGCTTTAGGTTATGCTTACAACATAGTGAACTAGTTGATCTTATACACTTTATGTTAGATTCCATTGGGAATTGTTAATTATTGTTCTCCTGCCTAAGCTATAACATTCAATTATTAAGAAGATGTTGTCAAAAAGGCTATGTTGTTTCAATTTTTGATAGCATTGTGTTGAGTTGTTGTCAATTCCCTCTTGCTCTCCCTTTATGCTTTGCATTTTCTGCTTGAATTTTTAAATTTCCTCGTCGATCATTTGATTGGTCTTCTCCCTTGGGAGAGATAGTTCAAGAACTTGGGTGTTAATATTCTAGTTTATATGGTAAACAAAAGGATGACCTTTGTGAATCAAATTCAACCAACTATGAAGATGAAGTGATTGTAATTGTGGTTATGAATCAACATCCTAGTTCTTGAATTCTCTTTCCTAAGGGAGAAGAGTCGATGACGCTCCATGAGCCAATATGGTAGGCTAGAGAGAAGACTTTCTTTTCTATGTCCAGACTTCAATCCATTCCCTATGGAAGGTATGCCTAGATTTTATTTACTTAATGTGTTCTACTGCAACTATATTGCATCATCCTTGTAATTAATTGTATAAGTCTTTATATTTTCTAAGTTATTTATTATGTACCAATGGTGCGTGTTTATCACACTAACACTTTTTTCCTCTTCTTGCAGAACTTGTTGTAACAATAATACGGTGTTTCATAAACTAATGTGTTACAAACAACCTTCCCAAATAATGATAGTGATTGTAAAATCAGCAACAATGGTCAAATAGACAATCATATCCTAATGTACTCTATATTGATTGTAATATGCAATATTCTTTTCACCACTAATCATAGTGGTGGCCAATCTATATTCTTGCTTGGGGGTTTGGTGAGGGTCCATGAGGCTCCATGACCCAATATGGTAGGCTGGAGAGCAGGCCTCATTGTGTTGACTTTTACTTTATATTTTGTATGTACAGATTCCTATCTTTTTGACGTGTGAATTAGAAAAAAAAATCACATGTTTAAGCTTATGGTTACAACGGACTAAAATAGTTGATCTTATACATTTATGTTAGATTCCATTAGGAATTGTTGATTATTCTTTTCTTGCGTATACTCTACATCACACAAATAATTAAAAAAATTTAACCAAAATTCATGTATGGTACTTTGTTTCGGCTATGAAAAGATCCTTAGTTTGTATCAGTAAGAATTAATGCAGTTGCCAAATTATGGGGTGTCTTTATATAATCATGAATTTAACTCATAGCATGCCACAATTATTATTTCCCATCTAAATACACATTATTAATTGCATCAATTATTTAGACATTCAAACTTATCCATAATAATATTATATTTTGATTGACTAATGAAACTTAATGATATTGATATTACTTTTAGATTGTTTTAAGTATAATTGATGTAGGGTTCTTTATTTTTAAAAATTGGGAAAAACAAGTTTTGGATGGACCCGAAACCATATACAATAGGTTTTGAATGGACCCAAAATCATCAGGTTTTGAAGGGACCTGAAACCCAAACAAGGATGTCCAAGCTACCTAAAGAGAAGTCAAAAAAGCCCCGTAGTAGAAAAAAGATAAACCAACAACCAAAACCAGCTACTTAGCACAGAACGAAGATATTACATGGATCTTGACCCCATTGGTTTTGACAGGACCAACAACCCATTACAACTAGGTTATGCTGAGGACCTTAAACCCAAGAGAAAAGCCTGCAAAATCCAGGCCATAACATGTCAGTTACTGAAGAAGATAAGTCTCTCCATACCATTGGCCATAACTACTAAGTGAGAGGTCTACAAAAGCAAATCCCCACAAGTAGAAAAAACCTTTCCCATCAACATCCTCTCTCCACCTCTATAGGAGAGTTCATCATAAGAACTCAAAGAATCAAGCGTGTTCCATAAAAGTGCTTTGCTCTCTCCACCTCTATAGGAGACAAAATCTAGCTCATCCAACCCACTACAGCCCCAACACCCCTACCAACTGCCATTCCACCTCAATAGAAATGGGAATCCCCTCAATGGGAAAAGTAGGGAGAGGGTTCTTTGTTACTACCTATCAAAAGATCATTAGTTTGTATCATAAAGAATTGATGCAATGGCTAAATTATGGGGTGGGCTTATATAATGATGAATTCAAATAAATTTATGTCAACATTATTATTTCCCAACTAATTGCACACTAGTAATGTTATCAATTTAAACATTTAACCCTATCCATAATAATATTATATTTTGATTAACTAGTAAAACTTAACCATATTGGTATTACTTAATGAAATCATTTCAAATTTACTAATAATATTTTTCTTTAACAAACAACTTAACTATACATAATATTATTATTTAGCCCACCAAACCAATTACTAATAATAATGATGTTATCACCAAATAATTAATTGAATGTTAATAGAATTGTTCTTCAACCAAACCTCTATATATATTATACAAAGTTATTTCTTCACCAACTATTATCCTTTATATGCATATCCTTCTTTCAACCCATTAGGGTTAACACCCTCCTTCAGTCCCCATTATAATTTAAAATAAAATAATGATGTTAAACTGTAAGGTAAAAACATGATACAATACTGTTCTCACTCAATCACTTTAATTATCGCCCATAATATATCTAGCAATCCATTGTATTGTTCATTGGATTCCCTAGTGTGTAACTATATTTCTACATTTGCATATAGCTATTGTGCCCACTCATGCCATTCACATTTGAATGTTTTTCCACAGACACTGTCTGCACATCACTTGCCTTTGATGTCTCTCTCCGCCTATCGACTCATTGTGGTGTGTTACTACACAAAATTACTACTATTTATAATGTTTTGGTTGGGGTTATATTCCATAAGTTGGTACCCACAAAGCTCTAATGCCCATTGAGCGCAAATTTGTGTTCAATTATATGGGTCAAAAAATATATGTACAATGCCCATGTGACACAAAATAAAATCCAAAATGTTAGACAACAATTAAAATCAATGGTGGTAGAAACTAATTTAGTGATGATTTAAAATATCCAATGTTTTATCTAAAATACTATGTAATTAAGAAATTATAGACATGATCATTATACCTTAAACTAGTCAATCAGTGTTATCCTCAAAGACCTTACTTTTCTATAAGAATTTTTTTTTTTAAAAAGGAAGGATTTATTATGCTAATTAATACAATTGTCTATTTTTTGTCAAGATTTTCTAATTTTTTCTACAAGTTTTTTGTGATTTAAAAGTCTTTATGAATAAAATTAATATATTTTTTTAAAAAAGAGAGGTTCACCAATAGAAATTAATATTTTTTTCCAAAAAAGTGAAATATTTGCTAGGATTTTATATCTTTTCCAAGGGGAGTTTCTGACAATTATCATTGATCTAGAAATTAATCAACTCTAATGTGCTTACTCTATCAAAACTATGAAAAAATTAGGAACTCCTATCAATTAATCTTGAGTAGCTCAAGATAGATTTTGAGTAGCAAAGATGTAACCTTTGTGATGTAGGCTTGATTTAGTTAAATATATAATTTTGTAGTTCAGTTCACTATGATTCCTACAGTTTTGAGGTAAGGATTGCTAGTATGTAAAATCTCCATAAGGAAATCGCTAGATTCTAAGAGCCAAGTTTTTCATAGTCAACACCCTTAAAAGATCAACTTTACAATTTTGAGAAAGTATTAGTAGACATCAAGCAAGCATAGATGTGAATCTTAATGCAAATATGTTCTTTTTAGCATTCCATGTTTAAGTGATCCTATAATGAATGCTCCATGTAAAGTACATATTTCTTGATGTTCTTTGATGAATCTTGTATGTGTTTCAATAGGCAACTAAGTGTATTTAAATACCAAGATATAAATAATATTCCCACAAATATGTACCAAGTTAGCTCCCAATGGCTATTGGAACAAGTAGGAGTTGATAATTTAATTTATTTTAAATTGAAATTTAGGGTCAATATCATATGACTCACGATACAATGTATGTGTCATGGAATTGGCTGAAAATTGCAAATGATTGATATTGGTATCTTGAATGGATACATGAAAATGTACACTAATAATGAGACAAATGTGAAAAAATAGATTCAAATAGAACAAGATAAAATCAAATGCCTAAAAATTAATGTAAGAAAAAATAAACAAAGATTAATAATAATTTGAAAATAAAAAAAAAATAGTATACTGCTTAACATCCTGTCAAAATAAGTTTAAAACTAAATAAAATTTTACATAAGAATACAAATTTCACCATTTATTCGGGTGGGATGTTGCATCGTATCTCTTAATCGAATCTTCCAAAACTATATCTCATCGAATTGACCACATATGAGGTAAGAAGGTTGCTTGGCTCTACAAAATTCATAAAGTAACAAATCTAGGAGTTATCACTTTGTTCGTTTTCATACCGTTGCGTCCCAATGGAATTGTGGGCAGGGAAGATTTATATATGACCTCAAGTGAAATCAACTATCAAACATAGCATACCAATGTGTTATGAAAGCCGTGTTGTTTTCCTTCCCTCTTGCATTTAGACTTTACTACTGGATCTCATGGACAAAAGCAACGAAGAACAACCCAAACAAAATGGTAGCAAGAAACAGGATTTCATGCCGCTAAATCACAGTAAAAGAAAAACTATTGTTTTAGATCTTGACAGAACACTTGTCAATGTAAGTACTCTTCCTCTTCCACAATATGACTTTACAATCTCTATCAAAGCACCCCAAACAAGTGAGCACAGATTTAGTTACTATGTTCAAAAAAGGCCTGGACTAGACCTCCTACTGCAAGAACTTTCAAAACATAACTATGAAATAATAGTTTTCACGTCGGCTCACAAAGAGCAAGCTGATGCGATCATAGACAAAATTGAACAACTTAGCAAAACCACCATGGATATCCGTTTGTACCAGAAAGAAAGAACAAAAGACATATCTAGCCTAGGTATCTATAGATTTTCAAGAAATGTTATCATAGTAGATGAGAGTGCAGATGGGTATAAAAGTCGGAGAAAAAATGTATTTGAAGTTAAGCCCTTCAACGGCGATCTATCAGACAGGGAGCTTTGGAAGATTATAAAGTTGTGTAATAACATTTCAACAACTGAAGATGTAAGAAATTCAATATGTGTACAGCAAGCCATTGCCAATATTAAGAAAAATAGTGTGCGTAATGAATCTGCAAGGCTTGTAAAGAAAGAGAAGACAATTGTGTTAGAAATGCATGACATTTTATCTAGTCTAACCAGTGATCCTCAAGCTTACCATTATTTTACTGTCTGCTGTTTTGAAATGGGAAGTGCAATGACTTTTCATGTGGTGCAAAGGCCTGGTGTCCATGAGCTTTTGGATCGATTGAATAAAAGTTTCAATATCATAATTTTCACTGATATCCACAGAGATTGTGCAGATTTGATTCTAGACAAGCTTGATGTAAATTTTCACATAAAACAACGGCTTTTCATAGATTCTTGCAGAAGAGTTACTGATGGTTTTTGTGTAAAAGATCTTTCCAAGGCTTTTCCTGATTTTAATCCGACGGATTTTATCATTGTGGATCATAATCCTAGTGCTTTTCAATTCCAGCCTGAAAATGGGGTTCTAATGAAGAGGTTTCAAGGTGATTTAGAGGACAGAGAACTTTACAAATTACAAGAATTCTGTCACATTGCAGCCATGTGCAAGGATGTCAGAAAAGCCATTTCTACCTACTCAAGGTCACCAACACCATCAAAACATAAAGTAAATTTGAAGACGAAAGCTAAAAGAAAACTTTGTTTCTGTCTCTGCTAGCAATTATTATTGTTGCATTCGCTGGATTTGTTATATAAATCCTGTCGGTTACTCATTTTTACAGGCTTTACAAATCAAATAATTATTTTTTCTCAATCTTTTCAATCAATCCATGCCCAAATTCTCAGACCATTTCTGATTCTAGAAATTAGATGCACGGCAATTAGATTTAAGTTTCTACTTGTTTGTATCTCATTTCTCATATATGTGTCTCTATTTTATTGGTTCTAGCTTTGGCTAGGTCAGATGAGACACTTCTGTAGGAAAGTAGGTTCACTAAAGTTACAGGTATGGTTTTGTTTCGAACCTAGATCAAAACTTTAAGGATTATAGATGGGTTTGGCTAGTTGAATTAACTGAAGGTAGTGGGAGTTATAAGGCTAGTCTCTAGGGAGTCTTGAATTGAACCTTTCTCAATAGTAGATAATCAAAAGATATTATCAATACAAATAATATAATTTTATGATTTAAATTGTTCTTAATAATGTTTTTTTAACGTGGACTCTTTTTTCAGATTATAAACAGTATAAAATGTAAGTCTCACGATACAACAGTGCCCTTCAATTTCAAAGTATCTTTCCTTATGAAGAAGGGATTTCATTGTATTATTATGATGATCCTTATATATATGTTTTAATTATGTATTGTTCATTCAAAAACTATTTGAAAAACATATTTAAAATTCATGTTTTATTGGTTATAATATTTTAGAATATTTTTCTAAACTTTAGAATATCTTCAAGATCTATTAGATTTATTTTTTAATGATACAAAATAAATTGGGAAGGTCAAATTTAAAACTAGATCCAAGCACACACTAAATTTTATATGTTTTTAATTGTCAAGCTCTAAGGTTTCAAAAAACCATTGAAATTGTGAAGCTATACTTACAAGGCATGATAATCTTAAGTTCATAACCCTTGATATGAATCAAAGGTTTCTCCATACATGGTGCAACATAGAAACCTATGGGCTAGATTAGAATATTACAATTAAATTTTTGTACAACTCAACTATTAGAAGGTGATGGAATATATAGTTTCAAATTTGAACATAATTATTTTGCCTTCATGACTTGATAAATATTATGTATATGCATCTACATCAAATTAAAATTTATGTATGATTCTATAGTCATGCTTGGAAATCATTAGTGGAAGTTTAATAACTATGTGTATCTTTAGAGAATCTATCCACAAGATGCCATTTTAATGAATCTTTTTTTTCGAGTTCTAACATCTCTTATATGTGTCATTTGTTGATGAAGGTTCATCTATTATTTATTATTTATGTTTATATTTTATCCTCAAAATATCTTTCTAGAACTAGATCAATACTCCATTAAAGAATATTTACCACCACTTCCTCTTATTTGTAAGACTTTTTTTTATAGTGATACCTTTAATTTTGCTAATATTCTCATGTAAAATAATGACTATATTAGAAATAACCTTATATAATGGTAGGTGATTTCTATGTAAGGTTACATGCTCATATAAGTGTTAGCACCCTCATTGCACTATAATAGGAGGAAATATTCTTTCATCTTTCTTAAAAAGAAATCACCTAAAACACTCTTCTCCAAAAATGGCAAAGCTTTATGCAATTGTGAAAGTGTAACCTATACTCGCATTTCACCAAATGGGCCTATTTTATACATTTTTTAGCCTTGTGGAGCAAGATAATTTTGTTTGTATGTATTTAAGTGTTCACCCTTACTATGTTTACAACATGGTAGCTATTATGGATAACTACATTAATGGTATGGTGCCTTCATTATCTTGTAGTAATTAAAAAAAAAATGACTTTATAATGGTGACATTAACATATGCATTCCATTTTCCATTTATGTGTGTTCCCACCTCAGTGGAATGTCTTTGATTAACACACATTCCCACACATTCATCATTCACCCTTCATTCATCACACCCTACCTCAAGATTCTCACTTCCTTTTCTAGTTTCATTCCTACACCATTTGGGATTTATCCCACATCACATGAGAATGAACCTCTTTTCACTAAGCACTTTGAGAATATTCAGATTCAAACTTCCCTCCTCTCTTCACTAATTATTGTGAGCCAACTTGCTACATGTTTGTGTTGCATAGATTACTATCATAACAATAAAAACAATTGTTTGTGTAATTAATCAAAATAAATAAAAGACATTTGAATTGAATTACAAAGCCCTAACCAAATCTAATTTAAAAAACCTATGAGATAGAACTAAAAATAACAAAAGTTGAGGCTTTTAAACACATGAATTTGAAATGTGAACAAGATATTTTAAATTAGGATCAATTGAAAAAGAATAGTGAAAGGGGGATCAAGATGAACTTATAGAAACATATTGCAATTGATAATATTCCTAAGAGGATGCAATAAGATATAATAGAATTGAATCCTTTCTTGATGAAAATAGAAAGCTACTTGAGGGGGCAACCTAGTCCTAGATGAAACCTATCCTTTTGTTTTAGAGACATGAAACATACAAGGAAGGTCATTATAAAAATCTTAATAATTATCTTGCATGAAAACCTATTAGGATAGAGAGCACAAAATAATATAAAATGGAAAATTATATTTAAAAGGTACTCAAATATATGGAAATGAGGAAAAGAAAATAAATGGTGGAACCTAATTTATTTTTTTATAAACTATTTATTTTGACCATAAAAAAAAATTCAACAAAACAAAGAGTAAAAATACTACAAGAAAAAGGTTGCTACATAGATACGAACCCTAGGAGATGTGCTAGTTCTCTTTGAGAACCCTAGTGAGAAACCTAGTTGTAAGGGGTGACCTAGTCTACTATAACAAAATGAAATAAAACAATATATATATATATATATATATATATATATATATATATATATATATATATGTATATGTATATATATGTATATATATATATATATATATATATATGTATATATATATATATATATGTATATATATATATGTATATATATATATTTATATATATATATATATGTATATATATATGTATATATATATGTATATATATATGTATATATATATATATGTATATATATATATATATGTATGTATGTATATATATATATATATGTATATATATATATATATTCAAGGTAATTTGTACAAGTTATCTCCCTTTTAAAATTTTCACATTACTTATATATTCTTGCATATTAAGCTTGTACACATAAAACTTATAGAGAAATTTATCTTACAAAGAAAAATGACTAAAGGAGGGTCTTCTGTGGTTAGTTCTCTTTTGGTGTTTAAATCATAAGTCCATGCGGTAATAAAAAATAAATTACACCAAAAATTTAAACTAATTCAAAACATATATTTTGAAAACATAATAGGAAATGACAAGTAGAAAATAGAAAATAAAACTAATTAAAATGAGGTTAGGTGATGAAAAAGATAACTCAAATGGTAACCAGTCAAAGTAATAATTTACAAGATGGAAAGATAAATAAAATAAGGCACAAAAAATAATAAATTATGTAAGAATAGGAAAATATTAAAATGAAAATTGAAAAGGATGTAAAAAACTCTTAAACTAGCACTTCAAGAAAAAGGGAAAGTGGAAGATGGAAAAGAAAGGATAAATAGAATAAAATGGGATAGTAATAATATATATGGAGAGAATATTGATTTAGGGGGATGAAATACAAAATTGGGTAAGCTTTAGTGATATATATATATATATATATATATATATATATATATATATATAATTTTAAAGGGAAATGGTAGAGGACGGATAAAATGTATAGTTGAAGGAGATTGGGGTGAAAAACATAAGTCACATTGTGTAAAATTAATGAAAATAGTCATCTTGTAAGAAAATAATTATTGGAGAGAAGTGAAAAATCATCCTAAAATATTTCAAAGGTTGTTCACTACTAACATACAATTATCACTAAGGAATATTTCTTCATTAAAGAAAATAACAATGAAGCAAGAAATTTATAATTCATGTGTTAAAATAAGAGGGGTAGGGTATATTTTATAGCTTTTCAATAGGAAGTTGGAAGAAAAATTTATAACACCATGATAAAAATAACTGAATGTATCTTTCATCTAATTTAAATGGATCAGTAGGATAAAACATTTAGGCCCTCAAATACCCTAGGTTGTAGTATTTTCCCTATAGCCTTAGTAAGCATAATTTTAATTAACATTATAAAGGGGAATGAGTCCATTTAAAGGTGGTCATTATCGATCATGAACTTTGAAAATTTTCCAAAAACATTTTCACAATGGGATCCCATTTTGAAAAGTTGCCAAAAGTGGAAATTTTTCAAAAACGAGATCTCATTTCATAAAAGCATAAAAAATATTTTTTATGAAATAGGATCTTGGTTTTTAAAGAACGAAAAAATGAGATCCCATTTAAAAAAAAGGATCTCATTTTTGAAAAAAAAAGATCCTGTTTTTTGCTCAGGGCCCTGAAGCGAAACAGGATCTTGTTTGTTAAATAATAGGATCCCATTTTTTTCCCCTAATTTTGGGTTTTTTTCTAAGTCTAAAACTTCCACCTTAAGTGGACTCAACTTCGTGCTTTCACCTGAGGAGTACTAAATTTAATATTTTAGGAGATAAAGAGGTGTATTTTTACATAGGTTAGGAGATAATACTTGTAGACACTTGAGTTTTTCCATACATGATCACACTATACCTTACCCCTTCTAGGAATATTAAATAAATATTATTTTTTTATTTAATACATCTTTTACCTTTATTCCTCATCCTTAAATAAATTTTTAGTTATTTAATTAAGTTTAAACTTATCATAATTAACCTTCATAACTATTTTTTCAAATATTTATTTCCACCTAAATCCTTAGTCCTAGTCATTCAATCCATCCGCATAGATCAAGATATGAAATTTCCATCACTTATTAAAAGTGCTAACCTACCTATCCTACCCCACTCTCACATGTGTGAAAATATCTCTCACACACATGTGAACCCGCCCTACCTCTTACACATGTCATATGGTAGATACCCCACTTCTTACACATGTCATAAGGTAGCCTCACTTGTACCTATAATAATCATACCTATGTGTGTTCACACATGTGTGATCACACCTAGCCCTCTTCCCCATGACACATCCCACTTTCTCAATCATCCTTCTTTTAACATTTTCATAGAGCTAATCCTTGAATCCTGTCAATCAATCTCAACCCTCCATATCATATTTCATATTGAACCTCCATTTTCACCATCAAGAATCTATAAATGAAAGAGTTTTCTATCATTTTTATCATCTTCTATAATACTAAACACATGTTATCCTATATTATATCTAATTCATTTTATATATATCCTTATATTGTCATTTTCCTCATTTATCAATCCTAATCTCAACATCATGTTATTGTTATGATAAGAAACCACATCCACCATCTATCACACATCAAAAAGATAAAATGAAGTGGAGAATTTGGTACACTTCAGTTTGGTTTAGTCCAAAAGAAAGGTTATTTGAGGTAAAAAGGATTAGTTTATTTTTTTATATTTGTATTGTTACTATAGTATTTCATTAAATATTTTGAGAAGTTGGGTAAAAAGAGCTTTGGTGATTAGAATAAGGGATAAAGAAACATGAGGTTGACAAAAAAAAAATTGTATATAGTGAAGAGAGAGGGAATACATTAATTAATATAGGAAATCATATATGATGATATGGGATGGGTTAGAAAAGGCATACAAATGGAAATAGAGGTAAAATTAGGGTTAAAAGTACACTAAATGGAAAAGGCATGAGATAAGTGTAAATCAGAAAAAGAGGAATTGTATTTATCATAAAATTTATATTACTAATTTTATGTGTTGATATTTAAAGACATCTGATGTTCCATTGATAGATATCAAGGCCATCTAGACATAAGTCAAAGAATAAAAATATGAGTCTGTTTGTTAGAGAGACAATATAAGACCCCTATTTAGAGCTGGGTGTTCTTTTATATGTAGAAATATTAACTATTGAAAAATAAATGGATTAAACTAATAGAGAAAGTGTAAAATTTTTAAATAAAATGTAAATAAAAACTTAAGCCTATTAGGAAGATGTGAATCAACATAAATATAGAAACATAAATGTAAAAAAAAAAATCATTATTCTAAGTCCACTTCGCAAACCAATAAAAAATTCATATGACCAAACCTACTTTAATAATTCATAACCAATCAAAGAAAACCCATTTATGGTCAAAATATTTATGCCTTTGAGACCTCAGCTTGTGTATAGGAGTGAATTTGCATCCCCTTTCAAATTCCCCTTTTACACTCTTCACCTTAAAAAAATAAAATCCAACCAAGTAATTCCACATTCTCATTTTGAACCCCATCCACTTGGCACTTGTTTTTAGTGTGGGTGGGGGAATTTATGTCATGGAAACATGCATGATATGTGGACATGTTCATAGTGCACTATCATCCTAACAAGATTCCTACCTCTAGAATCTGCAGAGGGATTACATTCTCCATTGGCGATGGTATGTAATGCCCCTCCACTTTCGTGTTGACCTTTGAATGGATCTTTCCTTCCAAAACCTTCTTTAGATGGCTATTATTCACTTTCAATCCATTTTCTACACACTCTTTTGATGTTGCTTCACATTCTTAGCATTCTAGCTCCATATTCTTGCAACTTCAAGCTACTAGCTACACTATCAACTCTTCCAACAATCACAACATTTTTCACATCTTCCACATAAGTTGCAACTTGGTGTCATGCGATATTTCTTTCAAAATTATTGTAGCTACATCAACTTTTCCACAGTTGTAGACTTTTATTCCTCTCTCATTACCCTTGAGTGCCTTTGGTCAAGGGTGGTATTGTTTACCTAATTTTTCTTTGTTGTTGAATTTTAGTAACATATTGTTTTTCATAGCATTTGGTAATTTCATTTTTAACATTTTTTTCTTTATCATATTTCTATCTCTCTATCTATCTAGCTATCCATGGAGGTGGAAGCACCAAAATGGGGGTTTGACTACAATAAGCCCTGAAACAGCCCCAACATTTTTCCCTTTTTTATTATGTGTAGGTACTCATTCATGTGGAGCTTGCTAGTGAACTGGATTGTTTGTGAGTTGCATTATCTCATTTCTTATTCTTTCCATTTCCATAGCATTTCTCTCATTATTTTAGTTATTCTATCACTTAGTGTCTTATTCATCATTTAAAACTTCTTCAACTAAGCTTTTAGTAGGTTTCTTGCATTTTTCACTATCCTTTTACACTTTCTATATCCCTATGGATGCTAGTACACTTGTGAGACACTAGCGTACCACACTATCATCCTTATTCTACACTGTTGTCTTTTGGGAGAGAGCTATTCAAGGTACAATCTGAATTCCTAAGACTTTCTCACTTAGTCCAAACCTAGTTCTTAGGTTAGTAGAATGGTAGAAACACTGAGAGTGCTCTTCATTCTCTATCCAAGTTGACATGAAATGTTACTCTAGCTTGAGGTAGATTAGGGAAATCTTCCACTCTCAGCTCTTCATGACCTAGATTTTTGGTGTGGTTGATCCCCCTCTACATTTTGGTGAATTTAACGTGAACAACATCTATCCATGTATTTTTGTTTAAGAATTTTTCCCTTGCACTTGGTGATAGTTGTAGACTCAAGTGTTGTGAAGTTTGATGAGAATCACAACCTAGTCTATGACCTTTGGGTACGTGGTGAGAAGAAGTGTACGACACTTACAAATGGAAAAGATAAAGGTCACTTTTGGTTTTACTACAATTTTTACTATAGGAATTTCTACTAGTAATTTTGATCAAGAGGACACTTTGGAAAATGAGATGGGTTTCATTGAGGAGACCACCTGTGTACCCACTCCTCCAGCATCCCCTACAATTTTTTGTGTGGATGAGGATGATGATGTACACATCCTCGTAGAAAAACTTTTGGCATTAGATAGGATGTTGTTAGACCTCATGAACCATTTTGAGAAAGCATCAACTATGGAAAGCCGCTAGGCTTGTTAACAAGGTGAGATACATGTTAGGAAAGGATTGGACAAGCGTAGATTTCTTACGTGGCCTCACCAATCTAACCAAAGAATACATCCCTTCAAATAACACTAGATCAGGTACTACTCGAGGAATGATTCTTGATGCCTATGAGAGACAGATATGTGTCTCAATGACTACCATGTTCATATCCATAGCTGAAATAGGCCCTTCAATCAACATTTTCTATGATCCTCAAAAATCCCATAGAATTAAGGTGGGTATGATACCCCTTAGTTTCAGATTCACCCCTCCTACTACCCCTAGTAGTGGAGGCTCCAATGGAATGAGTTTTGGTGGCTTTGGTAATGGTAGAAACATTAGTAGTGGTGGCTCTAGTGGAGGCTATGTGTTGGTATGTGGAAATTGATCATGCTATACTGTACACTCTTCATGTATCCTCTAATTCTGGAAGCTTCTAAAAGCTTGTTATGAGTGGTTGAGATGGGATTTGTAGTGGGGAATTATTAGCTAGATTGTAATATGTTTTACATTAGATAATAAAATCATTGGATGGCTATGATTTTGTGGAAGTAGCCCAAATTGGGTGAACCATGTTAAATTCTTTGTGTTGTCTTGTTTCTGCTATTATTTTCTGTGTTTTATTTCTCTATTTTATTGATCAAATCTGCATTTAACTGTTAGATATTCATTTTCTAACCTAAAATTGGTATCAGAGTAGGTTGTGTTCGATTATCCTATGTAGGAAATTCTCACAGTTGAGTGGGAGTCTCATGGTTAAGTGGGAGCAATCGCAGACAAGGGTAAATTGAAGGTAGATAAATTCAATGGGTAGAACTATCAGTTATGGAATATGTAGATGGAGGATTATCTCTATTAGAAGGATTTATGGAGTCCATTGGAAGGAAGAGCCAAGAAATCAATAGAAATGAGTGATGAGGATTGGAATCTTCTGAATAGAAAGGCACTAGGATCCATTCATTTATGCCTGGCATAATCAGTGGCATTCAATATTACAACAAAAATAGACAAATCAAGAGTTGATGAAAACCCTGGCGAAGTTATATGAAAATCCTTCTGCTTCAAATAAGGTATTTCTTATGAAGGGTTTATTTAATATGAAAATGGCAGAAGGTGGGTTAGTTTTTGATCATTTAAATTAGTTTAATATGGTTACCAGTCAATTAACTTCTATAAATGTAAAATTTGATGAAAAATTTAGGGCTCTTTTTATTTTGTGTTATTTTCCTGAAATCTAGAATAGCTTGGTAATGGTTCTTAGAATTTTTTTTTCTAGTTTGAATACATTGAACTTTGATGATGTTGTTGTTGGTGTTATTTTGAGTGAGGAAATTCATAGGAAAAGCTCAGGTGGAACACCCACATTAGGCAGTGTTTTGAATGTAGAAAGTAGGGGCAAAACAAAGGAGAGAGGAAACAATTATGGAAATCATGGGAAGTCACAAGGAAAACTAATGGACAAAAGGTCCCAATCTAGAGACAAGAGGGATTGTTGGTACTATGGTAAGCCAAGTACTTTAAATAAATATTGTTGGTCCTAAAAAAAATAAAGGAGACAAAAAGGAAGGAAATAAAGAGGCAAATTGATAGGGACAGGGTTGGATTGAGTCAATCTCTAGCTCAATGCTCTGGGTCTCCAATAGATAACCCCTTGGTGTTTCTCTCCACCACTCAACCTATAGCTCCTAAAAGTTATTAGGCACCCCTGGTCCCTTTCCAACCCTGCTATCAATCTTAGTTTTCTGCTACCAATCAGTTCTTGGTGCTTTTCCTCACATACTCCATCTAGCCCTTAATCCTTTTAAGGACTAGAAAACCTCTCATGCCTCCTAACTTGCTTGCAGGGGTGTGCATAGGCTTTCTTGACTTAAAAATGGTCTAGGAATGGCTCTTTTCCAAGCACAAATCTCCTTTCTTCTTTCGCTGCCACCATACCCTAGGTTAGGGTTTTAGGAGGGCTAGTAGCTCATGAGCCCTATTAGGTCTCTTAGTCTGGAGTTTCAGGTTATTACTCCTCCCTGCTTAGTGAACACCACAACCTCAGAGAAAGAACCCTGGCTAAAATTTGGAGCACTTCAAGATTTTTATGGTTTCAGACCTTCTCAGGCCATACACAGGACTATCACTAATTTTGAGAAATTTAGGGCTTTTAAGCCTTTTCTTGGGCACACAAAGGACTGTCTTATTTCTTCCACCACCAAATGATTTTGGTGATGACTCTTGCCTCTTTTCAGATCTTTTTAAGGTCCCCTGTAGTCTTTATACACTTTTCTTTGACTGGACATTCACCACCCCTGCATTAGGACTATGCAACACTGTCTTTCCCAAATCGGGTACAAAACAACTCGCCTAGGGAAAGGTCCTTAGCATGCTTTTTGAACTTTTAATAAATCCTATATTTACACTATGTACAAGGATGGATTCTAGCTTTGTTTCCACTACTTCCATACTTCTTGGTACAGACAGAAAACAAGCTAAAACTCCATTTTTTTGGATTTACCAATTAGAAACAAGAGAAAAGAAAACACAGTATTTATAAAATAGATGAAAGTGATGGAAAACTATCTTAAAGTGCCACAATAAATGATTCAAAAGGATTCTTTACATGCTAACTAACAAACAAAGGTATTGTTCAATCCATCAAGATTGCTATCATGCAATCAAGAACACAAAACCAGATTTTTCAACACAAAAATCTCTGTTCTTGCTTGTTCTCATAAAAACTACTAACTTCCAAAACTTCCAACCTTCAAAACAGGTCGATATTGAACTTTTACAATCATTGGAAATGGTTAGGTTTCATTCTCCAAGCCTAAGAATAGCCAAAAGCATGATGTTGTAAAACACAATGTGTTTTGCAATTTTTGACAAAAGCTTAGGAATCAACCACAAAAGGATTCCCAACTTATTTAACTTTCAAAATAAGAAAAAAAAGGTCATCAATCACAATCTATATGGTGTTAAAGACCTTGCACAACAAAATGAAATTGATTTTTAAAACAAGACTTCAAAATGTACTTGCAGTTTGGCAGGTGCTCCTGCACCAATCTCCCCCTCTCAACACAAAGATCAAGGAGCTTGAGGTGATATCAATGCCTAACTTCAGATCAATGCCTAACTTCTTAAAATCAGCTTCCTCAACCCAGGTAGTGTCAAATTCATGTTTGTTCCTCCACTTGACAAGGTGCTCCATGTATACCTTATGTCTTGTAGCTTTCTTCACCCTGGACTCCAAGACCTTCTCTGCTTGAGGTTTCTCTTGATTAGGAAGGGGTATATTACTGATATACTTAAAGATTTCCTAACTATTCTAAACTTCATCACTGCCTGTCCCCTTGTACCTGATCAAATCAGCAACATTAAAGACTGGAGATATGCTCAAATCAGATGGTAATTCTACCTTGTATGCATTATTCCCATACTTAGATAACACCTTGCATGGTCCTACTCTTTTCATCTTCATTTTGGTTGACATCCATTTCTGCATCCTTGATTTGTTAAGATGAACCATAACATAATCACCTACTGCAAACTGCACATCTCTCCTTGACACATCAACTTTATCTTTCAATTTTTGTGTTGCTGCTGTGATTATCTTCTTAACCTGCTCATGAATCTCCTTCATGGTCTGAGTGAAGTCTTCTACATGTCCACTCCTATTTTCCTAAGATCCAAGGTCTCTAAGTTCACAAACTCCTCTTGGGTGCATCCCATACACAACTTCAAATGGACTTTTCCCTGTAGTTCTATTAACACTGTCATTGTAGGCATATTTAGCTTGAGAAATCACCATATCCCATGTTTGTCCATATTCCTTTGTCAAGCACCTTAAAAGATTACCTAGCACTCTGTTAACCACCTCTGTTTGACCATCGGTCAGAGGATGGTAAGCTGATCCAAAAGACAGATTTGTTCCCGATCTGCTCCATAGTGTTTCCCAAAAATGGCTCATGAATTTCACATCCCTGTCTGACACAATGCTCAATGGAAATCCATGGATTCTTAAAACTTCCCTAAAAAAGAGATGAGCTATGTAGCTTGCATCATGTGTAGTCTTGCAAGGGATAAGTGACTCATCTTGCTAAATCTGTCCACAACTACATAAATACTATCAAACACTGCCTTAGTCTTGGGAAATCCTACCACAAAATCCATACTGACACACTCCCATGGTCTATTGGGAATGGGAAAAGGTTGATACAAACCAGCATTGCTAGCTCCCCCTTTGGCTTTCATACAAACAACACATTGTTCCACATATCTTTTGACATCTCTTGCTAACTTAGGCCAGTAATAGAACCTTTGAACTAGCTCTAAAGTTTTGTTAATACCAAAATGCCCACTAAGACTGCCATTGTGTTTCTCTTGGATCAAATTTTCTCTCATTGATCCTCTTGGGACACATAACTGATTACCCTTAAATAACAATCCATTTTGTAGTGTATACTCAACATATTGACTATGAAAGTGATCTTCAAAATCTGAACATACCTTGTAGGCTTCTAAGAAATCTTCATCCTCACCATAGAGGTCTTTGAAACTCTCTAATCTAATGCTTTTTAGCTATATCTCCTGCACTGTCAACATTCTCATGCTTAATGAATCGGCCACCTTATTCATTTGTGCCTTCTTGTGCTTGATGGTAAAAGTGAAAGCTTGGATGTATTCCATCCATTTCAAATGCCTATTACTCAGCTTCTCTTGGGTGTTGATGTAACTGAGTGCCTGGTTATCTGTGAATACCACAAACTCTTTGGGCAATAAATAATGCCTCCATTTCCTAAGGGACTGCTCTAAAGCATATAATTCTAGATCATAGGTGGAGTATTTTTGCTTGGCTTCATTGAGATTTTCACTAAAAAATGCTACAGGCCTACCTTCTTGACTAAGTACTCCTCCTACTTCTACTCCACTTGCATCACACTGAACTGTAAACAACTTATCAAAACTAGGCAATAACAAAATTGGTTGAGTTGCCACTTCTTGTTTCAGCTTTTCAAACCCTCTATCAGCTTCTTGAGTCCATTTAAACTTTGTTTTTTTTCCACCTTTAATGGTATCTAGAACTGGTGCACATATACCACTAAAGTTCCTGATGAATTTCCTATATAACTGAGCCAAACCATGAAAACTTCTTACCTCTATTGTTGTGGTTGGTGTAGGCCAATTTAGGATGGCTTCCACCTTGCTTGGATCCATCTTCAACATTCCTTGGGATACTACAAAGCCAAGATACACAAGTTCTTGTTTGAAGAACTCACACTTCTCAAGGTTGATTGCCAGCTATTCTTCTTGCAGCCTTTTAAGAACCATCTCCACATGTTTCAAATGTTCTTCTGCTGTCTTACTGAAAATCAGTATGTCATCAAGATAGACTACTACAAAAATCCCTATGAAATCCTTAAGCACCTCATTCATTAGTCTCATGAATGTGCTAGGGGAATTTGAGAGGCCAAATGGCATCACTTTCCACTCATACAAACCATCATTTGTCTTAAAAGCTATCTTCCACTCATCACCCTCCTTGATTCTGATTTGATGATACCCGCTCTTAAGATCCAACTTGGTGAAGAATTTTGCACCTCCAAGACAATCCATCAAGTCTTCAATTCTAGGAATAGGAAACCTATACCTAATTGTGATTCTATTAATTGCTCTAGAATCAATTCATAATCTCCACTTACCACCTTTTTTTGCTGCCAAAACCGCCAGGACTGCACATGGGTTGATACTCTTTTGAATCAGACCTTGACCCAACAATTCTTCCACTTGCCTAGCCACCTCTTGGTTCTGCTAAGGTGTAAGCATGTATGCTACTTTGTTAGGAAATGAGGCTCTAGGTATGAAGTCAATTTGATGACTTATTGCTCTCTTTGGAGGTAGGGTTGCAGGTGTACCATCACTGACAATTTTCTTGTACTTTTCTAGCAACCTTTGAACTGTTTCAGGTATGACTGTCTTCTTAGCCTTTCCTTCATCTTTTGACTGCATTAGGACCACATATCCTTCATTCCCTTGGTATAGGTCGTTAAGGAACTCCTTCCCACTGCTTAACATGATGTTAGGAACCTTTGACTGCCCCTCATCTTCTTCTAATAATGACTGCAACTTGAAAGTTCTTCCATCCTTCTTGAATTCAATGGTGTTCTCCTTTCCATGATATATAGCACCTCTGTCATATTTCCATGGCCTACCAAGAAGAAGATGGCATGCATCCATGGGTAGTACATCACAAATCAGCTTGTCTTTGTAGCCTCTAATTGATAATTCCACTATAACCTTCTCATTCACTAGAACACTCTGCCCTTTGTTCAACCATGTGACCTTGTAGGGATTGGTATGAGGTACCTTCTGCAATTTTAACTTAGTTACTGCCTCCTCTGAGATTATATTATCTGTAGAACCAGAATCTACAATGACCTTGCATACCTTTCCAAATATCTTGCACCTTGCTCTAAACATACCTCTCCTTTGCTTGGGTTCTTCTTTGACCAGTTGTCTGATCAAAACCCTGTTAAACATCAGATTTTCTCCTACTTCTGATTCTATATGACTGATCTCAGGTGATTTGACACTCATGGTGTCCTCTTGTGCACAAGCCACTCTTTTCTCATTGCTAGATGAAGAAGCTTTCTCTGGGCACCTATAAGCTCAATGACCTAGTTGATTGCAATGGTAACAGTTCATGGTGGCAAAGTAAGAGTTACTTCTGCCTGCTCCTCTTCCTCTATTAAATCCTCCTCTTGAAGATGTTTCCCCTCCATGCTCGGTAAGCTTGGATTCACCTTGGTTCTTTTGATCATTACCTCTAACTTGGTAACCTCCACGCTATCCTCTTTGATCCCTGCCTTTGCCTCTACCCTTAGAGGACTGATCATGCTTTCTTTTATTCCTCTCTTCAATCTTTATAGCCAGCTAATAACATTGGTGGATTGTCTTGGGACTTAGTAAATCCATCTCTTCCTTAATGTTATACTTCAAGCCATTAAGGTACCTAGCCACTTTTAGGCTCTCATCTTCTGCCACATTTGATCTCAAGCAAAGCTTCTAAAACTCTTCAGTATAGGTGTTGACATCTTGATCTTTCTGCCTTAGACTTTGCCTCTTCTTGTGAAGTTGGATCTCATAATCATCTGGCATATATGCTTCCTTCACCTTAGCAACCATTCCTTTCCAGGTTGATATGGGTTTCTTGCCTTCTTTCTCCCTTTCAGTCTAAACAAATTTCCACCATGTCAAAGTTGATCCTCTCAACCTTGATTTTTCCACCTTCACCTTCTGTGCTTCTGTGACTCCATCACACTCAAAGTGATTCTCCATTCCATCTATCCAGTCCATGACCAAGTCAGGATCCATATTTCCATTGAATAGTGGTATGCCCTCAAGTCCTTTTCCACTCAGGGCTTTTAATGCCTTCAAGAAAGGCTCCTCCTCCAGAATAGGGTTAGGTTCAGGGACTTTGTCTTCCTCTGCATCCTCTTCTTCTTTTGGCACTTTACCTTCCAACCTCACCTTGTTCAGTGCTTCCTCAAGTTGTTCTATTCTTTCTTTTAAAGACTTGTTGTCCTCTTCTTACTCTTCAACCATCCTTGCTAACTGTGCATTTGTCACCATGTTGGGCATTTCACTTGACTCAACTTCTAACATATAAGCTGCTTTCCCAAATCTTTAGTTGGGCTCTGATACCAATCTGATAGGGACAGGGTTGGATTGAGTCAATCTCTAGCTCAATGCTCTGGGTCTCCAATAGATAACCCCTTGGTGTTTCTCTCCACCACTCAACCTATAGCTCCTAAAAGTTATTAGGCACCCCTGGTCCCTTTCCAACCCTACTATCAATCTCAGTTTGTTGCTACCAATCAGTTCTTGGTGCTTTTCCTCACATACTCCATCTAGCCCTTAATCCTTTTAAGGACTAGACAACCTCTCATGCCTCTTAACTTGCTTGAAGGGGTGTGCATAGGCTTTCTTGACTTCAAAACGTTCTAGGAATGGCTCTTGTCCAAGCACAAAACTACTTTCTTCTTTCACTACCACCATACCCTAGGTTAGGGTTTTAGGAGGGCTAGTAGCCCATGAGCCCTATTAGGTCTCTTAGTCTGGAGTTTTAGGTTATTACTCCTCCCTGCTCAGTGAACACCACAACCTCAAAGAAATAACCTTGGCTAAAATTTGGACCACTTCAAGATTTTTATGGCTTCAGACCTTCTCAGGCCGTACACAGGACTATCATTGATTTTGAGAAATTTAGGGCTTTTCTAGCCTTTTCTTAGGCACACAAAGGACTATCTTCTTTCTTCCACCACAAAATGATTTTGGTGATGACTCCTACCTCTTGTCAGAGCTTTGCAAGGTCCGCTATAGTCTTTATACACTTTGCTTTGGCTGGACATTCACCACCCCTGCGTTAGGACTGTGCAACACTATCTTTCCAAAACCGGGTATAAAACAACTCACCTACATAAAGATCCTTAGCATGCTTTTTGAAATTTTACTAACTCCTATATTTACACTATGTACAAGGATAGAGTCTAGCTTTGTTTCCACTGCTTCCATACTTCATGGTACAGATAGAAAGCAAGCTAAAACTCAATTTTTCTAGATTTACCAGTCAGAAACAACAGAAAAGAAAACATAGTATTTACAAAATAGATGAAAGCGATGGAAAACTATCTTAAAGTGCCACAAGAAATGATTCAAAAGGATTCTTTACATGCTAACTAACAAACAAAGTCTTGTTCAATCCATCAAGATTGTTGTCACGCAATCAAGAATAGAAAACCAGATTTTTCAACACAAAAATCACTGTTTCTTGCTTGTTCTCATAAAAACTACTAACCTTCAAAACAGGTCGAGATTGAACTTTTACAATCATTGGAAATGGTTAGTTTTCCTTCTCCAAGCCTAAGAACGGCCAAAAGTGTGATGTTTTAAAACACAGTGTGTTTTGCAATTTTTGACAAAAGCTTAGTAATCAACCACAAAAGGATTCCCAACTTATTCAACTTTCAACCAAAGAAACAAAAGGTCCTCATTCACAATCTATATGGTGTTAAAGACCTTACACAACAAAATAAAATTGATTTTTAAAACAAGACTTCAGAATGTACTTGCACTTTGGCAGGTGCTCCTACACCACAAATGTGGTAAGTAATAAATCTGATGAGGATTCCTTGATTCTTTCCCTTGATAATGTTGATGATTCTTGGCTGTTAGATTTAGGGGCTTCATTTCATTCTATACCCCATAGAAGTTATTTTCTTTATTATGTCTAAGGAGATTTGGGGTTGGTTTATTTGGGAGATAATTAACCTTGTTAGATTGTTAGAAAGGGAAGAATAAAGATTAATTTGCATAATGGGAATCATTGACTACTACATGAGGTAAGGGATGTTCCAAAGTTACAAATAAATTTAATTTCAATAGGGCAACTAGATGATGAAGGTTGTGTTGTTACATTTAGTGATAAAAATTGGAAGGTCACAAAAGGTGCCTTAGTGGTAGCAAAAGGTGTGAAAGTAGGCACCTTATATCTTTGTATAGGTCATAGTTTTCCTTCTACTTTAGCAATTACAAATATAAATCAATGTTCATGAATAGTTGTTGTAGTTCAAAAAGTAGAAAATCAGATAATTGCTATGGATTCTAAATCAACACTATGGAATAATAGACTTGGGCATATGAGTACAAAAGGTATGAAAGTACTTCATTCAAAGAATGTTTAAATACTAGGTTTGGAATGTGCTAATATGGATTTTTGTAAAATTTGTATGTATGGAAAACAAAATAGAGTTATTTTTTGAAAGGATGTGAAGCAAAAGGAATATGAGAAATTGAAGCTTGTGCATATGGATGTATGGGGACCAACTCAAGTATCTTCTCTCGGTGGCTTTTAGTATTATGTCACTTTTATTGATGATGCAACAAGGAAGGTATGGATTTATTTCCTTAGAAAAAATCTGATGTATTTGAAACTTTTAAGAAATGGAAAAGCTTGGTTGAGAATGAGACAGGAAGAAGTTAAAATGTCTCAGATCTAATAACGGTGGTGAGTATTGCAACAAAGAGTTTTAATATTATTATTCCTCTAATGGTATCTGTAGGTAGAAAATGGTTCCAAGGACTCCACAAGAAAATGAAGTGGTTGAGCACATGAACAAAACAATAATAGAGTGTTCACAAACTATGAGATTGCATGTTGGGCTACCTTTAAACATGTGGGAAGAGGCTATAAACACTGTTGTTATTTAATCAATAGTGGTCCCTATAATCCCTTGGGTTGTGGTATTCCAGAGGAAGCATGGAAAGGTAAGAAGGTGAGTTATTCTTTTCTCAAGACCTTCGGTTGTGAAGGATTTGCTCATGTAGATTCTAAAAATAGAACCAAGCTTGATGCAAAATAAAATAAATTTCTAGTTGTTGGATATAGCATTGATGAATTTGGCTATAGGCTATGGTATTTTGAAAATCAAAAAATTGTGAGAAGTAGGGATGTCATATTCAATGAGAAAGTATTGTACAAAGATCAGTTGCAACAACATGAGAAGAAAGAAAATGATTATGTAGTGTTGGATGATACACCAAACAATGATCTTCCAGTGGTTCCTCATGCTTTGCAACAACAACAACAACAACAAAAACCACAAACTCTAGTGAATGCTAGATGATCTTCAAGGATGAGTAGACTCTAAAAATATTTTCTCCCTCATTGTATTCTATTTTATTAACTAATGTTGGTGAACTATAATGTTTTGATGAAGCTATGTAGGTAGATACCAAGGTTCAGTGGAAGCATGGAATGGAAGAAGAAATGGACTGCTTGCTGAAAAATCAAACTTGGGAATTATGCAAGTTGCCTATAGGTAAAAAGGCTTTACCAAACAAATGGGTTTATAGGTTAAAAGAGGAGGATGGAGGTAAGAAAATATTTAAATCCAGATTAGTTGTAAACGGATTTGCATAGAAAAAGGGTATTGATTTTGATGAAATTTTTTATCCAGTTGTTAAAATGATTTTTATTTGTACTATTTTAAGTATTGTGGTTGTTGAAGATTTGCATTTAGAATAGCTCGATTTTACAATAGCCTTTCTCCATGGTGATTTGGAAGAGGAAATATGCATGGAACAACCACAAGAAATTTGAGGTCAAAGGTTGGGAGAAATTGGTGTGCAAATTGAAGAAAATTTTATATGGCTTGAAGCAAGCACCTCAGCAATGGTATATTAAATTTGATAGCTTTATGGCTAAGCATGGCTATAGTTGGTGTAATTCAAACCATTGTGTTCATTTTAAAAGGTTAGATGATGATAGCTATATTATTGTATGTTTATATGTTGATATGCTTGTAGCAGGGTCTAACATGAATCAAATAGAGGAGTTAAAAGAATAGTTAGAAAATTCATTTTCTATAAAGGATTTGGGGGAAACAAAGCAAATCCTTGGTATGAAGATTACAAGGGATGGGAAAAATAGAAATTTGTTTTTTTTATCTAAGGTTGATTATGTTGGAAAGGTGTTGCAGAGATTTCATATGGAGAATGCAAAATTTTCCAGTACACCTCTACCCAATCATGTTAAATTGACTAAGGATATATGTCCAAAGACACAAGAGGAGGAAGAAAAAATTTCCAAGGCACCATATGCTTCAGCTATAGGTAGTTTAATGTACACCATGGTATGCACAAGATTGGATATTGCATATATTCTAGGAGTTGTTAGCAGCTATATGAGTCATCCCAGTGTTGAGCATTGGAATGCAGTAAAATGGATTCCCAGGTATTTGAGAGGTGCATCCAATAAATGTTTATGTTTTGGGGGCTCAAATACTGATTTAAAAGGCTATGTTGACTCAGATTTGGTAGGGGATATTGATACCAGGAAGAGTACCAAAGGTTATGCATTTATAGTTGGTGGGAAAACAACGAGTTGGATTTCCTGGTTGCAAAAGGTGGTTGCTTTATCCACCATAGAGGTAGAGTATGTTTTTGCAATAGAGGTGAAAAAGGAGATGATATAGCTGAAAATTTTAATGGAAGATTTGGGAAAACAACAGGCTGAAAATTACTTGTTTATAGATAGTCAGAGTGTGATACATCTTGCAAAGAATTCTTCCTTGCACTCTAAAACCAAAAACATACAGTTGAGATATCATTTCATTCAATCAGTGTTGGAGGATGGACAAGTCAAGCTAGAAAAGATACATACAACTACCAATCCAACGAAATTTTTTTTGAAGGCACAAGGGAGAAATTGAGCTCCTCTTCAACTTTAGTTGGCCTTCATAGTTAACTTCAAGTATAACAAAGCAACATGGTCCAAGGTGCTTATTTCTAGTGGGAGTTATAAGTGTAGCAGTGTCTTCCAGGATCAGTCTCCAAGTGGGAGATTATTCATATGTGGTGACTGATCATACTATACCATACACTCTTCATGTATCCTCGCCGAGGTCTTGAAAAAGAAAGAAAAACCGACTTTGTAAAACCCTAATTTTGGAAGCTTCTAAAAGCTTGTTATAAGCGGTTAGGATGGGAGTTGTAGTGGGGCATTATTAGCAAGATTGTAATATGTTTTACACAGGATAATAAAATAATTGGATGTCTGTAGTTTTATGGATGTAGCCCTGATTGGGTGAACCACGTTAAATTCTTTGTGTTGTTTTGTTTCTGCTATAATTTTTTGTGTTTTTTATTTCTCTATTTTATTGATCAAATCTACATTTAGCTACTAGATATCCACCTTCTAACGCTACACTATGGTGGTGGCTCCAATGGAGGACATGTTGGTGGTCTTGGTGGTGGAAAGTTGTTTTTGTTGAATTAATTTCTAATGGTTTGAATATACTCACAAAATCTAGAGTCTTCCAAGTGATTATTAGAATTTTTCATCATCAACTTCAATAAGTGTTGCAAGCTATTTTTGTTGAATTAATTTCTAATGGTTCATATACTCACAACCCACTAGATATTTTTTAGATATACCCAAAATTTGAAGTTGACAATGAGCATCAAAAAGAGACACTACTAAATTATAGTTTATTATGGAACTAGATTTATATATTTTTAAAAGTTTGCAATTGAGACTATATCTTATGTCCATTGTCTATTTCCCTATAAAGCATGGAATTGGTTTCTACAAAAGTGAGTTTTAATTAGGTTGGAACTCAAACATAACATATTTCCATATAGGAAAATGAAAACCTTGGTGCATTCATTCTTGATAAATTCCATTTAAAATTGACATGCTTTCATGGGTAAGTGCAAGGAAATGGTATACAAAAAGGGGGTCAAAAGTGACCACTTTTTTTGAAATCAACCAAACCTAGACGTGGATGAGTAATTTGAGATGTATGCACTATAAATTCAATTTGAAGATATGACAAGAGAAAAACTCATCATACTCTATATCTAGTTTATTAACTACTTAAATTTTTAATAAAAAGTTTAGATTAAGGGAGTGAAATGCTAGATGGACACAAAAGTGTTCCTATTTTTCTTGCTTAACTATAAAATAGTTTTGGTGTGCACCCCCTATTTTTTTGGTAAAAGGTATAAGACTAAGGATTTATTATTTTTTGGCACTCATTGATATAAATATAGTTAAGAGTGAGTACTAGAAGATGAATATTTTTTTGCAACAATTTTTTTTTTTAATTTTTTAATGTTTTTTCAAAGTGGATATATCTTGAAAATTGAATCATTAAGTGTGTGTTGCATTTATAACTTTCTAAAAATTATAAAGAATAATATACTTGTAATCTATAAGGAATAAAGTGTAGAATAATAATATTTTTTAACTTTTTTCTTGATAAGCAAATCAAAATTTATTAAGCAAAATCAATACATATGTATTTGAAGAAGAAAGAAACATTAGCAAAGGAAATAAAAAATAAACATGTTAATGTATTTCAAGTGAGAAAATTATATGGTTCAAAAGGTATGAAGACATGACATTTTGGTGCTAATTCTACTAAATATCATTAAACAATGTGTAAAATTTATGACATGCAAGCAAATAAACTCCACTGAAAGTCAAAAACATGTGAAATAGAGGTAAATTAAGAATCCATGCCTTTAAGTTCATTTCACAAAATATGTTTGTGAAATGTATAGAAATTTTTTATAAAATAAGAGTGCATTGTAAAATGCAAGTATGTTATAAAATGCCAGTGTGTTTTGTTACACAATAACATTTTGTAGAAGATTAAAAGGCTCATTCAATTTACTATCTCTTTATCTATCTATCCTTATCTTTCTAACTCTCCCTCTTTATCTCTATCTCTCCCCATCTCCCTCTCTCCCACTCTATATCTCTCTCCCCTTTTATCTATATTGCTCCTCTATCTCTATCTCTCTTTGTCCCTCCCTCCCTCTATCTCTATCTCTCCCTCTACCTCTCTTTCTCTATATCTCTATCCCTATATCTCTATCTCTCCGTCTACCTCTATTTCTCTATCTATTATATCTCTCCCTTATTTATTTCCATCTCTCTATCTCCTTCTTTCTTATCACTTTCTATCTCTCTGTAACTCTCCCTATCTCTATTTCTTTCCCCCTCTCCCCTCTCTCTATCCCTCTCCTCTCTTTCTTCGTATTTACCCCTCTCACTCTCTCCATCTTTGTCTCTCCCTCTCCCTCTCCCTCTCCCTCTCCCTCTCCCTCTCCATCTCTCTCTTACTCTCTCTCTCTCTCAATCTCTCTCACACTCTCTCACACTCTCTCAATCTCTCACTCTATTTTTCATAGTTGTCCCTATCCCCAAATCACTTTATATATCTCTCACTATCTCTATTTTTCTCTCCCTCTCCCTCTCTATCACTATATATAGATCCATTTCCCTCTATATATTTATATATCTCTCTCATAGTTATTTCAATGTTTCACTCTTCCTCTATCTATCTCTCCCTCTCTTTATCTTTCTTGTCCCCCTCTCTCTTTTTCACTCACTCACTCACTCTCTCTCTCTCTCTCCCCCTCTCTCTTTCAATCCCTCTCCCTTTCAATTAATCTTACTCTCCATGTACCTTAGTTACATGAGCTCTCTTGTGATATTGCTATCAGGATTCAATTGTGTAGTTTTACGAGTCAAACTCATTGACCCATGATTCATGAGTAGTGGTTCACAAGAAACAATCTCTCATGATATTGAATGATCCAATTATAACTCATTGCATCTAGGTGATGCTCACAAGGGTGAAGCACTGGGCCTTCTAGGGAGGTCACCCATCCTAACTGGTACTACTCCAGCTCATGTGTGCTTAACCATAGAGTTTCCACCAAGGTTGAATGCACTTATCTTGAAACCCCATTTATAGGAAACACTCTCTCTTACTCTCCCTTCCTCTCTATCTCTACCCTCTCTCTCTTATTTTCTTTCTATCCCTCTCCCTCAGTTACACTCTCTTGTACTCTTACTCTCTATTTCTATCTCTCTAACCTCCCTCTCTCTTTATCTCTAACCCCTCTCTCTCTTTGCAATTGAATAACTTGCAAAAAAGAGAAAAATTAATTTGAAAATGCTTGTTAATGTAGTGTAGGAAAAAGTATACATTTTTCACACTTAATTTGGGAATGATTAACATTAAAATGAACCTAATGTGGCCTTGATTTCCTATTGTAATGTGTTTTACACATTCACATTAAACTTAGGGCCCTTTTAAGCTAAATAGACCTTATTTTTCCTTAATTTAGTGTTGTAAAGTATATTTAGTTACACCACATTAATTTTTGGGACTTCTTGCATTTATGACCTTCACATCATCGTTAATAGGCCTATAGGACCCTTTATTATGCATATCAAGGCTTATTTCAACTAAAATATCAACAAAATCAATAAATACACTTAATTTTCTAACCTCCCAACATTCCCTCTGCCCAAAAAGCTATGGTGGGACCCATACGCCACCTTGGGCATATGAGTCCCATTTGGCCCCTTTTTAGGGTTTTGAACAAGAAATCAGGGTTTTCAATTCAATTTTTATGAATGTTGGAATTTGGGATCTAATAAATAGTAAATTGGATGGAGTGCCTATATAATTAAGGTTTCAAATCATTAGTTCACCTAGCAATCAAGAATCGAACATCCTAAGAATTCAAGAGCACTTCTAAGGAATTCAAGGGAAGATTTCTTCATCATTTTTTGCAACAATTCAAGATCCATTATCATGTGTAGGGCTTGATGCATCATGCATGTGGTTTTGAGCTAATGTTCTGATTTATTGTTCAAGATCAATTGAAGTATTCAAAGGAATTATCTTTCATCAAGAATAATGATCAAGATCTACATCCATTGAGGCCACCTCACGCTTGTTTGTAGATCTACAAGATTTCAAACAAGATTCTATTGTTTCATCTTATACTTCATGTTTCATTTCATTCATATTCATTTCTCATTAGGGTTTGATTACCAAAATAGGGTTTGACCAGGGCAAACCCCTGTTCTACAACAAAACAAAAAAAAATCTCTCTCTTCATGTGTGATTGTAGATCTAGGTGGTTTAGAGATTGAAGATCCTTTGAAGACTAATTTTTAAGATTGAGGAAAGTTGTCAAGTTGTCAAGAAGTTCTCATCTTCATGGAAACTCACATATGCTCTAGGATTTAAGCTTTCAAACTTGGAGATCTCATAGGAGGGAAGCTACAGCATATCACTAGAGGATACTAGAGTTTCAACCAAACCATAATACTAGGAGTAAATCACCACCTTGGGCATATGGGTCCTAGTACAACATTTTTCCAAGTTTTAGTAGATCTAGATTAGTCACTAAGAGATTCCAATTTCTACCCAAAAACCCTAATCCAAGACTAAATCACCTAGTCTAGTGTATGAGTCCCAATGAGCCTCAAATAGAAAAATTTTAGGCTTTTAGAGATTTTTTTTACTACATCATTCTTCCAGGTGCACCTATATTTATCTCTAGTTTTGTTATTTTGATTTGAGTTCATTTTCTAGATCATATAGCTAGGATTTTCATGTTACTTTCTATAGTATATTCTAAGTTTGGTGTCCCCTTCTCTCTCAACCCCCCAACCCCTCTCTTTCCCCCCTCACCTATATATCTTCCTAAGTTTTCTTTCTTATTATATTTCTCTTCTCTTTTGTTGCATGCATAATATCCTGATGATGGATTATGGAGTTTGATCTCAAATGTTGATTCATAAGAATGTACATAGTTTCAATCTAGAAAATAAACAATTCTTCATCATAGACTATGGAAACTTGATGTTGTTAATTAAAAACCTTGTTTTTGTGCTTCTGTTTGTTGTTAGATACCTATTTCAGTTTTTGATCTTCTATTTCATTCATTTCATTAGTTCTAGCTTAATTTGCTTCACTGATTGCATTGCTTAAGTTCTAGATCATTAGATAATACAAGAGTTTCCGTCAAACCCTAATACTAGGACTAAATCATCACCTTGGGCGTATGAGTCCCAGTACAAAATTTTTCCAATTTTTAGTAGATTCAAATAAGTCATTGAGAGAATCCAATTTCTACCCAAAAATCCTAATCTAGGACTAAATCACCCAATTTGCTATATGAGTCCTAGTGGGCCTCAAACAACAAAATTGTATGCTTTCAGAGCTTGTTTTGACTACATCATTCTTCCAGGTGGACCTCTATTTATCTCTAGTTTTTCTATTCTAATTTAATTTCATTTTCTAGATCATATAGCTAGGTTTTGCATGCTACTTTGCATCTTCTTCTTTCCAAGCCTTTGCTTGGTGGTGAACCCCTTTTTAGTCTTTAATCACCCAAAGGACACCTTATAGTAGATCTCTTTTCCCTAATTTAATCAGTAGGTTGAGATCTCTAGGGTTTCCTTGAATGAAATTGAGTAAAATAAGCACCTCCCCTCTAGTCCCATCTCCAAAAAGGTGGAACTCTACTTCCTTCATTTCAAGTAATAATTGAAAAATAACAAACCACTTTGCAAGGGAAGACATCCAAATATGTTGAATTGAGTACAATACATTGAATGAGTACAAAATTCATAATCTAATGATGAAATAAAACTCACTACCTCTTATACATACCCTACTTATGCCTAGGTATATCACCTAGGCTAACTGAGATAACAATTTATAAGCCCTAGGCTGACATAAATAACTTAATATACATTTAAAATCCCTAGCCACTTCTCCAATCACAACATACAAACCTATCCTCTAATGATACCATGCAGGTTAGGAAATTAATCCACCATGAATAAAGAATAAATTAATATCCTTTGAGCATCCAAAAACATCACTCAGAAACTATAACTATATCTTCCCAATAAAAATCCAATGTATGGAAAGATTAATGAACTAATAGAAATTTGTATAGACTAAGTAATATATTGTTACAAAGATGACCCATATACACAATTAAAATATACATTAAAAAAATAACACAAAAGTCAACAAAGGTCTTAAACTCTACATGTGGAGAGGTCATCTCAAGATCCCATTCATGAACTTCATTATTTAACACTTCCATTAAGATTTCCATGTTTAGATTAATCAATTGCATAATTATCTAATAGATGAACCACTTGATTAACTTCCTAGTAATCATGACCATATTAAAATGAGGAAAGAGCCTCCAAAATTTCCCAAGCTTCATTTTACAATTCATAGTCAATCTATTCTTCAGAGAACTTATAATCAACAAAGTCTCCTTCAATAATAATTTGAGAAATACCTAACATTTCCCACCACTTCAAAATCCAATATAAGGACTTGTGCTCAATCTCATTGTTTGTACTATATTTTACAATTCATAGTCAATCTAATTCAAAGCATTTATAATCAACAAAATCTCCAAAGAATTTATAATCAACATAGTCTCCAAAGCATTTATAATCAACATAGTCTCCAAAGCATTTATAATCAACATAGTCTCCTTGAAATACATAACATTTCCCACCATTTCAAAATCCAATATAAGGACTTGTGCTTAAAATTCCAATATAAGAAGTTGTGCTCAAAATCATTCTTTGTACTACAAGAGGGCATTATAGATGAAATGAAACAAAATTTAACTTTTGAAATCCAATATAAGGACTTGTGGTCAATCTCATTGTTTGTACTATAACAGAGCTTTGTAGATGAAATGAAACAAAATTTAATTTTGCAAATCCTATGTGAGAAAGCACCCATCTTATCAAGGATCTATTAGCATTTCTTCTTATTTTGTAAAAGTGACTTTTAAGATTTTTTTTTGAATTATTTTAAGAAAATAACAATAATAAATTAAAAAATTAATCCAAAGAAAAAACTAGGGCATAAACAACTAACATTCTGTGCTTTCAGATTTGTAGTTGAAACAAAATTCATAAATAGACAAAATTTAGAGATGATAAAAATAATAAAACTTTGAACTAGTAAATGAAGTTCGGATTTAAAGTATGATAAATAACTTGTTTTGCATATGTTAAAAATATTTTAAAACTAATTTCAAATTCCATAATAACACTAAAAAGTGTACAGAGGCGAAGTAGAGAGATGATATAATCACAGGTTAAAAACAATGGCACCAATATTAGCAAGCTAGAAAAATGCCCATCTTCTTTTCCCGATCGTATTATCCCCATCATCACTAGCAGGTAGTTCTTTTTCCCCATTATTTGCCCCTCTATTAAACCAGATAGGAAGCCTTAAATCTTGATAACTCGCTGCCACATTACAGAAATCTATAAGCTTATACAGTTCTGTATCATTAACATCATCCTGTTCAAACCTTTTTAAACTGATACCATTCTCAGGCGCTAATTTATAGCGATCAGGATTAACATCCACAATCATAACATTACACAAATTCAAACCAATCTTCTTCAGATCTTTCACATAACCATCATCAACCCTTTTGCAATGATCTCTGTCAAAGCGTCTTATTATGTCAAAATTAACATCAATTTTCCCCATAACAACATCTGCAGTCTCATGCTGGCCTTCAGTGAAAACAATGATTTCATAGTTTTTGCGCAGTTCAGTGAAAAGCTGACGAACCCCGGGCCTAATTGAAACATAGAGAGTTACTGTTTCTCCAGCTTCAATAATAGAACTAATGAAATCATAATGCAGATGGGGGCTTTGGCTGGTTGAGACTAAAACTTCAAACAATTCCAAAACAATTGTTTTCTTGTTTCTTGATAAATTTACCCTAGAAAGCATGCGCTCACGTTCAAGTTGTCTTTGTCTTAAATTGCAGGCATAGTCTTCATTTATAGTGGTAATAAAAGCATGGATTCTAATGGCTTCTCTTACATCCCCACATGCTGCAGCTACTTTGTATAAATCCATGACTTTCCATAGCTGTCGATCTGTTAAATCACCATTGAATGCTTTCAAAGGAACAGCATTTTGTGGCTGAAATGTATACCCAGCTGGATCATCATCAACAATGATAAGAGTCTTTAGGTTCCTCCCTAGCGTAGCAAGGTCTTTTACCATCACAACTTTGTCTTCCTTCATCATAGGACCATTTTCTCTTTCTTCCTTTTCTTCTTCTTCATCTTCTTTCTTTTGAACTACCATGATGGTGCATGAATCTTTATATAGGCGAAAATCTATGGTGATATTGTTGTCCTTCTCAAGTTTGTTCAGTATAGCATCTGCGTAGGTATTGTGGGCTGAAGTAAAAACAATGATTTGATAGTTGTACTCACTTAATCTTTGCAATAGAAGGTCAACCCCTGGCCTTTTTTTGTACGTGGTAAGATAGAGTGTCATCACCTTCTCCCATGCCAGGAACTGTTATAACAAAATCATATTGTGGGATAGGAGTAAAACTTGCATGCACAATTGTGTTATCAAGATCTAAGACGATTGTCTTCTTTTTCTTCTCATTGAGAGGTAGAGGAAGTGGTTTAGGAGATCGTGCGTTTTGAAGTTGGGATTTCATGTTATAGTTTAGCATCTCTGATATTGAATTATCCTTTCTATAATCTATAGCTTCATTTTCTGGTGCATCATACTTGACCGGTTTGAATATGGGAGAGTTAAAAAGCCCGTTTTGAAATTCCATGGTTTCATAATCATACTTAGGAGCATTATAATATATAAAACTTCCCGACATATTAACGAACTATTTATAACCCAAATGTGAATTTTATTTGGAAGGAATGTAGCAGTGGCGATTATGGCTAAACTACGACCTTCGATTTGATATATATATGTGTTCACAAGGTGTCCTTTTGCATTGAAAAGCTGTTATCGATGGGGTGCGCCGTTAAAAGATGCAATTGATTTGGGTGTGACTCTTTTTTATAGGATACGATGAATTTGTTCGTGGCTTTTGATTTTCTCCTTGCCTGCCATGCAAACTTTCAAAACGGACATTGTCTGTGGCAGCCCTCAATTGTATCGGACAACTTCTGTGATTAAACCTCTCCAGTTACCAATTCATGAAAACCCTACAGAGCAGTGCTCAAATGACTAAGTGCAGCGCAGTGAAACCAGAATTGGGCAGATGATGTACATGAACCAACAAAATTGGAACTTGAGAATTACACCTTTAAGATGAGATTCCTCAACTACTTCTAAGGTCTTATTCATATTACTGCTTGTAACTACAGAATATCCACCATTATTATGTTAAAATCTGCTAAACTCTGATTCATGGGGCAACAGCATGCAGGTCAAGCCATTGATTTTAGCCTAGCTGTTCAGAGCTATAACAAAGGAAAATCTATTTACAAAACTATAGTTTGATTACTCGAAATTCAATAATATTGTGTGAAAGAAATAATCAAAATGTGACTTACAGTAAGACCCGCAGAAGAAAATTCAAGTGGCTTGTGCCTTAAAACGAGTACCCATTTCGAAAAGTTATTTAAAAAAATAAAAAAATCGACTATTGATTCATTTTCACCTATAAATTTTGCAGCCAGAGAGAGTGATTAGAGGAAAATGGGTACCCATTTTGGAAGCCATTTACGCCACCAAAGTGTGCCTACCACCTCGTCCCTTTGACATACTCGATCTTAGCGACCTCCAAGTTAGTATTTGTGTGTTTTTTCTTTATATTTATTTATTTTTATTTGTAATTATGGTTTAAAATTTAATTATATAATGAAACATTCAGGGTTTGTAAATTCATGGTTTATATTTTTGTTCATTTTATGTTTTGTAATTAGGATAAATTTTATAATTTGTAAATTCAATTTGTAATTATATTTATCAAAATAATTGATAAGCATGTACAATATATTAAAACCTAAAACTTAGAGCTAAAAAATAAAACCCTAAACTGTAAAATCTAAATCATAAATCCTTAACCCTAAAACCTAAACCTAAAACTTACACCATTAAACCCTAAACCCTAATGGATTCATGTCTACCATTATAAATGAATGATCACTAAGAATATGAATGGTCACTAGTATTAGAAAGAATAATCCTTAAACTATGGAATTAAATAACCACTACCACTTTCAACCTCTTGGTTGGCATAATACTCCAAAATACTTGCATAGATTCTAAAAACAAGTAGCTATGATATCACAATTCATTTAATCATCGATTTTATAACCCTAGTGTATATTAGACATGGATTGCCTATGCTAGCTCTTGACAACTCTCTCCTAATAATTTTCCTCTACTTTAAATGTTTAGAAATTTCTAATATATATACATGTTAAGAGTGATAAAAGAATTAGAAGAAATATAAAGTATACATGGTCATAACAATAATACCATTTACCAAATTTGATATGCTAGATAATTATGCTTAATTTAATTGATTGTGCATACATATGAAGTAGTTTTTTAAGAAAGTGTTTTACCTTTCATAGTGCATAGTTGAATGATAATAGTATGTAAATCTAGAATTATTTTATGTAATTTTGGTAAGGATTGAGGAGTGGAAAATACAATAGATATTATGATAATATGAATAAGTGTAGGAGTAGGTATTAGGAGAATATCCATGACTGATTATACAAAAATATGGTTTTAATGGAATAGGTTTCAGGTAATGCTATATTCATAAGGACAAGGTCTTTTCCTTTATATATAGAGTGTGCTAATATCTTGAACCATTTTCCATATAATATTTCAAGTTTATGAGAAGAGAAAGGGGGACTTATAGTACTAGGAACAAATAAACCAATGTCATGATCAATGATGTGTTTTCATGTTAAGACTTGAGGATAGGGGATTTATGAAAATATGCTTATTAAATGAATGAAAATACTTATGGGAAGAGAAGGGAGAAGAAGAAGGGGGGCCTTTAGATGAGGGTAGATCAATAGCTGAAGAAATGGTAGTTAAATTATAAGAGGGGACATGCAAGGGCATGGCTATGAGTAGGTAACAACTTATTGATGAAATTTTAGTTTCATTGATACAACTTGATGCACTATATATACTACTATTTAACTATGTGCAAAAGATTGCATACCATTCTCTTTCTTCCCATATACACATAATATTAGTGTAACATAAGAAACCTCAATATTAATATGTGAGACCTATTTATCCTCTAAATTTTCAACAATGTAAGTTTTGAAGAAGCATTAGGAGGTGATTTGGGTGAGCCTTTATTGATGAAATTATAGTAAAGATGTGAAATACGTGTGAGTAGGAAAAATATAATTTTATATAACAACTAGAAATTTTTGAAAAATGGATTCATTAACATCTATGATATAAATTTTATTAAAATTCATAAATTTTAAACATCCATGAAGGGTGGAGGGATCAACACACATTCATGGAGCCATAGTCATCCAAGGAGAATATCATAAGTGAGTTTACTAGGTGTAATAGAAAAAAGTGTTTTAATTTTGACATGACCTATTGTGATCTAGGTAATGTAATATGTTGTAAGGCTTGTTGGATGATGACTTTAAGAGAAGCAAAGTTCTAAAATAGTTATGAAAGAGATATTTTAGCTTGTGTGGATTTCAATTGCTCTATGAGATTGTATTCTTTAGGGTTATTAGAAAAAAATATTAGATGAAGCAAAAGATCAATAGTATTAGAGGGAAGGGATTTTGGGATTGATATGTTTTTATTATTTCATTAAGTGTCATGGGTATGATGAATTGTATAATTTAATGTATGTCAAGGGAGGAGAAATGTTTATTTAAAGTGGGAGAAGATGGAGGATAATCTTATGCTATAATTTTTGGCATGGGAGTGGTTTGAACAATAATTTTTGGAGGATAATGTGGTATAATTATGGGTTTTATGGGAGATATATAAATATTATGTATATTAGATTTGAGGGGTCTCTAAATTTTCTATTGTGTCCTTTAAGTACACACATTTTTTCATTGGTTACAAGAGTCTAGAGAAGGGAAGAGTAACTAATGGGAATTGCATTATTAATTGAGGTTCATGTTTTGGATATATGTGTAGGTTTATTGATCAATGTACTTAGTATCTCATAAAAGGAAGTAAACAACTTCCCTGTGAATGAAACTAATTATGTTAACATGTAAAGGATGAGGAAAAGAAGACATCATAATATGGTAAACATAACCATTCATGGAAGCCATATGTACTTTACAATATCTTTTTTTATAAAATATAGAAAATATCATATAATTGAAAAATGAAGAAGAAGATGCATTGTACATAAGAAAAAATTACTACTAAAAAACCTTCAAATGAGTGGAAAACTCCAAGAAGAGTATGCTACTTGTATCTCATCAATATTCTATAAATTATTCTCCATTTTTATCCTTTACATATTATTTATTAAGAGTTACAAAAATAAGATTCCAATATAGTTTGGAAGAACTTCTTTCTCTAAACTAATGTGTAAAGTTAAAGGACCCTATCTCCAATAAAATGGGTGTAATACTTGTAACCAAATAATATACACATTAACTCCAAGATATGTTTAAATATCTAAAAAATATGTTAATTAAGTGTGTTTTCAACCTACTATATTGAGGCACATCCACCTTATCTCTAGAAATTATCATATAAGTGAAACTTTTCCTTTTTTTCATTAACTTCAACATCATCATCACATTTAGGAAATAGGGATAATAGGTATTTGGAAAAGCTCCATTGTACTAACGAGGGGATGCTGGTCTATTTTGTAAAAAACTTGAAAAATGGAGAGATTGTGTTGTTTGGCAGGAATGTTAAGCTGAATGAGGATTTAATCGGTGAGATAATTGGTCTTTCGATAGAGGGTGTGAAATTTTATCGGGACTGTCGATTCTCTGATGAAGCGGTCATTAAATTTCCTAAAAAAGACAAGGAGAAAGCTAAGTTGGTTAAGGTTAGCAATAGCTACTTTGATGTGGAGTCCATCAAATCAATATGGAGAAAAGTTTTAAGAGTTATTATGGAGTATATTATGGTTGACGGGCGCTTCACCAGAGTGTATGGTTACCACTTTGCTATTCTGAACCACTTCCGTCACAAGGTTCATATCTCTCTACCTTTTTACTTATTTTCTTCTTTGAAGAATTTCCTTGATGAAGTTGAAAGAAACCCTAGGAAGAATGCTATTATTCACCCTTGTCTTGTTAGGCTCATATTTGAGCATTATCAAAATTTACCTACTTTTCCTAAAACTGTTGATCTCAGAGATTTGGATGATAAGGATATAGAAAGTAGTAGGGAGATCGACCCCCGGGCCCCCCTGCTTGTACCCCTAATGGTCCTAATACCTATACTCCCTAGTCCCGGTCTTGTCGAAAGGCCCTTAAGCATTCTGCTCTACCGTCTTGTCCTAAGTTGCAGCCTCTGCTTGAGTGCCCTAGCCAGGGTTTTGCTTTGCCACCCTTTCTTAATCCCTAGCCGTCTCCTAACTGTCCTACTCCGGGTTTGGTCTCTGGTCTTAAAGGTACCTCTATTACTAAACTTGTCTTGTATTCTGGGAATTCCATGGAAATTCTTTTTGATAAACCTATGGTTAGTAAGGAGTCAGTTCCTAGAGCCCCTACATCTAGAAGATTTGGGAATGCCCCTTATGATTCCCCTAATCAGGATGAAATTAATTCGGCCTTGAATAAGCTCAAACTTGAGGACATTGTGGGTGTGGCAGAGAAATGTACGGATGGCCTTTTCACTATTCTCAAGTGGACCCAGAAGGAAGTCTGTGATTTGAAAGGCCGTAATATGGACCTAAGCAATAGGGTCATGGATTTGGAGGAAAATATGAGCTAGAGTCGTAAAGAGACTAAAGGACAGGAAACCCCCTTACCAAGGAAAAGACAGCTTTCGCAGGAGGAAATATTGACCAGTATCGAGTGCAATATGTCCAAGATAGGCCAAAATATTAGGGCCACGGTGGCGAACAATTACAAATTTGCCAGGCATAACACCATCATCATCAATGCTATGGTGGAAAAGCTTGAAATAAATCAAAAGGGTTCCCTGGTTGTGGATTTGGATGCGGACAAAGGTGGCTGCAGATCTGCTGGTGAAGGGATTTCAACTCGTACCTGGGCTAGCACTAAGAGGAAGACCCCAACTTCGTCACATACAGCTCAAATCCTCAAGCAGGGGTTACAGGATATGAAGGATGGTGAAATGGAGGCTGAGGAGTTGTTGAACACCTTGGAGTAGTGCGGTCGATGTTGTTTCTGGTTTTTTTGGGTGGTCCTTTTTTGGACCCTATTGTCTTTTTTGTTGTCATTTCCTTTGTGGGATAGCTGTCTGTTTGTTTGGACTTATTTTGTTATCTTTTGTTGTTTAAACTCTATGGTTTCAGGTCCCTGTAAAACCTATTTTTTCCTTTTCAAAAACAAAGAAATAAAACACAAAAAATTATAGCAAAAACAAGACAACATAGATAATTTAACATGGTTCACCCAATCCAGGCTACATCCACAAAACCACACCCATTCAATGATTTTATTATCCAGTGTAGAACATATTACAATCTCACTAATAATTCCCTATTGAAACTCCCATCCCAACCACTTATAACATGCTTTTTAGAAGCTTACAGTATAGCATGTTTCGTTGACACATACCAACAATGATGACCATCATGTATATATCCCTCCCAAAGAAACTATTTATTAGGATGAAATTCATGATTAACATATGATGTTAGGATTAATGAGTGTGAATTTTGGGGGAAAATTGAAATGAAATTCATACTAATTTAATTATCAACCACTAATGACCAAGAAGTTCATGTGATTACTTGATATACCACTAGGGTATGCATTTTATACCTTCACCTTTTGAGAATATAAATATCTCACCATGAAGTTAAATATTTTCCTTGTTTTTGGGTCAAAAAAGCATTTTGGAACAAATTGTACAATATTTTCCTACTCCAAGATGAGTATGATATGGAACTTGATGTTTCTTATACATGATTATATGCCTTAAATTTTTATTTTATATAACATAAATGTGTAAGGGGTAAATTTTGAATGGACTAAACAATCAAGAATTCAATCAAAGAACCCAAAACAAGAGATAAAACCCACTTAACAATGAGATACAATTGTTAAATCAATATATGAATTTAAACACAAGGGTTAGCACAAATAAAACCAAATGAATTCAAAACAAGAACAATATTACCATCCCATTCTTGGAGAACTTTGAGTTTGTGATGTTGGATTACTCAACACTTAATCCTACATGATTGATTACAAAATCTTGATGAATGTAATGCATAGATGACCTAGATGCTATGATGAATGCTCAATTTTTTCTCAAAACTCACTTTAGCATGACTTAGCTACTCAAATTATAAGTGAGAAATATGGAGGATGGGTGATTATATAGATTTCATGAATTATATGAAGGGTTGGATTGAATCTTAATGCCCACAAAGAAGGGTAAATATTACATCTTCACACCCAAAAAGGAGAGAAGATCAAGGAGAATGGAGGGATGAGATCAATTAGAACTTGAAATATGCCCACATTTGTAGGTAAATGGTTAGGGTTTTGATTAGGACTTTTATTATCAAGGGTGGAAATCAGATTTCAAGATCAAGGGCTAGGAATGCTTGAGACAAGAAAAGTCAAAGATATTTTTGAAAAATGAATATTCTTCAAGAATATGCTTTGTGGAGGGAAACTAGAAGAATTAAATGATTAGAAATTATTTAATTGTGGAGGATGAGAATATGCCATTTTTGAAAAAGAATATTCTATTGAATGGGATGAGAATTAAAAGGATAATTAAATAATTAAAATTATTTAATTATATGAGATTAGGAGAAATATTAGATGAACCTAATTAAATAATTAAAAATTATTCAACTAGGGAGATGAAGGGGATAATTATTAAATGAAATGAATTAATTAAAAAATCCAAGATTGTTTAATTAATAGAAGAAAATAGGGTTCAGTGATGAATATGATGTTAAATAGTGTTAAAAGGGAAATTAATAATGCAAATTAATTGAAATGAAATTAACAATAATGGAAATGATGGGAATGATGGAAAAATACAATTTCAACATGTGTGCTATGTGTAAGGATTTTTTACATGTCTACATTTTGCCCCTCTTTGACACAATGTACTTGTTACATTGTTTCAAACACATTCGATGCTCATATCAAGATTGAAAAATTTAAAATATTCCCACTGTGCCCTGGTGATCGACAAAATGACAATAGGATATTGGGCTGACCCCTCGAGAGGTCAACCAAAAAAATATAGTTTTTCAATTTAGGATCACAACAAGGTTTAAGACTAGTTGAGATGTGAAGAGTGCTAAAAATTAGGCCCTATGAGTCATAGGTAAAGATTAGGATGAATAGTAAGGAGATTAAGGAATGATCAAGCAAGGTGATTTATGATTTATCACACATGTGAAAGTTCATGATGTACCATGCCATTTTTATTTTTGATGATATATGATATATGAGATGATTTCTGATGTGCATGATGTTTATGATAAGCTCTATATGATGATGATGATTATGGATTCATGCTATGCTATGGAAATGATGATGTATGCATTGGTGTTAGTTATTTATTAATGATTTATGGATATGCATTATGATATTTTTTTTGATGTTTTGATATAATATACATTATGTGGATGATATGTGATAGATGATATATTATATATGATGACATATGATATGTTAATGAGTTTGTGGATGTAGGATGCATGCGATACTAACCATGTTATGATGCAGGATGGGGATGTTAGTCAAAATAAATGTTAGAGAGGTAAGAAGATAGAAGGATTTGATGATGTTGATCCAATTATTGAAAATCCATATATTATTGTTTATAGATGTGAATGAATGCATGAATGAATGATAATGATTGATGATGTATGGAAATGTGGATGAATATAGTTTTGCTTCATGGAAAATACTAAGTAATTGTTATGATTACAATCCTTATTAATGTAGCAAATATACACAATACACCAAGGAATTAATGACCAAGGTGACTTTGTATCTATTGCATGGACTTTGACTCTGAAAACAAGGAGTATTCTTGCTCATGCCAAATATATAAAAACCTTGTTATGGTGCATGGTTAGAAGTTTAGAGTAATTCAAACCAGTGCACAAAGAGTTATGAAGAACTAAACATGCAGGGCCACTCTAGTTTCTTGAAACGACTTCCACACACACAAGCAAAGTATTCATCATGGTCATATCACAAAAGTATCCTACAAACAAAACATATGAAATCAACGATCACACACCATTCCTTCCTCCCTAAATCCTTTTGGACATCCTCGAGAGGTCATCAGAATGTGACAATAAAATAAATCAAAATAAAAGATCAAAAACATGATAAATAATGCTGATGTATCACTTGCCAAAGATGTTTTGTTGTTCAGGGATGTCCATCGATGATCCCTATTCTAGGAATGATCTATCTATTAAGACACATTTTAGGATGTTGGTGATAGTGATGATGATAGGGTTGATAGATAGGTAGTTAATGGTTAGGAATTGTTCTAGCCCAATAGTGATCAATTCTTTACAATTTTTTGGTTGAATGCTTTTGGATTGTGTTATTCACTTTGCTTGTTTGATTGTTGTGTCAAAAGCGTGAGGATGATGATTCATTTATTATGAATGGGTAGATTTATTGTGGATGGGCAATAGTGGAGATAGTATTTTGATATTTTTTGAATGTTTTTATGCTTTTGAGGTTATTTGAGGTTTTTTTTTATGTTTTCAAGATATTTGGATTATTTTGGTATTTTGAGAGGTTTAGAGACCAAGAGGGGAACCTAAGGGGACTGACCTGGTGCATTGGGGGCTCATTGATTATTGGAATTTCCTACATTACACACAGAGAAATCATAGTTCACTTATTGGGCTCAAAACAACTCACATGAGGATGACCAACAATGTTTTTGGGATTTAGATGGTTTTTATGGTTTATTTAAATTTTTGATGGATATTTGCATATTTTTTATTTTTAAAGGATTATCTAGATGTTTTTGATTTTTGAAGGATTATCTAGATGTTTTTTGTTTTTGTAGGATTATCTAGATTTTTTTTATTTTTAAAGGATTGTCTGGATGTTTTTTATTTTTAAAGGATTATCTAGATGGTTTTGAATTTATTAAGGTTTTACACAACTTGGGATATGAAAAAGGATCCAATTCATATACTAGGTTTAGGAGTATTCTCTTGATTTCAAATGAGATTACCTTTATTATGGAAAGTGGATGATTTGATAAAGTATAGTGATAATGCGGAAGAAAAATGGTGCGGTAAGGTTCAACACTTAACAAGTTATTGAGCCATGATTGGACACATGTTTATTATGGGATGGATAAAATGAAATGGATGCGATATGAGGATAGATGGATTGGATGGAAGTTAGAATAGATGGTGGTGCAAGAATTATTCCACCTGTTTACTAGTTTTTCACTATGGTACTTGTCTTAGAAGTACGATAAAAGCAGTTTTCGCTTAAAGGATGATTTATTTCTCTTTACATTTTTTTTTATATTTTACTCGAGTTTTTGATGTCACCAAGATGCATGATTGCTGGGTTTTCATCAAGGAATTTTTTTAAATTTTTTTTTCTTTTTTGCTTAGGATATTATAATGAGTCAAGCATAGAACTTTTTGAGATGTCTACTATTGACAGGTTTTGATAGAGGCTCACCTTATGGGGTAGCCAACTAATATGTGCTAGAGCCATAACTTTTTGTGATGACAGAAGATCCTAACCAGTTTGGCTCAAACTTACCTATTCCATCCTAGTTAAGCTAAATTTTATGATTCTCTTTTAAAAATAAGTCACCAAATTGAAAAAATTTGTTCTTGATCCTCTTGTTATAGCTACGTTTGTGATCATTCTAATAGGCTTGGAGATGATTCAAAGTGTTTAAATTTATTTCATCCAATAATATAAGTTAATGGAGTTTGGATATTTTTTAGTCTTTATTGTTGACAAGACCTTTCAAGGATACCTTAGGGAAGGAATCTTGACCTCTATAGGCAAGATGAATTCGATTTTGTATACAAGGGAAAAGTGTGTTGCACTTGTGGGTGTGTGGATGCTAGTTTTGTAAGCCCACAAACCAGGGTTCAAATGAGGTGCTATTCAACATTAACAATATTATTAAGAATATTTTAGAGAATGGGGATTTTATAATCATGAGTTATCTTCATTCAAAGAGCCTTACATGGAAAAATTCCATAAAATACCTCAGGAACAATGATGAGAGTTCTAGAATTGGAAAGAGCATGTCATGAAGATTTTTTGGAAAAATTAACAAGCTCTTGGTTAAAGGATGACAGTTTGAAATACGAACAACAACGCGGTGCATTGGCATCCTAGAGGTGCGTTGACATCTCATACAAACTAGAGAGTGAGAATATCATAGAAAATGGCTAAATGATGACTAAAAATATGATTGCTAAGAACTTACAAAACGTAGGAAAATGGAAAAATGTGATAAAGCTAAAATGAAGTGAATTAAAAATGATAAAGATAATAAGAGAAAGAAAGGAAATGCTCACTACCACACAAGAGATGAAGCCTCCAACATGTGAATTTCTTCAAAACCTATATTTGTAAGATTTGAAAGAAAGTGTTGGGGTTGTATAGGGGTTTGCCTTAGTCAAACCCCCACTTCGGTGTTCCCACCTCCATGAAAAACCATATAGAAAGAGAGCAATGGACAAAGTGTGTGGTGAAAGGAAAACTTGCTTTAGGAGTAGAACCCACACCACCAAGTATGAGTGATAAAAGCAATCCCCGCTCAAGGAGGAGAACCCGTATCACAAAGTAGAGATGCAATAGAAAGAAGATATGGAATCCCAAGATGCTCACAAGTATGAGATAAGGGAGATGAAGCTACAAGAGTGAAGAGTGTTGCAAAGAGTGTTGTAAGAGCTTGAGAATGCTACAAAGACAGCTTGAAAAGATGTAAGACTACTGGTGTAGAAAGATATATGGATTTGTGCAAGAAAGATAACAAAAGAGAAATGTTAGAGCCAAGGATAGAAGGAAGCTAAAGAAGAAAATAGATGGAAAAGATAGCATTTAAGGAGGGAAAAGAAGCTTCTCGGGTGGTTACAAGGCATCTCAAGTGATTACCATGGACCAAAGGAGGTTACAAGTGGAAAACATGGATGGAAATAGTTGTTTGAACATTGAAACATTGTAGGACTCTAGCACAGTGCACAAACATCCACAAGTGTCCAAACATGTCATGCTACAAAATGACGTGAATGTGAAAAGCACAAGGTTCAATACAAAGATGGGATGCAAAAGTAGCTACTAAAAAGGGGTGTTGAGCATCCTGAGAAGGAAAAAGGGCTAATGCAAGGGCTAGAATGAGCCTACACAAGATGCTAAGGGAGTGGACACTAAAGAAGATACAAGAATGTATGTGAAATTGAAAGGGGTGCAATTTTACGACTATACATATATTAATGATTGTTTTATTGGATTCTTCCACATGTCCATTTCCCTAGGGGTAATATCGGGTAGAGAAATTAGTGTTGTATATGGAATTTAGTACAGATCTCATAGACATATTGGTTTTTAAATGGAGTTCCATTATTAGTAATGATCTAGTTTGGAGATACCATAATGAAAAATCAAATAGTTGAGGATGAACTTCGATATTTTTTTTCTAGTAAAGTATGTTAGGGGTATGATTTCTATCCACTTTGTAAAGTACTTCCTGCTAGTTATGATGAACTTATTCCTATTAGATGATGTGGGTGATATCTCACCTATAAGGTCGAGTCCCCATTGTGTGAAAGGCCAAGGTGTAGTGATCAAATACAATTCTTGTGCAGGTGCATGAATGAGATCTCTATGTTTCTAACACCAAAAATATTTCTTTGTAAATTCAATAGCTTCTTGTTCCATTGATGGCTAATAGTATCCAGTCCTAAGAAATTTTCTTAATTAGATTAGTCTTGCTAGAATTAGACCCAAAAACACCTTTGTGTACTTCCTATAAGGAAATTTGACCTTCTTTCGAGTTAAGGCATCAATGAAATGTACCTTTGAGGCTTCATCGATAGATGGTATCTCAAAGGATAGAAAAGTGTGTGGCTTGGTGAATAATTTTTTTTTTTGGTTACTGGTAAGGAAAAGGGGTATGGTTCCATGCTAGATATAGGTATAGATGTCTTGGTACTAGGGTGACTCAGTTCCAACAACATCACACACAAGTTTGAGTTTTGAGACCTCAAATGCTAGTATAAAGAGTTGTTCCACAAGGAATTTGTGCCTAGGGCTATTCTTTGACACATCAACAAGAGTCACAATAGTATCCACTATGTCAACAACCTTATTGTTAATTATCAGTATCTTCTCAAAGAGGATGACAAGAAAATGTTGTTTAAAGCTATCAAACACATAGGGGAGTATCTTATCATCTTTAGTCTAATACTCATCATTTACCTATCTAATGAACAATTGTGAATCACCATAAACTTGTAGCTTTTTGATCTCCATTCAATGACCATTTTTAATTTGATGATAAGTGCCTTATATTTTTCTATATTATTGGTGCAAGGGAATACAATTTTGTATGCTTTAGGTATGCTATATCCTTGGGGTGTGACAAAGAGAATACCAACTCTTGATTCATGTTGAGTATGAGATCCATTAAAGTATAAATTCCACTAGTTCACTTGAGTTACCACAAGGATTCCCTCATCAGGAATTTTGATATTAATGGTTGATGATCATCTATAATGTCCTCATTTTGCCCATTAGGTCTTCATTTGGTTTTAGCCTATTTCAAGAAATCTATAGGCTTGTCTGAGGTAAAATTAGGGTTTCCTTCTTTGGAGGCCTTTTGGCATTTCTCAGAATTTACTATTTTTAGTAAGTTCTAATTTTGGCAGTGGTCCAATTGGAAGCTCTTCAGTAAGTTTTCCATTTCAGTTGGAGTAGTTGAATATTGTCGAATTTGGCTATTGAGGTGTAAAGGGGAGAAATGAGTTATTTTAAATCATTAATGTTATATTTCATATTTGGGCCCCTTGGCCTAGTTTAATGATTTTAAGTTGTTTTAAAAGGTGGTCATAAACGGTGGACACCTCATTGAGGGAATAATTGATAGTTTATATTGTTTTAATATGCCTTGGGTTTTGGATGCCATATTTAGGGAGAATTAAATATTTTGAAAAAAGTAAAATATTTCAAAAAGGAGCTTTTGGCATCCCTTTCTTGGAGGAGTTATGGAATTTGAAAAGTCACTTTCAATTCTATAAAAGAGATAGTTTGCTCCAGCATTAATCATCCATTGTTTATGCTAATGTTATGCTATCAAAATGACATTGTGAATTTGGCTTTGAGGAATGCTTACCTCCTAGCATTTGACCAATTAGGTGTTGTTCTAAGGCCCAACCACTACACCAAAAGATTTGCCTATTAGTAAGGGCGGCTACCTAGGGTGTTAAGGGTGACAACTAGGGAGGAATCTTTCACCACCGAAGCCACCACTGTAGAATCTAGGGTCTTACGCAAACCCGTCAAACACATGGTTGTAGGGACGCACCCAACTACACACAAGGGACATTACATTCCACTACGCTTTGTGGGTCTCAACCTCAAGACCTTGGCTCTGATACCACTAAGTCCCAACCACTACACCAAAAGACTGACCTGTTAGTAAGTGTGGCTACCCAGGGTGTTAAGGGCGACAACTAGGGAGGAATATTTCACCACCGAAGCTACCATCAAAGAATATGGGGTCTTATGCAAGCTCATCAGACACATGGCTATCGTAATGCACCCAGCCGCACATAGGGGACATTACATCATCAATGGGTGCTTCTACTAATTTGGTGTAGGAGCACCCTATTCAATGAATGACTACAAAAGGCTAATTTGTAAAATTTGTGTGTTCAAGTCTAAAATAATGTGTCAAGGCAATGTAAAGACTAATTTGAATATATTCAAGCCATGTAATAGGTCTAAGGTGGTCAAAGAGATGAAAAATACAAAACTTGTAATATTGTCAAATATGTAAAAAGAGCAAAAAAACAAGAATATGAAAAGACAAAGTGGGATTTGAAGGAATAGGTAATTCAAGGAAGTTGAAGAGGTCGTTACTAGTTTGGAAACATCTATAAAAACATTTTGAAACCAAGAAGAGGCAGATTTATTGTATTTTTGAATTAAATAGTGAATACCACCCCTATTTTCTAAGTTTTGCAACATTCTTCCATTGTTTTTATCTTTTTACTGGTAGGTTAGGAATATCAAAGGCTAATACTCATGTGACCTCATTTAGGAGAGATTTAAATTTCATTTCAAAGAGTGGGAGGCTAGTATTTTAAGAAGAAAAAAATAATTAGAGCCAACTTCCTATGCCTAAGTTGGTGTTCTTCTTATAGAGGGTTTGAGAGTCTTTAAGTAATTCTATGGCCATTCCACCAATGTAGGGGTAGTTGGTTGGTGGAATGGAATTATTGTAATGCCATTTAAATATTATATGTGTGTGTGAGTGCAAGGTAAAATAGTAATGTAAGATATGATGTTGTTTCAAAGTAGATTTTTGAGTCTTTCCTGTAATACCCCTCCATGTCGGTTGTTTTGGACTTGTGTGTGTGTGTGTGTTTCATTGGTTACTGAGTTATTTGATTTTTTCGAAAATATAATATGTTAGTAATCATGTTTAAATAATTAATTAAATCATAAATGAAATTGCAAGGTTATTTAAAATATGATAAGAAATTAAAATCGGAATCAATTAAGTTAAATCAAATGATTTAGAAAAAATGATCAAATAAAACTAATTCGTTAAAAGTAAAAGTGATATTATTAGATAAGTTGATTTAAATTGTTATGAACAAGTAATCTTGAAAAAGATAATTATCATAATAAGAAAATTAATGGATACTTATTTAGAATCTTGCAAATGGTTGATTTTAATTATTTTAATGTGGAAGTAATTATTTAATAAAGTTTTGTGGGAATGATGAATATATATATATATATATATATATATATATATATATATATATATATATATATATATATATATATATATATATATATATATATATATATATATATATATTTATATAAATAAAAGTTCATTTTTGTGGAGTTAAATTTATTGAGTTTTAATCTGCATGATAAAAGAAAATGAAATAGAAATACATGAAAAGGCAACAAAAAGAATAGAGGATTAATAATTATTTTTGAGTTATATCTTGAGATGTGGCTTTTGGTATTCACTGGAAGAGGAAAAGGAAGAGACCTTTGTGTGAGATTTTATTTAGAGGATTTTTGAGTTGGAGGGGGGATGGCATTCTCTTTCCAACATATTTTGGGAGAAATTTGGTAGTCAATTTCTGTTATAGTGTGCATTCTCTTATTATTCTATGAATTCATTGAGGCATAAGATTGGAGTTGAGGGGAAAATATTGGAGCTGTTGCTGGAAACACTCGTTGGCGGAGGATTGGATCGGCGAAAGGGATAAAGCTTCTACAGATCTTCTTCAAACACAGGATGCCAGGTTCTTTTCATTTATTTTAATTTTTTATTTGTGTAGCATCAAATAAAATAGAAATTGATAGAAATTGTTTCGCTGTGGGGATCGGGATTGCTGTTTGTTAAAATGGAATTTGGTTGGGTTCTGGACTGTCAATTATTAGATTGAAATTTCTAGGAACTTGGGACTGATGTTTATTTAAATGAAATTATTTGTTGGGTTTTGGATTGTTGTTTATTAAAATGAAGCTTTGGTTGGGATTCTGGAAATAAACTGTATTGTTGTGGTTGTCCTCGAAAAATAAATAAATGGAAAAACAATTACCTTACTGTAAATTTCTGGGTTGCTGTATATATATATATATATATTCTTCAAATACAATTTTCATATAAATATATATATACTGTAACCTGTACTGTTGATTGTTATTCTCTGTTTTCGAATTATTTGTAATATAGTAAATATATATAAGATGTATATATATATACACACACACATATATATATATATAAATAAATATTGAGTGTGAAATTTAATTCTTAAATTTTGAATTGTCGCCATATTAAATTTGTTTGAAATTATTAAAGAAATAAAAATAAAAATTTATATTTCAAATTTTCGTTGTTTAAATTATGTGAATTCATTTTAAAAATAAAAATAAAAATAAAAAAAATTATATATTGGTTGAGTGGTGGGTCGGCCTCGGCCGTACCCACCACCCCACCCAGCTGGCTGTGATGGTGCGGCAGCCTACGGGCTACCGCAGCAGTCCGAAAGACTGCTGTGACAGTCCGTAGACTGTCCACAAAAATCCGTCGGACTGCGGTGGCAGTCCGTAGACTGCCACGGCCGGCGGCAAAATTGTCCGTGGCTGTGTACGTTGGGAGTAAATTCCCATGTGAAATTTATATGTTAAGCTTTTTGTTTATTTCGTGAATTTTTATATGGTAATTTCTTTTGTGCGGATATTTATCTTTATATATATATATGTATTTATATGTATATATGTATTTATATGTATATATATATATATTTATATATATATACATATATATTTATTAGTTAATTTAATTATTCTGTGTTCTCTGAAAAAAAAAATATTATTCGATTATGTGTACAATAAACAGATATATATATATATATTCAATTTCTTTTGATGAACATAGTCCGTTAAATATAACTGATAGTTAAACAAAGGCATTTATTCTGTTATGTTTTGTTTCTGATTTAAATCATATTTTTTGTAATTTAACTGTTATTTAGAAATTAGATATCCACATTTAGACTCTGTTTCTTTTTGGATTAAAAATAAAGCAGAATTTGTTACAATGAAAATAATAGTAAAATAGAAAAAAGATCTGTCTTATGGATTTGTTAAATTATAACTTTGAGTGGATATTGTTAGCAGAAAAATCATTTACGAAAGTAAAACAACATTGAATTATTTAATTCTTGTTCTGAGTAAATATTTTGGAATAGAAAAGAATTCCTATTAATATGTTAAATTGTGAAATTTGATAGGATAATATAGTAGAAGGGAAATTTGTGAATATATATTTATATCAGCATTGATTGTTTAGTTCTTATTTTTAAATATTGTTCTTGTTTGAATTTTTGGTTGTTGTTTATTATGCGAATGTTGGATGGAGTTGTGAGTGATTGATTATTTAAGGTGGTCTTTAATTTGGTCCCTTGGATGCCTAGTTGCATGCTTTTACCTCTTTTATTGAAGGATTGTTTTTGGACATTTCCGTATTGGTATGAATGTCATTGGAGATTAATTTTGATTCAAGGAATCCTTTGTCATTTAAATTTTGTTGCAATGTAATTGGGAACTCGTGTTTTGGTTTATGAGTTATGGATGGTTGATCTTCTTGAATTTCTGATTTGTTTTGTATCGAAGTGGTTTATGTAGTCTGGATGGAGATGTTGATCTTATTTCAATATTTTCACTCATTATATTTGAATTGAAAATAGTCCTTGTGGCCTTGTAATTATTGTTGTCATTGCTATGTTGTTGTTTTTATGAAAGTGATTTGCATACCTTTATAAGGGGGTTCTTGTGAGGAGAAAATTGAGGTCTCCCATGGAATGCCTAGTTGGTGGCTTTTGGTTTCATTTAGTGAATTAAAGGGTGATTTTCTTTTGCATTTTCCTATTTGAGGTGACGCCATTGTTAATTTGTAGATGGGCCTTGATGAATCTTTCCTTGTTATGGCTTTTCTGAGTTACTCTCTTATTTGAGGAAATTTTATCCTTGTGTTGGATTTATTGGAGAAATACTCATGTTGCTTCACTTTACATTTGTTTATGGGTTTTCATTCTTTTGGCTTCCAGAGGCTTGAGATGATTGATAATTGATGTTCTTTCTCTTTATGGGCCCTTGATGTGGCAAGTGTTTTGGTTTCATGATTTTAAAAGGGTTGTACGGAATTTGTTGAGACTTGGAAATTGTATTTATAGCGAGATGGGTAATGCCTCGCATGCTTTTCAGTTGTGATATAATATTCTTGTGATGTTGTACAACCCTTGGTTTCTTGGTTTTTATGTTGTTGGGTCTCTAGGGAGAGTGGCTCCTCGTGGGGGCCGGCGCCCCGTTTAAGGGGAAGAGACCAGGATAACCCACGAGTGAGTTAGTAAATAAGTGAAAACCTAATAATTAACTTAGGTGGGTTGGGTAGTAATATCATTATAAGATTAATAAAATGGATGCCTCGTCTTCATTAGTGCTTCCATAGGCTAATGGAAGGCTGAGAAGGCCGTGGTTGGCAAGGTCGTGACCTCATCTTCACGAGAGGTCTACGGCTCCGCATGAGTCACCCTATGGACCGGCGCCTCCAGTTGGGAGGAAGAGCACAGGACAGCCATAGATGGGACCGGCGCCTCCAGTTGGGAGGAAGAGCATAGGACAGCCCATGTAGGACTGTGCGATGACACTCTCCCCTAGTTGCCCATGTGTTTTACTTTATTGAGTTCCTCTGGAAGTAGGTTGTGGGAGTTGGTTTAGATTGTTGTTGTTTTGACTTATATTGATTTATGGAGTATTGCCTTGATACATCTTTGGTGTACTTTGTGTTCTTGTATGATCTCATTGATATTTGACTTATGACCTTGTTCTCTTATGGTACTGTGAGATGATGTTATTGTGTTGTTTAATTGCAATTTGGAATTGTATTATGTTTATTAATTCAGTGGATTTGGAAGTGTTTCATGATCATCCTTTGGTTACTTGTTACTGGTCATTGCTTTGATTTATGTGATGAGATTTATGATTTTAAGTTATTTAAATGACTCTTGGATGTTGTTGATTATGTCTTTGTAATTCTTAGTTTTATGATACTTTTGTATGGCGTTGAGTTTTGTGGTTCCCTATTTGGATGTTCTTGGTTGCGGTCTCTTTCTTGTTAGTTCCTAGCATGGGGGGTGGGTCTTCGGACTCACATGGTCGGGTGGAACGTGCCAAGCACCCCATTGGGTCCCCAGTCAAGGATCGAGAGGTGTGGATTGGTGCTGTTGCGGCGACTCCAAGTTTGTATCCATCTTGGAGCTAGTTTTCATCTATTGATTTGTATCATGATTCTTGTTGTATGGTTTCCGTGCATATTGGAAACACTCTTGTATCATTGTACCTCTTGAGGATTGTATTGTAATGTAACATTAAACTTTATGTGGCTATTTTCAATTGATATTCAATGTGTTAAGTTATTTATGCATATGTTGTATTTATGTACTCAGATGGTTTCTTATTAATGATTATCATGTATGTGTTATATTTGTTAATGTTTACTTTGTTATGAATTATATCTTTGGTTTTATTCTTTATTGTCATTGTGTGGATCTCAGTCTCGTAATGACTCTTCATGTACCCCAATGGATGTATGTGCTAATGAATCTTCTTAAATGAAATTCATGTTATGACTTAATGTGTTTTACATATATGTTATGTTTAATTTTTAAAAAAAATTGTGCAGTAATTATTGTTTATTTGTCCTTTGGGGTTCGCACGATGGGGCATTACAGCATGGTATCAGAGCCTAGGTTCATACACTGGGCACTTTGTGCTCACTATGTAACCTTGCGCTTAGACCCGTGAGTCTTGAGTTTCACTTTTCTTTTGTCATTGTTGTGAATTTGAATTTCTTTCGTTTCATGGTGTCGGGTCGATGGTGCAGGAAACTGATGGGAAAGGATAGGACCCTCGGTGTAGTGTGCAATGCACCGATATCCTTCCTGTCAGGGATGCTCTATGGACCCTTGAGTTTTAGTGTGATGTGTTTCTTGGTGATGTGTTTTATGTGTGTGATTATGTCAAGTGTGTGTGGATTTGCAATTTTGTTGTCCTTGAGTGATGTATTATGTTTTCTTGAATTTGTGAAGGTGTAAAATTTTACCCTTTTTATTGAAATTGATGTGAGTTTTGGTGTTGAATAATGGTTAAAGTGGAGTTCCTTGTGTGTAAATTATGAGTTTTAACAAAGATGTGAGGTTTTGTGGATAATTATTTTATGATTTTTAGTAGAATATAGTATCTTGAGATTAAAATGCAACTTGAATTATTGGTACTAATGTGCAATGTTCTATGGTAGCCTTTGATTTACAGGAAATTGGCTTCAAAAAGCATAGTGACGAAGGTAATGTAATCGTAATATGCAGGTATAGATACTTATAATGTCAAGTAGTAATTCATTTTGACATAGTAGATGAATTAGGTTTATGGTTAGTATCCTTATATGAATATTTCCTAACTAATTAGAAGAAAATTGTTTATGTGTTACTAGAATTGTTTTGAATTTTATGTGTGGTTTGGTGGGAGGGACAGTGTGGTATCACTCGCTCGCGAGTGCCCTACCATGCTGGGATTTCCTCTCATTATGTATTTGTGATATATATGTATTGTGCACAATGTTTGCTTGCATGCAGGATTGCAAGAACTAACCCTCGATTCCACCTGCATTGTCAGGACAGGACGAGCACCATAAACACCCAATGGGATTGATGTGGAAAATAGGAACTAACAAGAAAGTTTCCCCAACCTAGTTCGTCATCTATCCTTGTGTTTGTCAAATTGGTCTGGTTGCAACCCTGCCACCACTTTTGTTTTGGTATCATTTCCTTATTTTTGGTTTTCGTTGCTTACTTGATGATGTTTAATTGATATTTTAATTTATGGTGTTGATGTGCTTATGATCATTGATATTTGTTGTGTTACCATGTTTATGATTGAGCTCGACTTCCAGGAGTAAGTCAATTTTTAAGGGGGGGAGGATGTAATACCCCTCCATGTCGGTTGTTTTGGACTTGTGTGTGTGTGTGTGTTTCATTGGTTACTGAGTTATTTGATTTTGTCAAAAATATAATATGTTAGTAATCATGTTTAAATAATTAATTAAATCATAAATGAAATTGCAAGGTTATTTAAAATATGATAAGAAATTAAAATCGGAATCAATTAAGTTAAATCAAATGATATAGAACAAATGATCAAATCAAACTAATTTGTTAAAAGTAAAAGTGATATTATTAGATAAGTTGATTTAAATTGTTATGAACAAGTAATCTTGAAAAAGATAATTATCATAATAAGAAAATTAATGGATACTTATTTAGAATCTTGCAAATGGTTGATTTTAATTATTTTAATGTGGAAGTAATTATTTAATAAAGTTTTGTGGGAATGATGAATATATATATATATATATATATATATTTATATAAATAAAAGTTCATTTTTGTGGAGTTAAATTTATTGAGTTTTAATCTGCATGATAAAAGAAAATGAAATAGAAATACATGAAAAGGCAACAAAAAGAATAGAGGATTAATAATTATTTTTGAGTTATTTCTTGAGATGTGGCTTTTGGTATTCACTAGAAGAGGAAAAGGAAGAGACCTTTGTGTGAGATTTTATTTAGAGGATTTTTGAGTTGGAGGGGGGATGGCATTCTCTTTCCAACAGATTTTGGGAGAAATTTGGCAGTCAATTTCTGTTATAGTGTGCATTCTCTTATTATTCTATGAATTCATTGAGGCATAAGATTGGAGTTGCGGGGAAAATATTGGAGCTGTTGCTGGAAACACTCGTTGGCGGAGGATTGGATCAGCGAAAGGGATAGAGCTTCTACAGATCTTCTTCAAACATAGGATGCCAGGTTCTTTTCATTTATTTTATTTTTTTATTTGTGTAGCATCAAATAAAATAGAAATTGATAGAAATTGTTTCGCTGTGGGGATCGGGATTGCTGTTTGTTAAAATGGAATTTGGTTGGGTTCTGGACTGTCAATTATTAGATTGAAATTTCTGGGAACTTGGGACTGTTGTTTATTTAAATGAAATTATTTGTTGGGTTTTGGATTGTTGTTTATTAAAATGAAGCTTTGGTTGGGATTCTAGAAATAAACTGTATTGCTGTGGTTGTTCTCGAAAAATAAATAAATGGAAAAATAATTACCTTACTGTAAATTTCTGGGTTGCTGTATATATATATATATATATATATTCTTCAAATATAATTTTCATATAAATATATATATACTGTAACCTGTACTGTTGATTGTTATTCTCTATTTTCAAATTATTTGTAATATAGTAAATATATATAAGATGTATATATATATACACACACATATATATATAAATAAATATTGAGTGTGAAATTTAATTCTTAAATTTTGAATTGTCGCCATATTAAATTTGTTTGAAATTATTAAAGAAATAAAAATAAAAATTTATATTTCAAATTTTCGTTGTTTAAATTATGTGAATTCATTTTAAAAATAAAAATAAAAATAAAAAAAATTATATATTGGTTGAGTGGTGGGTCGGCCTCGGCCGTACCCACCACCCCACCCAGCTGGCTGTGATGGTGCGGCAGCCTACGGGCTACCGCAGCAGTCCGAAAGACTGCTGTGACAGTCCGTAGACTGTCCACAAAAATCCGTCGGACTGCGGTGGCAGTCCGTAGACTGCCACGGCCGGCGGCAAAATTGTCCGTGGCTGTGTACGTTGGGAGTAAATTCCCATGTGAAATTTATATGTTAAGCTTTTTGTTTATTTCGTGAATTTTTATATGGTAATTTCTTTTGTGCGGATATTTATCTTTATATATATATATGTATTTATATGTATATATGTATTTATATGTATATATATATATATTTATATATATATACATATATATTTATTAGTTAATTTAATTATTCTGTGTTCTCTGAAAAAAAAAATATTATTCGATTATGTGTACAATAAACAGATATATATATATATATATCAATTTCTTTTGATGAACATAGTCCGTTAAATATAACTGATAGTTAAACAAAGGCATTTATTCTGTTATGTTTTGTTTCTGATTTAAATCATATTTTTTGTAATTTAACTGTTATTTAGAAATTAGATATCCACATTTAGACTCTGTTTCTTTTTGGATTAAAAATAAAGCAGAATTTGTTACAATGAAAATAATAGTAAAATAGAAAAAAGATCTGTCTTATGGATTTGTTAAATTATAACTTTGAGTGGATATTGTTAGCAGAAAAATCATTTACGAAAGTAAAACAACATTGAATTATTTAATTCTTGTTCTGAGTAAATATTTTGAAATAGAAAAGAATTCCTATTAATATGTTAAATTGTGAAATTTGATAGGATAATATAGTAGAAGGGCAATTTGTGAATATATATTTATATCAGCATTGATTGTTTAGTTCTTATTTTTAAATATTGTTCTTGTTTGAATTTTTGGTTGTTGTTTATTATGCGAATGTTGGATGGAGTTGTGAGTGATTGATTATTTAAGGTGGTCTTTAATTTGGTCCCTTGGATGCCTAGTTGCATGCTTTTACCTCTTTTATTGAAGGATTGTTTTTGGACATTTCCGTATTGGTATGAATGTCATTGGAGATTAATTTTGATTCAAGGAATCCTTTGTCATTTAAATTTTGTTGCAATGTAATTGGGAACTCGTGTTTTGGTTTATGAGTTATGGATGGTTGATCTTCTTGAATTTCTGATTTGTTTTGTATCGAAGTGGTTTATGTAGTCTGGATGGAGATGTTGATCTTATTTCAATATTTTCACTCATTATATTTGAATTGAAAATAGTCCTTGTGGCCTTGTAATTATTGTTGTCATTGCTATGTTGTTGTTTTTATGAAAGTGATTTGCATACCTTTATAAGGGGGTTCTTGTGAGGAGAAAATTGAGGTCTCCCATGGAATGCCTAGTTGGTGGCTTTTGGTTTCATTTAGTGAATTAAAGGGTGATTTTCTTTTGCGTTTTCCTATTTGAGGTGACGCCATTGTTAATTTGTAGATGGGCCTTAATGAATCTTTCCTTGTTATGGCTTTTCTGAGTTACTCTCTTATTTGAGGAAATTTTATCCTTGTGTTGGATTTATTGGAGAAATACTCATGTTGCTTCACTTTACATTTGTTTATGGGTTTTCATTCTTTTGGCTTCCAGAGGCTTGAGATGATTGATAATTGATGTTATTTCTCTTTATGGGCCCTTGATGTGGCAAGTGTTTTGGTTTCATGATTTTAAAAGGGTTGTACAGAATTTGTTGAGACTTGGAAATTGTATTTATAGTGACATGGGTAATTCCTCGCATGCTTTTCAGTTGTGATATAATATTCTTGTGATGTTGTACAACCCTTAGTTTCTTGGTTTTTATGTTGTTGGGTCTCTAGGGAGAGTGGCTCCTCGTGGGGGCCGGTGCCCCGTTTAAGGGGAAGAGACCAGGATAACCCACGAGTGAGTTAGTAAATAAGTGAAAACCTAATAATTAACTTAGGTGGGTTGGGTAGTAATATCATTATAAGATTAATAAAATGCATGCCTCATCTTCATTAGTGCTTCCATAGGCTAATGGAAGGCTGAGAAGGCCGTGGTTGGCAAGGTCATGACCTCGTCTTCACGAGAGGTCTACGACTCCGCATGAGTCACCCTATGGACCGGCGCGTCCAGTTGGGAGGAAGAGCACAGGACAGCCATAGATGGGACCGACACCTCCAGTTGGGAGGAAGAGTACAGGATAGCCCATGTAGAACTATGCGATGACACTCTCCCCTAGTTGCCCATGTGTTTTAATTTATTGAGTTCCTCTTGAAGTAGGTTGTGGGAGTTGGTTTAGATTGTTGTTGTTTGGACTTATATTGATTTATGGAGTATTGCCTTGATACATCTTTGGTGTACTTTGTGGTCTTGTATGATCTCATTGATATTTGACTTATGACCTTGTTCTCTTATGGTACTGTGAGATGATGTTATTGTGTTGTTTAATTGCAATTTGGAATTGTATTATGTTTATTAATTCAGTGGATTTGGAAGTGTTTCATGATCATCCTTTGGTTACTTGTTACTAGTCATTGCTTTGATTTATGTGATGAGATTTATGATTTTAAGTTATTTAAATGACTCTTGGATGTTGTTGATTATGTCTTTGTAATTCTTAGTTTTATGATACTTTTGTATGGCGTTGAGTTTTGTGGTTCCCTATTTGGATGTTCTTGGTTGCGGTCTCTTTCTTGTTAGCTCCTAGCATGGGGGGTGGGTCTTCGGACTCACATGGTCAGGTGGAACGTGCCAAGCACCCCATTGGTTCCCCAGTCAAGGATCGAGAGGTGTGGATTGGTGCTGTTGCGGCGACTCCAAGTTTGTATTCGTCTTGAAGCTAGTTTTCATCTATTCATTTGTATCATAATTCTTGTTGTATGGTTTCCATGCATATTGGAAACACTCTTGTATAATTGTACCTCTTGAGGATTGTATTGTAATGTAACATTAAACCTTATGTGGCTATTTTCAATTGATATTCAATGTGTTAAGTTATTTATGCATATGTTGTATTTATGTACTTAGATGGTTTCTTATTAATGATTATCATGTATGTGTTATATTTGTTAATGTTTACTTTGTTATGAATTATATCTTTGGTTTTATTCTTTATTGTCATTGTGTGGATCTCAGTCTCGTAATGACTCTTCGTGTACCCCAAGGGATGTATGTGCTAATGAATCTTCTTAAATGAAATTCATGTTATGACTTAATGTGTTTTACATATATGTTATGTTTAATTTTTTTTAAAAATTGTGCAGTAATTATTGTTTAGTTGTCCTTTGGGGTTCGCACGACGGGGCATTACATTTCCTTAAAAAATGGTACCTCCATGGTTGAAACAGTGAATTAACACTTCTAAGGTATGGATATCGATTAGAATATTCATGCAGCTTATTTATAGATTTTAGTAACAATGGTTGGTGATTTGGAGGTTTGCAAATGATGATTCCAAGAAACCCTCATGTAATTGTGCCTAAAAGGACTAGAATTAAGGGTTTTGTGGGATAATTCCTATTTAGGCTTTTCAGCCTTCGAAAATTTTTCAATCTTAAGTTTTTTGAGTGGATGAAAGATTGTTTGAGGACATTTAGTGTTTTGGTGTAGATTAAAGACCACTTCATTTGTAAAGTAGGGCTAATTGATGGGTTTTTGTAGCATTTAGTCCATTTTTATTATGGTTGTTATAAAATAATGTATTTTCTTCTTGTGGTGTGTTGTTAGAGATTGAAATGGGTCTCAAAATCTGTGCTAAGATGATGAACATGATTTGTGCTAGAAATGAAGTTACCTGATTCAAGGGTTTGATTACCTACTAGAGTAATTGAGGCTAGGTTGCTAAAAACAAATAAACTAATGAAATCAGTGAAAGAATGTTTATTTATGTTATGGAACAACCTAAATGATGTTGTTGTAGAGGTCTCTATTTTTATAGAAATATAGAAGAATATCTTGGTGATTTGGGTGTCTTGAACAAGGAGTACACAATGTGTACAAAGATGTTTTGTCTGAAAAATCAGAAAGTTCACTAGGTTTGTGAGTATGTTCATGGTTTGTTATAAGCAAAAAATTGAGGGTTATAGTGTTCTAAAAATTAGGGAACATTTGGTAGCATGAATGAATGAATTAGGTTGTTTTTCCTTGTAGAATGTAAAATGGCAATGAAGATTACTTAGTGAGTCATGAAAGAATGAAATGGTTTAGTGTTCAAGAACTGGTTATTGTTTGATTCTATCATACTGATGATGGTTGAGTTGTATTCATATTTGATAAATATTTGTAATCCAGTTTGGATGATTTGAGGTTTTTGAGAAATGAAGAATAAAGTAAAATTGTGTGAAATTTTGATGTAAAGTTAAGTAAATAAAGATGCTTGTTCAATTTGATCTTCTCCAAATAGAATTGTCTCTGAAGAACCTTGATGGTTTGTTAGTGTTTGGTTGTTCTCTACATCATAATTGGATTGCTATTACTTGTCCTTTGTTGGATTTTCTATGCATATATTCTATCTCAAATTCACTAAGAATCATGACCCATTTCACCATTTGATTCGTGAGGGTTACTTTTGACAATAGATACTTTAAGCCCAATCAATTTTGGATTCAACTAGCATGATCTCTTAGTTCGACAAGTGATGTCCAAGCTTTTAAGATGCAAAGATAACTATTAAACAAACTCACTCAATAGGTGTATAGTTTAACTCACACCCAATTAGGGTAGAACTGATATAATACACCACTCTTTCTTTCTTTTATTCATCAAGTTGTGCTAACAAAGCTCCTAGGGCTATTGATATTGGGGATATGTATAAGATCATAGGTTTATCTTGTATAGGGGGATCAAGATAGGAGGAGATACCAAGGATTCCTTTATCTACTAGAAGGCTTCTTCAAAATTTTCATCCCACTTAAGGACTACATCATTATGGAGGAGGCATGTAAATGGATGACACTTATTAGCTAACTATGCTATGAATCTCTTGATTGATTGAAGTTTTCCTTGCAAACTACATAACTACTTTAATTCTCTTGGAGGAGGCATTTTAATAATAGCTTTGAATTTTGTGAGATCTACCTCTATGCCTCATTTGGATATAATATCTAGCCCAATATCTTTCTTGATATAACTCCAAAAAAACACTTCTTAGGATTAAGGTGTAGTTGATACTCTTTTAATGTATTAAATATTCTTGGAAAATTATCTAGATGTCCTTTTATTGTTAAATATTTTTCCAAAAGATCATCTACATTGTCTTCCATGGTCATATGAAACATAGTCTTACATTGCAACAGTTGGAAGCAAGGAAAGGAGGTTTGGGATATTCTGGAATGGGGCAAGGTGGCTTCACTTGTGGAGAGGATGCAAGGGCATGACCCCAAGATTTATTTGGAGTTCACTAATTCTTGGGTGGACAAAACTATTATTGTGGAAGGGGTCTCCTTCATGGTGACCCCTGAGCTCATTGCAAAGGTGATGAGTCTCTCTTTGGAAGGGATTTTCATTCCTCATAAGTCAAAAATCTACTACCAGGAAGACATGAAATATTTTCTAAAAGAGGACGATAGGGTAAATAGATTGCAAAATGACTTTAACCGCACGAACCTGCCTAGTGTCTAGAGAAAAATTATTGAAGTCCTCATGAGGTACATCATGTTTGAAGGGTGTTTCCACTACTTCCACACTCATCTTTTCCCTATGCTTAATCATCTTAGTTTTAATTTCAAAATGAACTTCCCTTGTTGGCTTATGTCCTCACTTGACCAAACTATTAGAAGTGTCCAGGCTAAATGAAAGAAATTACCCATCCACCAACCCACCTTATTTATTATCTTTGTAAGTTTCATTCTACAATGCTTCCCTCCCCCTTTCTATTCAAAAGAATACTTTGACCATTGATCACCTCACCAATCCCTCTGTGCACCCCAACCCCTCTTGCCATCCACTATAGCATCTAGGCCTAAGGAAAATCCCTTAAGAAGGAACCCCCTGACCACATCAAATGTACCCCTTTGTCATATCCCACACCTATAATTTCTACTTCTAGGTCGGGGGAGTTCGACAACTCAAACAATGAATCAAGGAATCCTACCCCAACCAACTCTCCTTTGCACTCATATGATCATGAAAATATCTCTAATGTTCCCAACACCCCCTTGTTTATAACCCTAATCTCTAAAATTCTCCCAACCTATATCAATTTGGAGGAAATAGGTAGGGTGAGTGCAGGATCATGGGGGTCTAAAAAGTGGCAACATGACATAAAAGTGACTGATGACTTTTTTTAATCCAAAATTGATGAAAGAAAAAGGGTTTATTGAGAAAACTATCAACTTTATCAAAATATAAGATGTCTTATTTGAATTAAATAGATAATTATTATTGATTTTCTACATACATTATGACTAAAGTCCTGATTGATAGGCTGATCGAAAAATATGTATAATTCTTAAAAAAATTGACATTTTTTGAATTTGAAAAATGAAACACATTCTATGCTTCCCATACTATAGGATTAAAAAAGGAAAAAATAAATTTCATAAATTTTTGACCAAGTTATGGTGGTCAGACAAACATGTTTTAATATTTTTTATAATTTTTTAATAAAAAAATCATAACTAATTATTTCTGTGAAAAAAAAAAATGAAAAAAAATGTGGCACATCCAGGCATGTTTCCTCTACTAATATTGAAATTTTCAAAAAAGAAAAAAATTTCTAGTACTTAGGTTGCTCAAACATACACCTACTTTTTATTTTTTCCTAAAAATTTATTACTACTGCACTAAAATTTCAAATTTTTACCAAATAGGTTTACATTTTTTCCAAAAGAGGAATAGTATCTTAGAAATAATATTCAATTTTCTACCAATTTTATTCTTACAAAATTTTCAAATTATATTAATAACTTATTCAAATTTTTATGTCAATTTTCCTAACTCTATTTTTCTGAATTTTATTGCCATTTAAGGGCCTAGTTTGGACCCCCATGATCCTACACTAAACTAGTACTTAACCTAGGTCCATTTGTGTCCTTGTTGATCCCCTTGGTAAAAAAATTAATGAAATCCTGGAGACAATCAAAATCCAGAGGGATATGATAAAGTGGCTTTTGGGCTAGTTGATCACGGCTAAAGAAAGAATCCAAATTTTGGACGGAAAGGTTCTCGAGTAGCAGGTGTCATGGTTGGGGGAGGTGGAGAGAAAGGAGCATTGGGACATGATTTCCTCTTTGGACAAGTCATTTGAGAAGTGGGAAAGGTTGGAAAATGAATTGGAAAATTTGCATACCATTGTTGGTACTAAGGAAGAAAAAAATAATTTGTTGACTGAGATTGATGCTATCCATTAGAACCAAGAGAAAACCATTCAATGCCTCAAGGTCATTATCAATTATAGTAAAGAAACTATGAAGAACACTTCCCTCACTCTTCAGGTTTTTCAGGATGAGTTAAGGAAGTGATAGGGGAAATGGGTTGCAAATGGTCTAGAGGATGGTCATATGAAGAAGAAGGGTAAAATGGTGGATACCTCAGCTCGTGATGTCATAGTGAATACTCAGGCCATTTAGTAGGGGTCTATGACTTTTGAAAAGAAACTCCAATTCTTGTCTCAGGCATGGAATGTGATCATTGGTCTCAAGTTGTTGGGAGACCTGTAGGTGTCCTATGGTTCCATGGTAGTCCCAACTCTGTGTGCTTTCTTAGTTTTCTTTTGTTGGTCAAACTATTTAAGATTTATTTTTTGTTTTATTTTTTGGGTTGCTCACTTCTCAAGTGAGTTCCTCATCTACCTCTATGGTTATTTTGTAATGGGTATTTACCCTTCCAATTTTAATCTAATCAAAATAATATTGTATCTATGTAAAGAGGTCATGTGATATCCATGAATGACCAAACACAAGGTGTGGAAAATGCTTCTAAGCCATCATTAGCTATTATACATGGGTCGTCTTAGGTGTGTGTTTTCAAAATTTATTTAATTTTGAAATTTACTATTACTTACAAAATTTACTAGATGTATTATTATTTTAAAATTCAAAATTCAATTATTTAAATTTATATTTAAATTTTAATATATGTGTTTTATATATATGTATATGTAGGATGATAGTAGTATCCTAATAGGTGCTAGAAAAAATCCTAATCAGGGTCATTTTCATGAGTTAGCCATGTTATTTGAGGTCCTAAACTTTAATAAATTTCCTATATAATTTATAGGTCTTTTAAATTATATATTATATATGATTAAAATCATTTTTATCACTAATATTTCCTAACCTGTTGTAATAATATCCATGAATTAGCAGCTCATGCATTTTTTCCTTAATTGATAGTTATACCACCTATTGAACAAAATGTGTCAGAAGATTCACATGGTCAAATGGTAATTTATGCATACTTTCTAGTTTATATTTAAGGATTTAATTTCATGATTTTATCAGTTAAGTTAAACCAAATCTAAATTTGTTAAACTTTATCTAATTTCAAGTTTCTTAAACTCTTTTACAACATGATACAGGTCCATCTAGTTCACTTGGAACAAAGAGGGGTCTTTATTTCACTTAAGATCATCCTTGTAGCTAGGCTAGTTTTATTTTATGGACTATATGTACATGTATACACATATGTATATGCATATTTTATTTATATATGTGACACTTCACATACATTTCACATGTCATTTTATGCCCACTTCTAAACATATTTTAGTACATTTCATGAGTTCCATATGATTATTTGCATTTATTCATATGCCAACTTTAATATTTTTGTAGTTACATTTTCATACATATTTTATTCTAGACTAGCTCTGGATATATCTAACATTTTATGTGGACTTTAATATAGTTGATTAAATACACTCACATATATTGTGTTCATTATGTTGATTAAATTCACTCACATATATATTTTAGAAATTTTCAAGTATGCACTATAAATTCTTGTCTAATCAAATTACAATATTTTTAGATGCCATTTTTGAATGAAGTTTACATGTCTTAAAATGATTAACTTTTAAAGTTTAATAAAATCACATGGTTAGGTGATTTAAACAATTCTAAACTAAATATTGGTTAAATGCATCAGTTTAATACATTCCTCATAGTTTATCATATTCATAATAAACTAAGGGCCTATATTTAACTATTTTCAAATTAGAAAATACTCATCACTAGAAAAAATCTATACAACATATATGCCACTTAATGCAAAATTGTCAAAGTAGGCTTATGTTGGTATTAGCTATTAATGAGTTTTTGATTATGTGAGTAAAAACCTCCCATAAATGAGAGTATCTCATGACATAGAGAAAAATAAACAATGATATATTAATATTTGATAAATGAAATTCATCCTTAAATGATGGCTTATTAAGAATCCTAAAATTTATATATTCCTTTTGGATATAGTTAGTTTAATCCAAATCTAATGAAATTAAAAACTTGTACATTTATTAACCTCACACCAAGGCTACATATAAGATGGTCAAATAAGAATTTAAAACAATATATATATCAAAGACGCAATTTGTATAAGATAAAATTGAAACACTATAAAATTTTATGTATAAGAGTTGAAGTTCATACATCAAAGACACATGTAAAAAATTTATGTTTAACACAACTATAAAATGATAAACCATATGTGCATGTAAATACAATTATCTTGTCCACTTTTAGTCCAATACCACAAATTGGTATAACATGATTTATATAATGAAATTGTTTTAGTGAAATTCATGGTGGATCAACTTGATGAGAACCTACAAAAATTATGAATGTGAGTAAATTAAATATATATTTATGAGTCATTTAACTCCAAGTCATGCTAGAAAATTATAGAATTTAAATAAAGTTGGAAATATATATCTTAGAAATTATTCGTTAAGGGGAGTTAAGTGAATTACTTAAGGGGATGTGAAACGATGAAATTAGGGGTAGCTTAAGATGATATAGAAGAGCCTTGACTCAAACTATGCGTTATGTGAGAATATTATGAAATGACTTAAGGTGGCCCATAAGAGGATGGATTAATGGAAGATACATGTGAGCCTTGAATTGAATTCATGTGAGAAACTTAGATATAATCAAAATATGAATTAAGAGGGAGATGACTTAAAGGGCATTGCTAAGACTCATATGGATTAAGAGGAGATACAAGAGCCTTGACTTAAATTATGTTTCATGTAATAAAAAGTAATTCTATAATAACAAAATGGCTTAAAAGGGTGAGTAATTTATGAGGTTTAAGGGGACCTAAGAGTACATATGACATAAAGGTACATGCAATAATTTCTAAGTTTTTTATAAAATGATAATCAATTAATTAACATTATATTTTGACTATAAATTAAATATATAGAACTATATAGTTACCCACATTTATTCAAATTTCATTGTAGCATTTGCATCCTCTCTTTCTAAAATACATTTATGATAAAAATTTGTAGTAAAAATGATTGGTGACAAAAAAATAATGAATGAAATTCTCAATTAACTCTACATTTTACAAGTCACAACTCCAATTCATGTGAGACCTAAAAAATAAAATGATTAAATATAATTAGGAAATTACTTTAGGGGATGCAAGAGGAGGATTTAAGGTGACACAATCTAGGATGACTTAAGTGGGCCTAAGAGGATATGAATTAAGGGGTCCTAAGAAGATGGCTCAAGTGAATTTAAGATAATTACTTAATGATATACAAGAGGATTGATTTAGGGTAGCTAAGATGATTATTAATGGGGCCCTATGAGGATAGATTAAGGGGAGTTAAGAGAATGAATTAAGAAGATACAAGATGATTGATTTAGGTTAGTTAAGAGAATTAATTAAGGGGTACTAAGAGGATGGTTTAAGGGGAGTTAAGAGAATGACTGAAGGAGATACAAGAGGATGACTTAACGGGTCCTAAGAGGATGGCTTAAGGGGAGTTAAGAGAATGAATTAAGGAGATGCAAGGGGATTGATTTAGGGTAGATAAGAGGATGACTTAAGGGGTCCTAAGAGAATGACATAAAGGGAGTTATGGGAATGAATTAAGGGGATATAATAGGATGGATTAAGGATAGCTAAGACAATGATTTAAGGGGTCCTAAGAGGATGGCTTAAGGAGAGATACAAGAGCCTTGACTCAAATTATGTGTCATGTGAGAATATATTATTTCTATACATATGAAATGGCTTAAAAGGGTATATAATGAAGGATGAGTTAAGAAGACCTAAGAGGATATGACTTAAGGGAATATGCAACCAATTATAAAAAAATTATAAAATGAAAATGAACTATTTAGCTTTTTATTTTGACTATCAGTTAAATTTATAGATATATATAGATACCTACATTTATTCAAATTCCATTGTAACATATGCATCCTCTCTTTTTTTGTAATGCATCTAGTTTTGGGATAACTAAAACAAAAAATTATTTAACTATAATTAGTAAATGAATTAAGACTAACATAAGAAGATCGATTAAAGGGAGATATACATGATCCTTGACTCTAAAATTTATGTGAGAAATTTTTAACTATATATAGACTAAAAATTAAATAAATACAACTATATACTTACTTTTATTTATTTATTTCATTGTACCATCCTCTCTTTTTTGTAATGTATATATGATTGTCTCATTTTCATCCATTGAAAGTGTCCATAACACTTTATTAGAAGGTTTTTCTTGATATCCAACTAGTTTTATATTGGTTTCCAAAATCAAACATGAGTAATGCATAATCTTCTTGTGTCTCTCATAGTATTCAAATGCATGCAAAAATTCTTTCTTATTAGATATTTTTGTAGCTAGGTGCGAAAAAAAAACCACAAAACCAATCAAATACTCAAAGTTGACATAATCCACTCTACGATGTACCAACTTATGTTTTCTCTCAACACATCTAGCCAACCGATACTATGCCTCCTCTTCCTTTCCCTTAGGTACGACAACAACATATACATTTCCTACAAAAAAATTATTTAATTCAACACAGAGTGATATATAATTCACATATAAACATGCATACATATAAATTTATATATATATAGATTACAAAATAATGTAGTAAAAAAAATGAATTCAATTTAATACCTTCTTGTACAAGGTCTGAAACATGATCATAATCATCTGATACGAACACTTGATTATCTTCTTCAATTGTTGTTCCATGTTGATCATGTGTTGATGTAGGTGTTAAGACTCTTTCTTGCTATTCTTTGACCCATTATATATTTTCAAACATCTCCCAATCACCTACAATTCAAAATTGACAAAAAAATGCAAGCTCCCTTGTCTATATTGTCCACATGTTTGCATTAAAAATATTAAATGAATGCCATTTTTATGATCCATTAATTGTTTCAAAATCTTGTTGAGTAAGAATATTATCTTCAAATAACCAAATGAAACATCAAATTATTTTCTCTTTTTCTTATAGATAATTTTGTATTGCACCAATTTAAAATTCCACATGCATCTTTGAATTTTGTTGCATCCTCAAATTTTAGTTTCTCTCTATCAAGAACTCTTTTCACATATGCACTTGCTCCATAATCTTCTCATTTACCGTGTCTAGCTTAAAAAAACTCCACATGTGGGTGGGTGTAGAAAGACAAGGGGCCAAAAAGTGGCCAATCATCTTTCTTAAAATTTTAAAAAAATTGATAATGTGAAGGCATTATAATGCACTCACATTATAACACACTCATATTATGGATTGGTGTTGCTAATCCTAAGGCTCAACAACACCAAGGATATAATGTGCTCGCATTATAACATGAGTTCAATATTGTTAATATAAACAAAAAATAGAAACTTTGATTCATTTTTATTTCTACATTTTTCTACTAATCTGCAGCCTGCAAACCCTCAAGAGCATGCTTCCATTACAGGAGAGCTCATTCTTTATTGTTTCTTGGCTGAATATTTTCCAAATATTCACCAAAATGTCACCACAACATCAAGGAGGTAAAAGGAGAAATTTTTATTAAATAGGTAGATTTAATATGATTTTTGATGTAAAACTATTTAATTTTAGGAAATGATAATGCACCTCCTTGTCAAATTCCTCTTCAAAAATTTTATTCACCTTAAGCACAAATACCTGCTGAAGAAAAACCCCAACAAACACCTCCAACAATTGCTCAATATGCTCTAAGAACTCAAGAAAATTTAATGGGGAAATTTGAAAGTAAAATAAAATAAAATGAGGATATAATTACAAGGTTGAAAGATCTTGCAAGCTCAACCTCATATAGAACCATGCTTTCTCAATCTCTTGAATCGACTTTATCAAATGTAGATTCAATTAAAAAGAAAAGTAGTAGTTTTTTGGATAAGAGACATGAGTATAGACAATTTTATGTAGATAAATTATCCTATATAAACAATTGAAACATGAAAAAAACAAAAAAAACAAAATTTCCCTATTCACAAACCCTAGAACAAATCAATCTTTAGACCCTTCAAGAAAAAGGTTCCCTATGTATTGGTGCAACCAACAAGGGATAAAAAAACCATTCTTGGCAGAAGTGGTGGATCAATTTTGACCATCTTCCATGCAACAACAATGGGTTGTCACAATATTTTTGAGGAAACTTTGTTGTGAGTTTGTCCTCAATAAAATCCCAATTTTTTGATATGTGGGACTTATAGGGTAAAGGTGGGGGCTCTACACAAGACATAGCATGTGTACATCATGACCCACAATGACTAGCAAGATGAGCACTCGCTAGATTAGTATATGGGAATGTGGATATCCCTTCCATTATGAAGGGGAGTGTTGAGGTTGAGATATTATAGTCGATTAGTTCCCTGACCCAGAGCCTCATACAACATGTGAGTCTTGTAGTATAGGGTGATTGAAGTGAGTCTTTGGGGAGTAGAGTTCTACCTCATATTTTAAGGCTTGTGGGGCACCTTGTGATTATGACCCCACACATAGTACATAGGTGTGCAGGGTACAGTTGTAGCTGATCAAATGGTGATGATAGATTCCCTCCTTCATGAGGCATTCAACCTTGATAGTCATGTAAATGTTAGAAAGTTCAATGAATTTAATTTATTAAATTTTATTTTTGAAATGAAAGATTAACTAAATTAGTTTAATCACGATAATGAAATTTTAGGGTCATTACATTCATTTCATTCTCAACGGTCCTCCACCTCCCTATTATGTGATGACATGTATTGTGGAGGTATTTATCTAGTAATTAATTATAAATATTACATTTGAATAACATTGTTATACATGAATGGTATTCTTATATCCCATTTTATTGTTGAATAGGTTAATCTTGGAGCTTCAACAATAACACTTCCCAAATGGAGCTGGACACCAAAGTTTCACTTAGGTAATATAGACTATACATTACATTTCATAATTAAATAGCATTTAATGCCTTAAAGGTTCTAGATAGTTTGTAAGTATGCTTTGTAATTATTAATTTATTTTATTTTAGTTTTTTATGCACTTCATAATCTATTAATTTCATTTTTTCATGTTGTTGACCTCAAAAAATATATCCTAGTGGCATCACTAGCTTGTAGCATAGCATTTCACTCTTATTGTCCTAACTGTCATCACTAGCATACCATTTCAATAATCTATGAATAATGTTGTTTTATTTTCAAATGTTGTAAGTAGGCACACTCCTCTTGATGTTGATAGGGTAATGGAGCATGTGATGTCTACTATAATAGATAGCTCAATGTCTTTGATGAGGGTATGTGGGAGATTAGTAAATTTCAAATTACATTTGTTGTTATATCTCTTTATTATTGAAAAATCTAATGATTATTGATTTCTAGATTAATTTATATCTAGATCATTTCCATAGGACTTTATAATTCCATAGCTTGAGCATGATGATGTCGCAAATGAGGAGAGTGATCATATGGAAATAGAAAGTTGTTATTTTGTTAAATATTTCATTTTTTATAATGCAATTTTTATATATTAATGTCTATATTTTTTATTGTAACAAGTCAAGATCCATGAAGAATTTGTTAGGGTTCACACAAATTGGAGAAATAAACATTAAAAAATAACACAAAAGAGATCAACACAAATTTTTAAGATGGTTCACCCAATATGGGATCCATCCACAAAAACTTAGCCATCCAATGATTTTATTATCTAGTGCAAAACAGATTACAATATCACGAATACCATGCCACAACTTACATCCCAATCACTTATAACAAGATTTTTGGAAGCTTCTAGAATTAGGTTTTTACAAAGTCATTTTTCATTTTTCAATAATAAACTACCAACCCCTTAATGTGTAAATAGGTGGATTTTTTTTTGTGGGGGCTCCACCCTCGAACCCTTGCACTTGGGGGATGTCACCCCTAAAACCCCACTCGAGGGTAGACCTAACCCTGAACCCTAAAAAGGATATGTTAAGAGTGTACATTATTTATATGATCAGTTTCTGCATACCAACAATCTCCCACTTGGAGATTGATCAGGCTCCACACCAAAAAATCTCCCATTTGGAGATTAATCCTGGATGACACCACTACACTTGCAACTCCCATTGGATTATAGGTCTAGATGGTTTCTTATGTCCACCATTATTATTCATGAAGGAAAATGAAAAGGATATGTTAATAGCATACAATATTTGCATGATTAGTCACCACATACTAATAGAACTAAATAGGAGGAGCAACCCTCGAGGTCAAAGTAGACCTCTGTCATATGCATCTCCATCCCCCAAAAAATCAAAGGTTGTCCCTGATCTATTTTCTTCACCTAGAGGGGAATGAATTCTTATTGGGGTCCATTTTTGTATTCATATATGGCATTTTTGGACAAATATTTTGTATTACATATACTTGACATTGTATGCCTATATGACATTCTTATAAGCATATATGGCTATTTTATATATATTTTATACTTATATCGACATATATTGATGTATGCCTATATGGATATTTGGTTAATACACATAATTTTTATTGATGGTGTCCATATTTGCATTATAAACCAATGCTCCAATGGATATTTGTAGATGGTTTACTTCAAAAATTTAAAATCCAAGTGTATTCCATGCACTCTTATTTTATATAATTGTAAATATATAATGTTTGAAAATTAGTCTCCTCTAAGATTATTTTAGAAATTGTTTTTGCATACCTTTCTTCCTTTCAATTTGAGGTTCTCAAAAGAACTAGTGAACCTTCCATATTTGTTAAAATAAAGTTATCAACATTAAAAAAATTTGAAAAAAAACATTATGTGATGCACTTGAGATTGAGGCTAATAAAAGTATTGGGAAAAATTTCCCCACATAAGAATAATCCATGTAGGAAAATAGCTACAAGTATCTCGTATAGAAGAAACATTCTTTCAACATAAGAGTAGTCAACATACAACAAATCAAGCACCCAAAACCTTAATATATCTCCATTATCTTCTCTAGATTGAGACAAGGGTAAGAAACTATAACAAGGTGATATATAGTGACATGATCATCACATCGACTCTCAAAATGAAACTAACGCTATTGAGGATACTAATCAAGAGGTGCAATTCCATAATAATAGTATTGTGACAACTAAATATTTCAAGGAATATATGTCTTCCACAAGAACTATTGGGTGTATTGAAAACCAAGCCATGCCATTACTAATATCATCAATCATATGAATATAGTAATACATGATGCAATCTAACACCTAGGTCTCTCTACCACTACGCATCTAAGCCTATAATGTCTATGATCATTGTAGCACGGTAAGGAAATTCATGTAATTCTACAACGCACTTTCAAGTATGCAATTAAAAATGAGCACTTGACATTATTACATGTGACCTCATACCTCTATAAGTATGTGTTATAATTTTTGGAAAACATATACCATTCAAAACCATAATAATGAATGCTATGAATCAAAAGATAACATTTTCACCTCAACAAGTCTAAATTATAAGACAAAATAATATGATTACTAAGTATACTTCATGTATTATGTGTATTATTCATGCTTCTTGTGTATACTTCACATATTACATGTATTCACATGTATGCTTCACGTTTCCTATGTATACTTCATTTATTCACATGTATGTTTCATGCTTCTTGTGTATACTTCATTAATTATGTGTATAATTTATATATTACATGTATTCATGTGTATGCTTCAAGCTTCCTATGTATACTTCATGTTTTCACATCTATATTTCATGATTCTTATGTATACTTCAAGTATTACATGTTTTCACGTGTATGTTTCATGCTTCCTATGTATACTTCATGTATTACATGTATTCACATGGATGATTCATGCTACCTATATTTACTTCATTTTTTTATGCGTATGATTCATGCTTTCTATGTATACTTCATGTATTATTTTTATTCATGTGTATGCTTCATGCTTCTTGTGTATACTTCATGTGTTCATGTGTATGCTTCATGCTTCATATGTATGCTTCATGTATTATGTGTATTCACATGTATTCTTCATGCTTCTTATTTATATTTCATGTATAATGTGTACTCACATATATGCCTCATACTTCATGTATTACACATATCCAATTTCTTGCTTCATCACTAGATGTATCTTCAAAAAGATTAGTCCATGTGTATTTATGACTACGTTATTCTTATAAATGATGAAAATGTTAAAAAAATTGTCTATTGAAATGTTATCTAGGTTGATAAGAACTAGCATAAAAGGGAGAGAATGCCATTTTAGAAAGACATCCATAACATCATTAAAGAAATAATTTAAGAATAGAACCTTAGGTAATATTTCAAATAAATTAATTTAGGTTCTCATGACTAGTGATGATATGATTTAGGTTGTGACTTCTCAAAGGAATAAAGTTGTGACCCTTCGAATAGGAAAGACTATGACCCTTTTATAATGAAGGGTGGTGACCATGCCTAGCATAGATGTGCTCACCTAGATGTGTTGGCACTAACAGTTTGGCCCCATGAAGAACTAAACAAAAAGTAGCCTACCCTATAACTTTACACTACATGCATTTGATGGTTTTTGGGGCTTCAAAAGAACTTTCACCATGACCAAATGGCTTGGAGCTTTGAAAATATGAGAGAGTTTATTGTAGATGGATCCAATATTGTTAGGGTTAGAAATGGCAGATATCTAACAATTAAATGCAGATTTAATTAATAAACAAAGAAGCTAAAACACACAAATAATAAATCATAACACAAAGAATTTAATGTGGTTCACCCAATCCGGGCTACATCCACCAAACCGCAACCATCCAATACTTTTATTATCCAGTACAAAACTTATTACAATCTTGCGAATAATTACGTTTTTCATCATATTGTAACACCCATCTGAACCCCTTTTTATCAAGCTTAGAAGCTTCTAGATTTTGGGTTCTACAAAATTGGATTTTCTTTTTTCATTGATTTTTCCCTTTTTTGGTGATGACGCAAAAAAATAGGAGGAAAATTTTTCTCAGGGGCTGTCGCATTTGAACCCCCGCCCAGGGCCCAGCTCAGCCTCGAACCCCGGAAAGGATAGATGCCAGGGTGTACAGTATACCATGGGCTATATAGTATAGCATGACTAGTCACCACATACCAAAAAATATGATCCTATACCTTTAGACAAAATTTTTCTATGTTCCACTATTTTTGAGTAACAACTCTTCATTTTGTTTTCCCCTTTTCCAATTTGGTACCTTAAGGAAAAATGTTGGTGCAATATAGCCCATAATGTTTCAACATGATGGGGTGAAAAATAGGCCCTTGTCTAGTGTAAACCTACCTATTCAAATGTGTTGGAATTTTTGGTTTGGTCAGACAACCAACATGATGAACATTACACCACCTTGCAACTTTACACTATATGCTTTTGACAGTTTTTCCATCAACTAAAAACTCAACATCTTGGGAAAATGAATCAGAGATATAAAAAACTGAGAGAGGTTATTGTAGAGGGGCCCTAAATTATCTTGTACCATTAGATGGAATTTTTATAACTACCAAAATTTTTGAGTGACAACTCACCAAATTTTGTTGTCTTTTTGCAATTTGGTTTTTTAAGAGATACCATTGGTGCAATTTAGCTTGGAATGTTTCGACATGTTTGGGTGAAAAATAGGACCTTTTCTAGCGTAAAAATGCCCATTTAGATGTGTTGTAATTTTTGATTTGGTTGCATGATGAACAAAAGGAAAATTATACCACCTTGCAACTTTACACTACATGCATTTGACACTTTTTCGATCAACTGAAAAATCGACACCATGGGAAAATGACTACAAGATATCAAAAACCAAGAGGGGATATTGTAGAGGGGCCCTACATAATCCCATAAATTTATATGAAATTTTTTTAAGTCCACAGTTTCGAAGAGCTCATCAAAGTTTTTGTATTTTTCACTTTGGTCTCTTAAGAGATATCATTGGTGCAATGTACCTTAGACTATTCCAGCATGTTTGGGTGTAAAATAGGACCTTTCCTAGTGTAAACCTACCTATATAAATGTATTGGAATTATTGGCTTGGTCACACAAAAAAAAAAATTACACCACCTTGCAACTTTACACTGCATGCATTTGACGCTTTTTCCATCAACTAAAAATTTGACACCATAGGAAAATGGCTCAAAAATATCAAAAACTGAGAGGTTATTTTGGAGGGGCCCTATATGATCTTGTAAATTTATATGAAATGTTTCTAAGTGCCACGGTTTCTGAGTAACAACTCATCAATTTTTTTTGTCTTTTTCACTTTTGTCTCTTAAGAGATATCGTTGATTCAATGTAGCTTGGAATATTCTAACATGTGTGGGTGTGAAATAGGACCTTGAATAGCATAAAAACTACCCATTTGGATGTGTTTGAAATATCATTTTTTTCACAAAATGAACAAAACAAAATTACACCACCTTGTTACTTTACACTATGTGCATTTGATGCTTTTTCCATTAACTAAAAAGTAGACACCACGGGAAAATGACATGGAGATATCAAAAATTGAGAGATGTTATTGTTGAGGGTGCCAACATGATCGTGTGACTTTAGATGAAAATTTTCTAATTGTAATGGTTTTTGAGTAATAGCTCATTAATCTTTCTTACCTTTTTTCACTTTGGTCTCTTAAGAGATATTACTGGTGCAATGTAGCTTAGGCTATTCACACACATGTTTGGGTGTGAAACATGACCTTTCCTAGTATAAAATTATCCATATAGACATGTTAGAACTATCATTTTGGTCACATGATGAACACATCAAAAATTATACCACCTTGTAACTTTACACTACATGCATTTGACACTATTTCCATCAATTGAAAAATTGACACCACGGGAAAACGACTTGGAGATATTGAAAATTGAGAGAGGTTGTTATAGAGGAGCCATACATGATCATGTTACTTTAGATATAATGTTTCTAAGTGCCATATTTTTTGAGTAATAGCTTGTCAAAGTTTGTCAAGACTTCTTTCACTTTGGTCTCTTAAGAGATATCAACAATGCAATGAAGCTTGGATTGTTTTGACATGTTTGGGTGTGAAACACTATATTTACTAGCATAAATATACCCATCTAGATGTGTTAGAACTATTATCTTGGTTTCACAATGAAAAACACAAAAAATTCACCACCTTGCAACTTTACACTACATTCATTTTATGCTTTTCCATCAACTAAAAACTCGACACTACGAGAAAAATGACTCGTATATATCAAAAATTGAGAGAGGATATTATATAAGGGCTCTATGTGATCCTATACCTTTATAAATAATGTTTCTAAGTGCCAAAATTTCCAAGTAATAGCTCATCAAATTTTTCTAACTTTTTGCACTTTGGTCTCTTAAGAGATATCGTTGGTGCAATGTAGCCCCTAGACTATTTTAGCATGTTTGGGTATGAAATAGGACCTTTTGTGGCATAAACCTACCCATAAAAATGTGTTGGAATTTTTTATTAGGTCACACAACGAACAAAACAAAAATTACACCACCTTGCAACTTTACACTGCATGCATTTCATGCTTTTTCTGTCAACTAAAAACATTACACTATAGTAAAATGACTGAGAGATATAAAAAAATGAGAGAGGTTATTATAGAGGGGTACTATATGATCTTGTACCTTTAGAAATAATTTTTTAAAGCGCCACATTTTTTGAGTAACATCTTATCAAATTTTGTTGTCTTTTTGCAATTTGGTCTCTTAAGAGATATCATCAATGCAATGTAGCTCAAAATGTTTGGACATGCAGGGGTGAGAAACAAGATCTTTGAGCTGATCAAAGAGTATGGAGAGTGCTGAAAGATTTGTAAAAATGAGTAGTTAATGAAATTTCTTCTGTAAATGTCAATAAGATGTTTAAATCTAGGGTTTATAAATTTTAACTAGTTTATGTAAATGAAATCTTAAATGACTTAGTTGTTGATGATTATGATTTGATTTGTACTATTACTGATCAACTTGGCCAAAACCTTAATATGAAGTTTACAACTAACACTAAATAAATAGAAGCATGTGATTAACCTATCTTAGAGAATAATCTTAAAAATATCAAGAATAAAATGAAGATAGAAAATAATATGGTTATTGAAAATGATTCATATTTTTCTTAAAATGTGAATGTACCTTGATGCTAATATCTTATGTACCTACACATTATGTCATACATGTTTTCCCTTATTGGGAGAAACCCTTTTTGTCTTGATGATTATCTATTGTTTATATGATTTTAATAGTTATCATTCAATATATATTCATCATTGCATGATGCTATCAATGATTCTTTTTACATTACTTTTTATGAGTACATCAAAGTGTAGATCATACGTACCACATAAAGTTTAACATAATTACATGGTCATATTAAATATGTGATATAAAATTGTTACACCTAAGAAGATGGTCCATTTACCACCACTAAAGGAACCACATCATGTCATTTTGACTTGATAGTGAAACACAAAAAAAGATAGTAAATGTAATTTTTATCACAACAAAGTCCACTATGTGTCATTTTAAGTAAACCTACAATAAATATGCATATAATCTACCCAATATTCACTATATATGTGTAAAAGTATAGTATAAAAATAAAGAGAAACTTTAAGTTAAAGAGGGGTAGTAATTCCTTCCTATGCCATATGAAATTTGGAACCAAAACATAAGTAAAGTTGAAATGTGAAAGTGAAAGGTCTAACTATCAACTGCAATGTACATTAATATTAATAACATGAATTTAAAAATTCAATGTGCATACTTACAAACTAATCCAATGAACCATTCAGGTCTACTCTACTCTTTATTGTGTCTAGTATTGCCTCATGGTTAGACTCACACACCTTCCACAAGTTCTTGTTCAAAGGTCTACCCTGATATTGTATCAAATGAACATTGGATGCTATGAAAAGGTTTGAGTAATGAAGAATCTTCCAATGCATGTCAAATTCTTAAAACAACAAAACATTAACACTCTTATGTGGGTATCTTATAAGCCATATTCTAGTAACAACCATTGAGCATGTAGGGTATTCAATGTTTTCTCTATCTATAATTGGGGCCTCCAAATTATTTTTCACCTCAACACAATAACATAAGTAATAATTTGTTCCATCTTCATTATATTCATATGCAATAACTACATAAACATTCCTCACATTGGTATGTGAAACAAATTATATGAATTTAGTGTACATTACAAAAACACTACAAAGTAAGATAACATTAGGAATTTCAAAAACTATGCAAGTAGATATATTACCTAGTTGAACTAAATCTACTATGTGATTAAAGTCAACCGATGATTCCATTTGTGTCACTTCCAGTGTTGTTGAGAGTTTATACATGTCAAGTGGGCTAAGAAAACTTAACCACCATTTTTCAACCAACTCCTTTGACTTGCACTCATTCTAGGATTGAATTGTACATGAAGAACATAAGCATGTCATCTTTCATGTATGGATACTCCATGAACATGCATTGGAGCTTCTAAAAGAGTGTACTCACTTGATCATGCTAGTCTACAACAATCCTCATATTATCCAATGTTAGCATCATCTATCAACAAAAAAATCTACGAACTAAAGACTTACCTTTTGTGGACATGGAAAAAGTAACCCTTGTACTATTTCTTCCTATTTAGGCCCTCCTTGTGATTTTGGCTTGATTTTTCCTCGATTTCATGTGGTCAACATATTCAAATTAAGTCTTGGGTCCTTGTGAATTATTAAGAACTTTATGATGCCTTGTAAAAGTGTTGTGAAGTGTTGGAACCCATTTTCACACTTTTCTAGGACCCTTTTAATATAGTTCACCTAAATAAATTCTTTTTATCACTTACAAAGCCTTTTTAAAATGTTTTGTAAAGTGTTGTAACAAACTTTCACACTTTTCTAGGATTGTCAACAATAATTTGACCCTTCCTTGTGTTTAAATGGCCTGTTAATGCACTTATAGGCCCTACTTAAGTGTGTTTCAGAGAATAATCCTGTTAAACATCATTTAATACATTTTAATTCCTGACACCCATTAAAATTGCCTTGGTGGGACCAAGTTGCTAGTTGGGGCGACTAAGTCCCACTTGGCTTAAAAATGAAAATTATTTCAAAATTCTGACAGGATATTATTTTCTAGACCTTGAATTCATCCTATGATGTGGTATTTTTAGGAAATTTTGCATAATCATGTATAAATATAGGGTTTTCCCCTCATTTTTCATCCCCTAATTTCCTTACTACTCAAATTCATTCACTTAATAATTCTTGAGCATTCTAGGCATTATCAAGCATATATCCATTGGAGCATCTACTTGCATATCTTTAGATTTTTAGTTCAAGGGTTTGGTGGGTTATAGAATTGCATGTTGTTCATTCATTACTCTTTTTTCATTTCATTTCATTTTCAAGTGTTTAATTACCAAACCAGGGTTTGACTAAGGAAAAACCCTATTCACTAACCCTTAACCCTTTTTTCCCCTCTTTGAGTGTGTGTTTTGTAGGTCTTGTATGCAGATTTTTCAAATAAAAAGGTGTTAAAAGGTGTCATCATTTCATCAAATCCATTCAAAGTCAAAAAAACCCTTAAAGAAGCTTGGAGATCACCTACAAACCAGATTTTGTAGATTCAGATCTAAAATCTTATCAGGAATAGAAGTATAGATTGAAGACTTCAAATTCCTCCCTGGAATTTCTTGAGATTCATAGATGGAATAATTCACCATCTGTGGTGAATTGGTCGCATTGCTAGGCTTGAAAAGTGATTTCTACAGTTTTGGATACCCTTTTGGTTGAAACCTATTTCAACAAAATTTCCTCAAAATAGGACCAAGTAGCCTAGCTTGGTGTAAGTGTCCTAGGTAGTTGGCTTCAAAAGTGATTTTTGTAGGATTCCAGAGGCTCTCTACATCACATTCCAGTTTTCAATTGCACCTCTCCAGTCTCATTCATTTCTATTACAATTTGTTTGCATTGTTAGATCATTTTGCATATCACATTGCGCTTTCAAACATCTTGTATTTCATTATTTTTGCATTGATAATCAATATCTTTTATCAGTTTATTGCATTTACATTTAGGCATATTTCATTCATATTTGCATTATTCTTGAGTGGGGACATTGCAATTTTTGGCATACCTCTCTAATTTTAGGTGAAAAATCCTATAAGTGTTAAAGAGAATTGTGGTGCCAAAATATTTGTTCACATTTTGGTGAACCCAGATTTAGAACATTTTACTTCTGATTTCAAGTGCATTTACATCCTAGGAATAGATTGCATCAAAATTGCATTAGATTTTGCATTGTTTAATTGGTATCCTAGGGTTTTAAAATTTCCATTAGTGAAAAGCTCATTTAGCTTGCATTTTTGCATTGCATTTCACTAAAATTTCCCAAGATTTTGCATGTTCATATTATATCTGCATCTCACAACCTAGGTGACTTAGTCTAGTTGCATATTTTTCATTGCATTTTTTTGAATTTAATCTACAATTTCTCAATTTCTGCTTTTTTTTTGTATTTTAGTTTTATTTTTCATAATTTCAATTTCAAGCATTTCATTCTTATTAGTTTACAATTCATTTTCATTCACCTTGCATTTAGAGACCTTTTCATGAGTGTTTGGTGTCCTATTGCTAATACCTTAGTGAGAATAAGTTAAAGACTCATGTTATCCCATGATAACACACTCATTGTGGATCTTGGGTTATCTAAAGCTTCCACTCCTAGTATGGCAACTAGTACACTGGGCATGGATACTACCTTTAGCAACTCTTTTCCTCCCCATAACATGCAAGTTGACACATAGAATGATCATATACCACAAGAAAAAATCATTAAAATTCATGAGGACTTAACACATCTCCAACATCAAGTGAGCCTTGAAAAAATTTCAGCCAGTGTAATTCCTACCATAGAAAACATCCATTGTATACTTGAAAATGAAGAAGGCTTGTACATTGGGAAAAATATAGTTGAGCTATATACAAAACATGTTCCTTCCACCTATAGTACATATCAATCAACAAACACTGTAGTTAGCCAAGGAGGACCTCACACTCCTCCTCCCTCAACAGTAGGATCCATACCTACCTATACCACTCTTCAAGTCACAAAAACAATTCAACAAGTTAGTAATGTGATTCTTTCCTCAACTATTCCTACTAGAATCCCTAATTCCTGTGTGGCATCACATGTGTTATCCTCTTCTACAATACCATCTATAAGAATTTATTTTACTTTCCCTACCACTACATGCATTCCATCACCACTTTCCCTTCCACCTCACACTATCAATTACTTTATTCCCAAATTGATGTCAACATTTTTTATCCACACCTTCAAAAGATGTTTGGGTATGTGCAGGATCATGATGGGCCAAAAAGTGGCAATATGATGGGTATGTGGCTAACGAATTTTTTTTACCCAACATTGATGAAACAAAAAGGGTTTTTAAAGGAGATTCTCAAATTTCCACCAATATAAATTATGCTTTACTTTGAATTTAATAAGTAATTATTATTCATTTTCTATTCAAATTATGACTAAAGTCCTAATTGATAGGCTTATTGAAAAACATCTATAGCTTTCAAATGATATCACATTTTTTAATCCAAAACATGTGTCACATTCTATGCTTTTCATACTATAGGATTAAAAAAAGAAAATTTGAATTTCATGAAGTTTTGACCAAGTTAAGGTGGTTAGACATATGAGTTTTTATATTTTTAAAAGTTGTAATGAAAAATTCATAATTAATTATTTACTTGGAAACAAATTACAAAAAATATGCATCACATCGGGGCACGAGTCCTCTACTTATATCTAAAATCTTATAAAAATAATTATCTTTTTATTGTGGTTAGGGTGGTCAAAAACACCTACTTATTTTTTCCTAAAATTTAACTAGCACTGCATTGAAATTTCAAATTTTCACCAAATAGATTTTTTTTTAAACACATATAGTAGTTTAGAAACTACATTCAATTCTATAGATTCTATTCTTACACATTTTTGAAATAATATAGATAACTTATTCAAATTTTGATGTCAAGTTGCCTAACTTTGATTTTTCTAATTTTTTTGCCACCTAAGGGCCTTGTTTTTCCATGATGATCCTACACATACCCGTTTATAGAAAAATTGCAAACTAAACTTCAAGACAAACTCACTATGATGAAATTACCCTCCTTTATGCACTTGTGTACTGCCCTAAGTTGCAATAATCACAATTCGGTTAGTAGTTGAGATACAAAGTCTACTTCTAGCTGAATTGAGAAATATGAACATGCCAACCCAAACAATTATCAACCATTTAGAAAGAAAAACAAAGGGTTCTTATAGTTCAAACCCCCTCGACAACCAACTCAAACTGTCAACAACCAAGTAGCAGCTATTAAAACCACAGTGCCCTTTACTTATGGAGATCTGAAAAGACAATTCACACCTTTACCAAACACCCTTCATAACACAATGCCCCAACTTTTACAACAAAAAATGATTACCTTTCCTACCATCAAAGCACTCGATCCTACTAAGCCTTTACCTCCAAAATTGAAATCCAATTCTTATTGCCATTATCATAAAAAAAATAGACATGACATAGAACATTGTAAGCATCTTAAACATCTTGTGCAAGACCTCATTGATTTTGACCATCTATCCATTATAGGTGTTAATGATCAAGGAAATAAGTTTATTGCCCCTCCAAATCAAAACTTGAAAATGTTCACTGATCCAATTCCCAAAAATAATGTTTCATTTGTCAAAGCTAGTGAAACTACAAAGAATGATGTAATGAATGTTGATATAGATGATTAACATCCTAATCCCATCCCACATACTACCCATATTAATCCTATGGATGAAATGGTAGGTGTGATAAAATTTATCCCTCGTAAGGGCAAACCTAAAGAATCTCTTGATATTACTTTCTCCTCTAAGGAAATACTTAAAAATCTCCTCGATGGTCCTCTTTACATAGTCGGCCATATCTATGACAAGTCCACTAATGGGATACTCATAGATCTCGCCTGTGGAGAGAATGTGATCATCGAGGAATTTTAGCTATAACATGATCTTTATCAAGATGATTACGATAAACCAAAAGCATGGATCAAAACAAACAATGGTTTTTCTTTCCCTATGATAGGATTGATTTTCCTTCCATTATAAATAGGACAAAAAACATTGGATGTTACATTCTCCATCATCCCGTAGCCCAACCAATTTTGTTCGAGGCTAGGCCACCCATGGCTCTGCTCAATGCAAGTTGTCCCTTTGATTATGCATAAATGTTTAAAGTTTCCATTTGACAATGAAATATTCATTTTTCACCATAGTGAATTTAATCTCTTGTCTTCCAAAGGAAAATCTTACCTAGAATCCTTTTGTCCTGAGCCCATGCAACCTATAATGCCCTGAAAAAAATTCTTTTTCATTGCTTACCAAAAATCTAAAGTAAAGAAAATAGAAGAATTGTCTCTCGAAAACATGTCCCCATCCCCTTTCGAAACTCCTATCCTAGATGAAAAATTGATTCAATTTGAAAAAGAACCAACCAACCAAGCTCAAACAACACCCAAAATCTCCCCAACATCGTCCAAAAGACCACGAGACAATGATAACAACTCTATCATGCCTCCTCGCATCAAACAAGTTTAGAAAGAAAAAGAGAAAGTGGATGACCATCCTTCCATGGTTCCTTCTGTTCCTCCCCCTGGGAAAGAAAAGAAACCTATGGATGATCAACCCTCTCCTTCACAAACATAACTAGACAAAAATACCAAACAAAATAGAGGAGCTAGAGAGCATAGGTGTAGATGTCGTGCCCTTGCTCGCAAGTTACATGAAGAAGAAAATAAAGAAAATCAAAATCCACACTTGACAAAAGAAATTTATGATGAATTTCCTCCGAGCAACCACAACAAAATAATCTAATACAACAATCACAACAAGAGGTGCACTCTTCATTGGAAATTATCATTCGTCCTCCCATTGTGATTAATCTGGATGATGATGACGAGATCACTAAAATTGACGAAGATGTGCATAATAATTTGAACACATTGTTCTCCTCTTCAATGACCTTAAATGACAAATCCCCTACAAAGAGTGTAGAACCTAGTGCTTCCCCTAGTTTGACACTTGCTCTTGTCCCTTTGGCTAGTTTCCTTCCCTCGGCATATCTGAAACATGATTGGGAGGCAAATGACCTGCTTGGTGGTTGACTCACATTTTCCTTACTAGTCTTTTACACTTTCTTTTTCCTTTTTCTTTTAAGTGTTTTCATGTGCATAACGTGATCCCCTATGATGTTTTGTTTGATGTTTTCTCTCTTTGTGGCATTACTCTATAATTTGCACCTTCATTCTTCTCTATTTTGTGTATTAATTTTTGGTAAAAGCAAGAAGTTGGGTACACAAAGAGGGAAATTTTTGGCCAAAAAAATCTCACAAAAAACATGTATGCATTATTAAAAAAATGTGTAAACATTATGGTTTGGGTACCCAAGCCTAAAAGAATGTGTATTCACTAAAAAACACATACGCATTATAACATGTATGTTTTATATAACGTGTACGCATTTTATAACATGTACAATTTATTTATTTAAAAAGAACACATTTTAGAAATGTGTACGCGTTTCTAAAAAGTACTTTTTTTTTGAATAATCAAGAAAATAAAGAACATATATGTGTTTTGTAACACGTACGTGTGTTTTAAAAATGCATACACATTTTTAAAATTTTGAATTCCCAACTCACATGTTGCCTCAGTTTTACGCTTGGGAAAGGTTTGGCAACCTGACCCTTAGCCTTTGACCTACAACTAAAACACTAAAGAAGATTGAAGAAGAATGTCCAACTTTGGTAATATGGTTGGTGGACTTTTTTTTAAATCAATATATAAAATTAAAACCCATTAGAGAAAACGATATCTACTTTCCAAATATATAATTTTTATTAATATTGGATTATTTTTGCTATTTTTTAATTAATTTCTAAGCAAACTAGTCCTTAAACTTGAAATATCAGGGTTTTTTAATTTTTTAATAACTTTTTGGTTAAGTTTCTTGTAAAAAAAATTATATGGCATCAAACTTTAGACAATTCTCTACACAATGAAAAAAAATTCAAAAATGTTTAGTTTAGGTCCAATTATGTTGTCCATACATGTTGATTTTTAAAAACAACAATTACGGCCAATAAAAATTCAATAAAAAAATAATATTCAACAAAAAATTACAAAAAAAATCCACATAAATCTTCATGTTGTTAGATCTCTTTTCACAAAATTAATTAGCAGAATAATTTTATTCGGGTCAAAAAGTGGTGTCCGTACACATGCTTGGTATGGTAAAAAAAAGGGACTTTTAAAAAGTGGTTATTATAGATCCCTATCAAAATTTATTTTCTATAATCTGGGTATTTGAATAATTTACATATTTGGAAATTATATTCAAAATTCAAAATTTCATATTATCAACTTTCTTAAATATTCATTGTGTAAATGCCTCAAATTTTCAGTCCAAGTGTGACAAATTCTAAAAAACAGCAAAAACACTTCCACTTTTTGATATTTTTGTGTACCCAACTTCTTGCATCAGTCCTTTTTCCTTTTTCTTTTTGTATTTTTCTTTTGTTTTCCTTTTGGGGATGGGTGATACCACAATATTGGTTTACAATTTTTGGCGAAACTAGACACTGAATTAATTTTTTCTAACTAATTCTTCATTTTCAGGCACCTATAGCGGCTAAATCGTGAGGAATTTGAAGATGATGGAAATAGTGATTTGTGACATTTTTTATATAGATTCTAAATATATATATTTTGAAAAATTTTGGAATTAGATTGCATTTATTTTTTCATCTCCTTTGAAAACTAGTTTTTTTTAGTTAACACCATTTTTAAGGAGTGATGCTTACCATATACAACATAACCTTTTTTCCACGAAGGATAAAATTCTATTTTTTTCAAATTTAGATTTTTAATTATGATATCTAACACTTTCATTTGGTTTCATAGTGTTTTATTGAATATTTTTTCCTTTATCAAGTTTCAAAGTCAAACCAATTACAATTCAGGCATAGGTGGACTGTATACACCATATCTTTTTTTGTATGTATCAATTTTTATTTTTTTTATTATTGGATCAAGGACTTTAATACCTAGTGCGCTAATATTTTTCAAAAAAAAAATTATAATATTCTATTTTTCTAGATGTGCAAAATAGAGAGCTTGATTTTCAGTGAAAAACCTACATTCACAAGAAATAAAAAATAAATATAATAATAAAATTAAATTTATTTAAAATTAAAATTTTTGGGAAGCGTATAATAAGGACTACATACAAAAATAAATTTAAAATGAATTCATTTGATCCCCCAAATGGTAAATCAAAAGTGGTTATTTATTAGCATTTTGATAGGTGTAAAGGAGACTCCATTATAGGTATGGTTTAAAACTAGTGGGGTTGTATCCAAGGGGGTTTGATCTGAGGTGGTTCGATCAAAACCTCTGCAATTGGAATCATTTAAATGGAAATTTTCAAGGCTTAAATCATTATATTTTCTAAACATATGTGATTTTGGAAAAAATCAAGATCTCCTAGAAATTGTAAACCAGTATTGTGGGATTATTCGGATAACGCAAGGCATTGAGACGCTCATGTCTTTTTCATGTTGACCCAAAAGGCCTTTTTCTTTGCCTTTTATTTTTATCTTTTCCATTTTTTTTCCTTTCGAGGATGACACAAGGCATTGAGACACCCCATGTCTCTATCATGATAACCCAAAAGCTTTTCCATTTTCTTTTAACTTCTTCACTTGCTTGTCTTTTCCTTTTGGGGATGATGCAAAGAATTGAGAAATTCATGTCTCTTCCATGTTGACCCAAAAGGTTCTTTATTTTTCTTTGTTTTCATTCTCTTTGTGTCATTCTTCTAGTTCTATGTATTTGGGGGATGATGTCAGTTCTGAGCTCTCTCTAAACAACATTGCAACAAAGAACATACAGACCCCAAATCCATAGATCCCTTATATTTTTTTTGTTTTCCTTTTGGGGGAAAACCCTTCCTTGTTATTTTCCTTTTTCCTCAACATGATGTAGCCTTACTCAGAAACATATGACTTGGCATAAGGGCCTTCCAAGTTGGCTCTCATATCTTCTTTCTTGCTTGTTTTTCTCATTTGCTACTTTAAAGTAATTTTTCATAGGACAGTGTGTAGCAATTACTTTAAAGTGAGGGCATACATTGGAATTATTCTTTTGTAGTTTTTGTTTTCTTGGTTCTTAGTGCAACCTTCTTACTTCATACAATGCATTTTGTTTATTTTTGGATGACATTGGGTGTAGTGTCCTTTATGAGCATGATATATCTTAGCATATTACATTCCTCTTGGCGACTTGATGTGACAAACTGCAGCCCCTAAGTTACGAATTTTCTATTAGTTGATTGGTCCTATTTTGGAGACATTAGACACAATGTTCCCTAAGTTAAAGACCTCACATGAATTAAGCAAGACTCCTTTGAACACTCTTTGCATGTTGCATTTTTCATTTCTTATATGGCCACCTTACATAGCACAACTTGCATGCCTATGGTGCCATTGTGTTTTTTCATGAGCTCCAAGCATACGAAGCTTTGCTTGTCTCGTAAAGCTTGAAAAGTCATTTTGCACCTTATTAAAATTATCAGAAGCTATAACTTTGGTATGGTTGAGCATTAGTTCATTGGAACCCCTCTTGATTGTGCGTAGGTCTACTTTAGTGGGAGTTTGAAGTAGGTTCATCCTCTCACTAAAGTGGGGGCTAAATGTGAACGTAGAAAAAGTAACCCTTCTATTTTTTCTTCCTATTTAGGCCCTCGTGATTTTGGAGCTTCATTTTTCCTTGATTTAATGTGGTCAACACATTCACATTAGGTCTTGGGCCCCTATGAATTATTAGGAACTTTATGATGCCTTGTCAAAGTGTTGTGAAGTACATTGCAACACATTTTGACACTTTTCTAGGACCATTTTAATATAGTTCACCTAAATAACCTATTTTTATTACTTACCAAGCCTTATTTCAAAGTGTTGTAAAGTTTTGTAACAAACTTTCATGTTTTTTTAGATTTGTCATCAATAATTTGACCCTTAAGTTTAAATGACCTATTAATGCACTTACAACCCTACTTAAGTGTTTTTTAGAGAATAATCCTACTAAAAATCATTTAATACACTTTAATTCTCACAACTCATTAAAATTTCCCTAGTGGGACCAAGTCGCCACTTGTGGAAACTTAGTCCCACTTGGCTCAAAAATAAAAATTATTTCAAAAATTCTATCGGGATATTATTTTCTAGACCTTGAGGTCAGCCAATGATGTGGTATTTTTGGGAAATTTTGCATAACCATGTAAAAATGTAGGGTTTTCCCCTCATTTTTCATCTCCTAATTTCCTTACTACTCAAATTCATTCACTTAATCATTCTTGAGCATTCTAGGCATTATCAAGCATATATCCATTGGAGCATCTACTTGCATATCTCTAGATTTCTAATTCAAGGGTTTGGTGAGTTGTAGCATTGCATGTTGTTCATTCATCATTATCTTTTCATTTAATTTCATTTTCAAGGGTTTAATTACCAAACCAGGGTTTGACCAAGGCAAACCCCTATTCACTAACCCTTAACCCTTTTTCCCCTCTTTCCATATGTGTTTTGCAGGCCTTATATGTAGATTTGTCAAAGAGAAAGGTGTTAAAAGGTGTCATCATTTCATCAAAGTTATTCAAAGTTAGAAAAACCCTAAAAGAAGTTTGGAGATCACCTATAGACCATATTCTATAGATTCGAATCTGAAAACTTATCAAGAATAGAAGTATTGATTGAAGATTACAAATTCCTATCCTAAATTTTCGGAGATTCACATGTGGACGAAGTTTCCATCTATGGAGAATGAGTCCCACTACAGGCCTGAAAAGTAATTTATGCAGTTTTGGATACCCTTTTGGCTAAAACTTGTTCTGACAGAATTTCTCCGTAACAAAACTAAGTCACCTAGGTTGGTGTAAGTGTCCTAGTTGGATTCAATAGTGATTTATGTAAGATTTCAAAGCCTCTTTGCATCACATTCTAGCTTCCAAGTGCACCTCTCCAGTCTCATTCATTTTTGTTATAGTTTTTTTTCATTCTTAGATTATTTTGCATATCACATATTTTTTCAAACATCTTGTATTTCATTAGTTTTTCATTACTAATCAATATCTTTTATTAGTTTATTACATTTAGGACATTACATTGAGGCATATTTCATTCATATTTTCATTATTCTTGAGTGGGGACATTGCAATTTTTGGCATACCTCTCTCCTTTTAGGTGAAAACCCCTAGAAGTGTTAGAGATCCTTTTGGTGCCAAAATCTTTGTCCACGCCTTCATTACTTGGACCCATTGAAGCATTACATGACTCAATGATTTATTTTTCATCCATCAACTTTGCATTACCTTTATACTTTAACTCTTCTCGTGCTATGGCTATTTTGAACATGCTCCTACACCATCATGCTTCCCCTTTCCATGCTTGGCCTCACCCAATAGGACATCTAATATTATGCATCTTTCTCAACCAATAGGACATCTATGAGATATTGAATTGTTATGCACAATTATATGGCCATATGATATGCTGATTGAATGATATTCCATTTCTATCCAAATCATGGTAGAACACCTAAAAGAAACCTTGTATGAACTTTGTAGAATGCATGCGATCATCATTGATATAAAAATGATACTCCTTTATGATCTTTCTGTCATCCTTTGTATTGTCATTGGCATGAATGGATGTTATATGCAAAAATATAGAAACATGTGTGGAGTGGTAATATTGTGATTACATCTCTTATGTGGTTGTAGAATATAGTTCTCTACAAATTTGACAACTAAAATAATTTTACCAAGTGGAAATGTTTCCTTGCATAACTTGAGTTGTAAGTCCAATCATTGAGCTCTATAGGTATTCCTTGCATACTCATACACTATTCTATCACAAAATTTAGACATAAAATGATAGACTAGAATCTTTTGAATAACCAAATCACACCTTTTTGCTTCCTTACCATATTTTGTACTGTAGGCCACTATTTTATGCTTTTCGAATTCTACTAGTTCATTTCCAACCACATGTGTACTTTCCATATGTTTACATATTGGAATACGTTGCAAGCCACTATAATGCTGACATGTGCCATCCAAGCATAATTTCTTGAAGAATAATTGGCCTTCCTCTCTTTCACATAAAATTGTTGATATGAAGTCTCTTGAAGATGTAGGTGGGGCATGTATGGCACAATAGTACAAAACATTGTTAGTACTAAAATCTAAACATATAGACCGATACACATCAAAATGGTTAGAAAATTCAATATGTACTCTACAACAACAAGTAGTGTGTGTTTGATTTATTTTGATATAGAAAGGATTAAGCATTTCAATATATATTTGAAAATTTTTAACTTGAGGATACATATCTAAAAATTGACCAAAAAATTGTGTTTGAGTCATATCCAAGAAATGCTTTGGATGTGGCTCATATATTTTACTACAATTATCTTTCCTACCACATCCCTTTGATTTGGAGATAACCTTCTGTGATTCATCCAAAAGTTTTTAATTAGTGATCTCAATGCTTCAACAATCGGTTTATCTTTTCGTGTTAGTCTCCTCGAGTATTCCCATAATTCATTGTCATTGATGTCCCTAATTCTTTGGTGTCTTTCAATGTCTTTTGATAATGTTTTTCTTTTTATTTTCAATGCTTGACTTTTCTTTCCAACGAGATGATCTTTCTTTGTTTGATTACTTACTATTGTTGCTTTAATGACACATTGTGTGACAATACTATCTTTTATGCATGAGGTGTTACCTACTCTCATATACACTCATTAGATTCTTCACAATAGATTTTTCACTTAAAGCCTCTAATGTTCTCAACCCAAGAATTTTCATGATAGACCTATAATTTATATGTTGCATCATTTTAAAAAATAGTTGACATCTTTTGATCTCATTTAATTTTTAAAAGAACACTCTCCTAATCTTATGAACATATCTTTTGCAAGTACATTTTAGAATCGTATCTACCATTGGATGCAAAATATTTGCAACAATATCAATAAAATACTTGGGATTTATATTCATAAATATAGGTGTTCTCAAAGGTAATTTTTTCTCAACATTAGGAATTTCATCAATATTTAAATGAAATGGGATAGATGACATACCTTTGATTGGATATGGAATAGATGGCATATCTCCTTTTTCACATGTGAGTGATGATGTAATTTTAACTTGAGATATGGTAGATGGTGCCCCTCCATCTTGATTTTCAATAGAGGATGTGTCTCCAACTATGGGATGCAAGTCTCTCATTGCAAGAAGGTTTTGCATTCATTCCCTTTATGCCACCAATACCATATCATTCATTGATGGTTCATGTTCCTCTTCAATTTGCATGTCTTCTTCTATCATGTCCAATTTTGTCTTCTCATGAAGTTGCCTCATATGTTCTAATTTCTTTGCATTCATAGTTTCTTCCTCTTCCTATGTTGGTTTAGTCCTTGATCGTTTACATAGCATAATGCAATATTGTAATGAGAAATAGGAAGAAAAGACAATATAAATCACACTATTTTTTATATAAAAATTAGTGGCATATCAAGTATAAAAAATGAAACCCTAAAGAGGAATCCAAGGGGGGATGAAGTAAGAAAAAGTGATGTCATATAATGAAGTGCATACCCTACAAGGAAAAATATAATAATAAAGTAACAATAAATATAAATGCAATCCCTAATGAGACTAATTGAAGAGTACATATGTGAAACCTTAAAAGTAGCGAAGGTATAACAATAAGCTCAAAACCTAGGGGGTGTAGGAGTAGATGAATTCACCAAAATTTAACCTTTTAAATTAACCTAGGTTAATTAAAAAAATGCAATCAATACAAAAATAAGCTAGGTAAATCAAAAGAGATGACAAAGTTGAGAATTAGTAATTGAAAAAAATCTATTTTTAAAAATTGAATGAAAGAGGAGTAGGGTATTTTACTCTTGGAATGATAATGAAGAGAATGTTGACATAGTGCAAAATCAAGTCAGGAACATCTAAAAAAATGATTATTTTAGTGGTGACTATTCATTAACTAGCTAATATTTAAAATTGGGTTTCAAATTTAGATACTCGTAGAAGTTGTAGGGTGACCTGAATCACCACATTTTATTAAATTTTATTTTAGTCTTTGTTAAAAATATCCTAAACATTTATTTTATTAAACTTATAAAACTAAAATTTCACCATAATATTTGACATCTAATTAGATAAAACTCACTTATCCTTGTTAAGTTAAAGTATAAAGTGAAATTAAAGTCCTTATAATATTATATAATTATTGGTTACTTTACAACCATATTAAATTTTTTTTAATCATTACTATTGATTTTATTTATAATGTATTCATTGGGGTTGTTGGAATTGGTGCCTCAATCTCATAGGCTGAAACCTCTAAGAAAGCATGGTCATTGTGACTAGGGAGATGTCTGGCCGACCTACTAGTTGATCCTGAATTATCACTGTGACCTCCTGAATGTCTTGGAAATTGACATTTGAAACCTTTGGCGTAACCTTGGACTGTCAGAATGATGTCTTGGCAACAATAGGAAGTCTTGCCGATATCGGCGTGACCTTTGGTCTCTCTAGCCGATGTGTTAATCGGTATGACTTGCTCTTATCGATATGAAGTCTTGGCAACTGCGAGATGTTTGGATGATAGGTTGGTGTCTAGTGGATGTTGGGGAGACCTGTGGCAAAAGGAGTCATCAGTGTAACCCATTTTCTTTGGTAAGAAGTCTTAGCGATGGTGGGTTGTCTCGCCGATAGCGACTCACTAGGATGTTGGGGTGACTCTTGCAAAACAATGGTTTCGGGATAACATGGAAGCCTCGATAAGAAGTCTTGCCGATGGTTGATTCTCTTGCTAACATTAGACATTGATATGACTCCTAAGCTAGGTATGATGTTTCATCGAAAGCGGTAAGTCTAGCCGACAAAGCTACATGTGATTGAGTGTTTTTGGTGAGACTCCTAGTGAATGGAGTCATCAGAGAAACACAAGGACTTCAGTATGAAGTCTCAATGAATGTGGAATGTCTAGCCAATGGTTGCACTCTTTGATATGACTTGAAGGCATCGGTATGATGTCTTGGCGAAGAGTGTTCATCTTGCTAATGGGAATCCTAATGTCAGTATGACCTCTCAATGAAAGAAATAAGTTTTTCCAACTATATTTTGGGGTTCGATATAACATAAAGGCTTGATATGATCTCTCAGTGAAATCAATAGTCTTTCTAACTGATGAACACTTCAAAATAACTTGTGGTCATTGATATGATGTCTCATCGAGTGTCGATTGTCTCATTAATGAGAGTGTTGAGGTCGATGTAACCTTTGAACATCGATATGACCTCTCACCGACTAGCGATGGTCTTGCCGAATAGCGATACAAGTTTTGATCATTAGTAAGATGTCTTGGTGACAAGGGGAAGTTTGATTGATAGCTTTCTAGACTCGATGTAATGTCTTTCCAATGGAGGTGACTCTTGGTGATAGATGTGCAATTAGTCTTGTGTCATCGGGTAGACACGGTTAGTGTCTCATCGACATGCGACATAGGTTGAATGCCCTTGACCAAGTGAAGACTATCCCACGTGGTGTGATTTGGACCAATCAGAGTGAGTAGAATGTGAACCATTTGTTGTGAGACCGTTGCAACCGTTTCTGTGTGGAAGGTAAAATTCTACATGAGGAAATGGAAACATCTTTGATGATAATGATGTTGAGCTAGAGATTGTGATCTGACAGTTGGAAGAGGAACACAAAGAGCCGATGAGAACAAGAGAAGCATGGATACCGAGAGAAGATAGTGTAAAGGCCAAGGCCATGAGGCAAAAGTAGAGGAAGAGAGAGGCAGGGTTATTCTGTTGGAATCTCTTTTGATCATGGATTGTGATTGATCTCTCTCATGATAATCTACACTACATTGTAATAGTGCAAAGGTTGTCTGGTCTGATCAGTTGCTACCAGTTGTATCCAGAATGAATAAGATGTAATCTCTGAAAAGGCTATGAGCCTAAATTGTATTGTAACCTTTAGTTGCTGAATAATACAATGGCTCGATCTTTGGAGTGTGGGGTTTTTTACCCGAAAGGGTTTTCCCCACATAAATCTATGGGTTTTGGTTTTCTATTTTATGTTTCATCTGTGCTATTTCTTGTTGTTGAATTTACATGTGCTTCTCTTAGAAGGATCAATGTGGGAAATAAATTGTGTATGTTTCCACATTAGGACATAGTTGTACATGCCTTTGAGGCAATCTTTGAAATGAAGTTACCAAAGGCATCACTATTCTTGGAGGTTTCTCTTAGATTCCCTAGATCATTTTTCCCAACAAGTGGTATTAGAGCCTTCTTCTGGTTGTTGATTCTGGGTATTTCTTCTATGAATATTTCTTAGTTTGTTGAGCTGGTGGAAATCTTGAGGAATGAATTGATTTATTGATCCTTTGGTGAGTGGAAGTCTTATGATATTCGAAGATAGCACGCAGCTTGAAGGATGGTGAAGCTGGAAAAAAGGGAGTTGATCATGTTGTTTTCTTGTGATCTATGTCTCCTGGTTGGTAGTAGTATAACCTTGGTGTATGAGGTGGATTTTCTTGCTCCGTGGTTGTGTAGCAGTAAAGCTTCCATATTGGGTGTCTGTGTGAGAGGCTCCTTGGTGATATGGAGAAGCCTAGTTTGTTTTGCAGCCATGGAAGAGAGTGCTTATGCTAAGTGGTGTTTCCTTGTGTTGGAAGGCATTGTTTCTTGTTAACCTCAAATACATAAATTCTAGAGTTAATCATTAGATGATTTGCAAGCTTCTGAAATAGCCTTTCTCTTTCTCGAATGCATTTACATGGTGGTTTAGATTTGGCCTGAAAGGGGCCTAGATTTCTTGAACTATTGTTTTCTTTTTTAAGGATGTTTTGCACTTGCATGGCTTTGTGGTTTTGCAGGTTTTACATGGTTAAGAAAAACTTGTTATTATGTGGATCTGTTGTTAAACTATTTTCTAGACCCTAGCTTTTGGGGTGTTGTTGGTTGAGATAGTTACAGTTCTACATGCATGCTTTGTGCATTGTATGAGGAGGTGCGATTTCTTCTCTACATGGGGGTGTTGGTATGTGATTTATCACTCAAAATTCCTATGGTGATGCTTGTGGGCTCCTTGATTATGGTGCTCATTGTGGACATGATTGGAAAATCAGGTTTGGCATGATCTGATGTTTGAGTCATGTTGTCTACATGGTTATTCTCTTTGAAATCTCAGTGTTACAGTTTCCAATGCGATGATTGGTTTTCATGTTTGATGTTTGTGATCTACGAGTTATGCAGTTGATGGATTAGCTACCCATTGACTGTAGTGAGATAACTTGGATGTGGATTGTCTTTATCCACAAGGTTGATTCATTGCTAGTGTAGACTTGTTATCTGGCCTTGTCTGTGGTCACTTGTGCATTGGTATGATTGCTTTGAGATGAGAGGATGGATACTATTGAGTACCTGAATAGTCAGTTAGGGAACCTAAAGCAGGTGTTCATGATGCTTGGAGAGATCAGATGTCACGTTTCAATGGGAGCTTTAGCAATGATTGTGGGTTTATCACATGGTGGTGAATGGTCTTCTTTAGTGTTGTAGATGCTTCAAGGGGGAGCTTTTAGATCCTGTTCCTACAGAAGGGTTCTTTTGCATTTGCATGGAAATTATTTGAAGATGTGCAAAATCTTGGATCCATGGAGGATGCTTGGAGTCTTTGGCTGAGGTGTTGGTGGTGCTTGACAGGTGATGTTGGTTTTGAGTCTGTTTGCTTTATGTCATGTATACTCTTATTTGTGCACTGGAGTTTTGGCATTGTGCATTGTACTTGAGACTATGGTGAAGTCACTTGAAGCATGGTATCTCCTAAGGGGATATGTAGATCATGGTGTCATGATAAGTTCTTGATTCAAATGATTGGAGCTTTGATAGTGGTCTAGTAATTCTTTGTGGCTTGAGTGCTTTGATTATTTTCTTGATACTTCATGATAGTGCAGTAATGCAGTTGAAGTTTAGCATGAGATGATTGGTTGCTAGTACTCATGGATACATGAAGAATAATGTGAGGTTGTTTTTCTCTTATGAGAGAAGTGTTGCTGCTTGGTATTCTTGATGAAGTTTTCTAGCAGAAAGTCCAAAAATCCTACACATTGGTTGAATGTGAGTTCAATAAGAGACCTATGAGGAGATAGCTCTTGGATTAGTCATGATGGCTTGTATATCTTGAAGAAGTATTCTTGTTCCCACTGTTGGTCTACTCGGCAATTTATCTGAGAGGTATTTGGCTCTTTATATCTTTCAGATGTTTTTTATGTTTACTTTCATGATATGGATCTTGAATTGCTTTTTAATGGTTCTAGAGGATTCATAGTGGAAGTTGTACAGTTTCTTTTATCTCCTTGAGTTTTTGTGTTATTTACTAATGAGAATTGGTAGGAGATAATGTATGGGCTGATTTCCTGAAATGGGAAATGATGTAGTTTGGTCTTCTTTGAGAGGTTTACATCCATTTTTTTAAAGTTGGTTTGATCTTGGTGATTGAATAGATGGATGTTGTTAAGTCTTTTCTTTTGGGATGTGAAGGAGATCATTCTTCACACAACTGGCTGTTAGAAGTGTATGTAGAAGGATTTTCTATAGGAAGATGATGTGTAGAGTTTCTCTCTATGGTCGTGAAGGTTTGTGGTGAGAGCAATGTTTCTTGTAGCGGTTTGTTTCAGGATGTGCATGTCATTGTGGATATTTCCTTGGTACTACATTGTTACATTTTCTATGTGTCATTATTGATAGACTTGTGATGTCTATTTTTGAGTGGCATGAGTTTACTAATGCTAATACCTTATGAGGTATGTGAGATTGGATGGAATAGCATGAGCTGTGGGTGCTATTTTCAAGTGTGGGTTTATCAGTTGGATGGAAGCAGTCAGTCTGACTATTGTTCTAGCTGGAGTTTTTTGTCTTGCTTCTGGATAATGACTTCACTGTTGTGTTCTAATTGAAGCTTTGAAGTTGATAATGCTTCTGTATAGTGTTTGAGAACAATGAAGTGGTAGCAGTATCTTGTTGATGATATCACTGGGATTTTTTGCTTGTGTTCATTGGAATGGTGCTTATTCACCTTGGCTTGAATCTTTCTTCCATAGGTGGCATGTTGGAAGATGACAGGGTTTGTTGCCTGAATGGTGGACATCTTGGATGTTGGTGCAAAATTCTTGATGGAGCATGAGAGCATGTTTGAGGCCTATGTGGTTTATTGGAAGGCTATGAATGGTTTCTTTTTGGTTGCTTTGTTGTTCAATGATTTGTAGTTGGATGCCTGTTCTTTGTTGCAGATTGTCTGGTTGACTATTATCTATGGAATCTTGTTGGTCAGATGTCTTGAGCTTTGCGGGGTCTGAACTGGTGGAGCTAGTGTGATCTTAGTTTTTGGTTGCTTTGGAGGTGCCTATGTGATCTTTGTCAATTGAGAGATTGTTGGAATTGGTGCCTCAATCTCACAAGCTGAAACCTCTCAGAAAGCATGGTCATTTTGACTGGGGAGATGTCCGGCCGACCTACTAGTTGATCCTGAACTATCATTGTGACCTCCTGAATGTCTTGGTGATCTGCATCTGAAACCTTCGGCATAACCTTGGATTATCAGAATGATGTCTTGGTGACAATATGAATTCTTGTTGATATCGACGTGACCTTTGGTCTATCTAGCCGATGTGGTAATTGGTATGACTTGCTCCTATCGATATGAATTTTTGGTGACTAGGAGATGTCTGGTTGACAGGTTGGTGTTTAACGGATGTCGGGGAGACCTATGGCAAAAGGAGTCATCGGTGTAACCCATTTTCTTTGGTAAGAAGTCTTAGCGATGGTGGACTATCTCATCGACAGCAACTCACTAGGATGTCGAGGTGACTCTTGGCGAACAGTGGTTTTGGAATAACATGGAAGCCTCGGTAAGAAGTCTTGGTGACGATTAATTCTCTCACCGACATTGGACATTGATATGACTCCTGAGCTCAGTATGATGTTTCATCGATAGCGATAAGTCTGGCTGACAAAGCTACATGTGATTGGGTGTTTTTAGTGAGACTCCTAGCAAATGGAATCATCAAAGAAACACAAGGACTTCGGTATGAAGTCTTAGCAAATGTGGAATGTCTAGCCGAAGGTTGGGCTCTTTGATATGACTTGAAGGCATCGGTATGATGTCTTGGCGAAGAGTGTTTGTCTTGCTAATGGGAATCCTGATGTTGGTATGACCTGTCAATGAAAGCAATAAGTCTTGCCGACTGTTATTTGGGGTTCGGTATAACATAAAGGCTCAGTATGATCTCTCAGGAAAAGAGATAGTCTTTCTAACTGATGAACACTTCAGAATAACTTGTGGTCATTGGTATGATGTCTCATCGAGTGGTGATTGTCTCGCCGATGAGAGTGCTGAAGTCGATGTAACCTTTGAATATCAGTATGACCTCTCACCGACTAGCGATGGTCATGTCGAATAGCGATACAAGTGTTGATCATCAGTAAGATGTCTTGGAAACAAGGGAAATTCTGAGTGATAGCTTTCTGGACTCGATGTAATGTCTTGCCAATAGAGGCGACTCTTAGCGATAGATGTGCAATCGGTCTTGTGGCATCAGGGAGACACAGTTAGTGTCTCACTGACATGCGACACAGGTTGAATTCCCTTGACCAAGTGAAGACTATCCTACGTGGTGCGATTTGGACCAATCAGAGTGAGCAAAATGTGAACTATTTGTTGTGAGACCATTGCAACCATTTTTGTGTGGAAGGAAAAAATCTACATGAGGAAATGGAAACATCTTCAATGATAATGATGTTGAGCTAGAGATTGTGATCCGACAGTTGCAAGAGGAACATGAAGAGTCAGTGAGAACAATAGAAGCATGGAGACTGAGAGAAGATAGTGTAAAGGCCGAGGCCATGAGGAAAAAGTAGAGGAAGAGAGAGGCAGGGTTATTCTACTGGAATCTCTTATGATCATGGATCATGATTGATCTCACTCATGATAATCTACATTGCATTGTAAAAGTGTGAAGGTTGTCTGGTCTGATCATTTTCTACTAGTTGTATCCAAAATGAATAAGATGTAATCTCTGAAAAGGCTATGAGCCTGAATTGTATTGTAACCTTCAGTTGCTGAATAATACAATGGCTCGATCTTTGGAGTGTGGGGTTTTTTACCCGAAAGGGTTTTCCCCATGTAAATTTGTGTGTTCTAGTTTTCTATTTTATCTTTCATTTGTGTTGTTTCTTGTTGTTGAATTTACATGTGCTTCTCTTAAAAGGATCAATGTGCGAAATGAATTGTGTCTATTTCCGCATTAGGACATAGTTGTACGTGCCTTTGAGGAAATCTTCAAAATGAAGTTACCAAAGGCACCACTATTCTTGGAGGTTTCTCTGAGATGCCCCAGATCATTTTTCCCAATAGGGGTTATATTCTAGTAAGCTAATACCCACAAATTTCTAATTCCCATTGAGCCCAAAATTGTGTTAAATTATAAGGGTCAAAATGTATCTGTAGAGTTCCAACACCCATAGGGCCCAAAATAGAATACAAATGTTAGATTACATTTGAATCAATGGTTGTGAAAAATAATTTAGGAATGATTTAAAACATATATTGTTTGATCTAAAATACTATGAAAGTAGGAAATTATAGACATGATCATTACCCCTTAAACTAGTCAATCAGAGCTACAATGCTCAAGACCTTACTTTTCCATAGGAACTTAATTTTTTTAAATGAAAGAATTTATTATGCTAATTAATACATTTGTCTATTTTGGGTATGTGCAGGATCATGGTGCGCCAAAAAGTGGCAATATTTGTAGGGTATGTGGCTGACGACTTTTTTCACCCAAAATTAATGAAACGAAAAGGGTTTTAGAGGAGATTCTCAGCTTTCAAAAAAATATAAATTATGATTTAATTTGAATTTAATAAATAATTATTATTCATTTTCTATTAGAATTATGACTAAAGTCCGATCGATAGGCTGATTGAAAACATCTATAACTTTCAAATGGTATCATATTTTTTGAATCCAAAACATGTGTCACATTCTATGCTTCACATACTATAGGATTAAAAAAGAAAAATAAATTTCATGAAGTTTTGACCAATTAAGGTGGTCGAAGTTTTTATATTTTCTAAAAGTTGTAATAAAAATTCATAATTAATTATTTACTTGGAAAAAATTACAAAAAATATGCATCACATCTGGACATGAGTCCCTCTACTTATATATAAAATCTTACAAAAAAATATTATCATTTATTATGGTTAGGGTGGTCATGCAGACACCTACTTTTTTTTTCCATGAAATTTAAGTACTCTATTGAAATTTCAAATTTTCACCAAATAGATTTTATTTATTTTAAATAAACCTAGTATTTTAGAAACTACATTAAATTTTCTACAGATTCTATTCTTACATATTTTTGAAATAATATAGATAACTTATTCAAATTTTATGTCAAGTTGCCTAACACTTTTTTTCTAAATTTTTGCCACTTAAGGGCCTGTTTTTTGCATGATGATCCTGCACATACCCTTTTTTGTCAAGATTTTCCAATTTTTTCTTTAATTCTTTTGTGATTTAAAATTTTATTAATAAAATTAATTTATTTTTAAAAAAAGAGAGATTCACCAATAGCAAAAAAAAATTGCAAAAAAGGGAAAGATTTTCTATGGTTTTCTATCATTTTTCAATGGGGTTTGATAAAGTCATCAGTGATCTACAAATTAATGTTCTAATGTTCTTACTCTATCAAAACTATGACAAGTTTAGGATCTCCTATCAATTTTTTGAATAGCAAAGATGTAACCTTTGGGATGTAGGCTTGATTTAGTTAAATACATAATTTTTGTGGTTATGTTCACCATGATTCCTAAATTTTAAGTTAAGGATTGCTAGAATTTAAAATCTACTTAAGGAAATCGCTAGATTCTGAGAGTCAAGTTCTTCATAGTCAACACCCTTAAAAGATTGACTTTACAAATTCAAGCAAGTATTGGTAGATGTCAAGCAAGCACATATGTGAATCTTGATGCAAGTATGTTCTTTTTAGCATTCTGAATTTAAGTTATCCTATAGTGAATGCTCCTTGTAAACTAGCAATCACATGCACCACATGCAATGATCAACCAATAGGGGCCAACCACAAAAGGTAGCTCAATGGGGGAAAGGAGAAAGCTTGTTTTTTGCAGAGCAAAGTGAATTTTTTTGAGCATTGTAGAACATTTTAAACCCCATCTTATAGTGCACTTCTTTATTGTTAAGTGATAACCAATCCAATGGAGATTAAAAAGAATTTGTGTATATTAGGAGATTGATTTTTGCATTTTGATATCAATAATTTGTAGCTAGAAGCTGATTGTGGGAATGTAAAATTCATTATTTATAATGTATCCACTACTTCCAATCTCAATTAATTAATTATCAATGATTTTAATAAGTAATAGTAGGAAATAATTTTTGAATAAAATTTTTCATAATAAATCACAGTTTTTGCATTGAAAACAATTTAAATTTGTAAATTACTAGTTTTGTTAATAATAATTTTTTTGTCCAAAATTTAAGGTATTGGGGGTGATTATTTTGATGTAGGAGTTAATCGAGATTAAAATCCATAGAGTACATTATAATAAACAAAGACATTTGGAAGGCATAATTAGATGGATAATATGAATATGGCTTATGTATAAATTGTTTTACATCTCTACATTCATTTTGAGCATTATACATCGTTGTAAACCCTATTTTATAGTGCACTTCTTTATTGTTATGTGAGAAGCAATGCACCAAAGATTAAAAAGAATTTGTGCATATTAGGAGATTGTTTTTTGCACTTCCATATCAGTTATTTTTAGTTGGAAGTTGATTATGGAAATGTAAAATAGAACCATATGTCATTTTCATATTTTACAATGTATCCATTACTTGCAATATAAATTAATTAATTACCAATGATTTTAATAAGTAATATTAGGAAAATGATTTTTAAATAATTTTTTTCTTTATAAATCGCATTTTCTCAATTGAATACAATTGAAATTTGTAAACTATTAGTTTTATTAATAATAATATTTTTTGTCCATAATTTAAGGTATTATATATTTTTTGTTCATAGAGTGTATATTTGATGTTTTTTTATAGGTAATGTAGATGCTGAAAATGAAAAGGCTAATTGAAACTTTAATCAGATTTAAAGAATTTTCAACATTACATCAATAAAGCCTTTCCAAATGAAAACATATGCAAAATTCACACTAATCTATGTAGAAAAAACTAAAATAAATGAATTCAAAGGAAAATAAGATTCATTATTTTCCTATTTCACCATAGTTCTTGATTTATGCATTTGATTCTCTCATTTTTTTATGAGCGCAAGTGCAACAATAAGTTATAATGAATAGAAGAGAGATTGAAATCAAAAAATGTGTATCAAAATGTCTCCTCCCAAAAGTGAGAAGGAGGAGGATTTTATAAATGAATGCCCAATGTCAAAATGAGAAATGAGGAATTAGTGGAGTGATTTATGTCATGATTCATGTTTGGAAGGTCAAAATGTGCAATTTTGAGCTAATTTCATGGAAGTGATTTGTGAGTTTAATGTGCATTTTGAGCTAATTTCATGGAAGTTATTTATGAATTTAAATTATTTAATGAAATATATGAATGCATTTTAATGATTAATGCATATGGATAAATTAATAATCTATGCAAATTGATGAATTAATAGATTTACAAAATGGTTAAATGATTTATGAATATGCTTATGATTAGTGAAACAAAAAATATTTATGAAATGGGATAATGAAATATGCAAATGGATAAATAATGGATAAGTAACTAAATGCTTATGTAAATGGATTATGGTTATGAATAAATGCTTAAAATATTTTAATGGATAAATGATAAATGATTTTTAAAATGAAATTAAATGATATGAATGAATGGTTATAAATAATTTAATGGATAAATAATAAATGATTTAAATGATTTTATGAATATGGTGATATGATTATGTGGATGATTAAATGAAATATGTAATGGATAAAACGATTAAAAGGAAATTTTATGTGTCTACATTTTTCCCCTCTTTGAGACAATGTAGCATGTCGCATTGTTTCAAAGAAAAAGATATGCCCCAATGTAAGAAATAATGAGGAAGGATGATGAGGAGGTAGAGGTAGCCCCCTCAAGAGGATAGGTGGGTTCCAAGAACATGAATGTGCTCTCGAAATGGATGAGAGGACTTAGAAGATGAAGGAGAAAAATGACAAAGGGAAATTGTTAAGGATGATGAAGAAAAGATGCAATGGTGAAGGGAATGGATAATGACAGATGAAGGTGATGAAGCTTCGTGTGCTTTACAAAGTGCTTTATCATCATAGAGTGGTAAAATGTGACAAATGGACAACTAATACCATGGTATGACATAGACCAAGGTGTGGAAGGTCATTCATTTGTAAAACAGACAGTCACAGACAAACCAAAGACAACAATCAAATAAAGGATGAGTCATGACACATCATCACTCCTCTAAATCCTTCATGGGACATCCTTGAGGTGGCTAGTAACATGACCGAAGATAATCTAAAAAAATAAGACAAAATAGACCAAAAAGGTCAACAACCATTCATATTATTTTCGAACAGGTGTTTTCTAGTGTGTTAATTGATGAAGTGAGTGGTAGATGGATTTTTTTGACAAGGCCTAGTTTCAAGAAAAGAAACATGTCATATAAGACGTCAAGTCTGGTTTCGATCATGCAACTACCTATATAAGGAAAATGACAAAGTGTGACAATGACAAGGTCTGGTTTCAAGAAAGAAACATCTTGTATAAGACCATTTGTTTTAATCAATTTGACTGCTTTGATTGATTTTACAAATGATTAATTTAACTTGGAGACTTGTTGGCTAAATTTTCTTGTTAATTCAAGATTTTTGTTAGAAATGCAGATGATTATGTCGTGTCTGAGTTGACAATGTCTAATTTATTTTGACTAACCTAGCAAACCCTAAAAGGATTAACCTAGGGGACCTCAGGGACACATTGATAAATGGCCTTGCCTATGTCTAGTCATAGAGGCAACGTAGTTCAACAAGGACAAAGACTGACATGACTGATTTTGACTCTACTACTTTGGGATTTTTGGAAGTTATCTCAATGTTTTTGGGTTTTGACATCTTTTGATTTTTTTTGAATTTTGGGAATATTTGATTCTTTTGGATTTTTTTATGACATTTTATGATTTTTATGGATTTTTTTAAGCATAGTGACTTCCAATGATGAGTGCAAACTCTAGTCCAAGTCAAGGATATTTCCCTAGTTGGGTATAAGACAAACCAATAGGGATGGGATGTGATAAGTTTTATCATGAACAGATGATGTAGGAAAAATATGCAAGATGTCAACCTTTTAGGAGTCATGATATGGATGACAAGGCCTGATAATGGATTTCAAATGGGAGATGATGGAAACTAAAGGTATTAGTATGAATTTAGGCGAAAGACCAAATAGAGTGATAGTAGATGACAAAGCAAAGATTGACTACTCATGGTGCCTGTTTGCCAGGTTTTCACCATGGTACTTATTCAAGGTTCCTATTACTAGGTTTTCACCATTGGACCAAATTTTTCTTTTTACTTTTTTTGTCACCAAGATTCCTATTTGCCAGGTTTTCATCAGGGTGACCATTTTTTAGGGACTTTTTCTCTTTTTTTGTTTTTTTTGGACTTTTTATCTTCTTTCTTTTTGTATTTTTTAAGGATTTTTTCTCATTTTTTAATATTTTTTTAAGACTTTTTCTCACTTTTTTGTAAAGATCTAAAATGAAAACCAGAAAAGCCTTCCACAGAAGAGAAAATTAGAAAAAATAGAGCTATTGCAAAAGATGTGCAACATAATATTATTCAGGAATACTTAATTACAAGATATGCTTTGCTTTATAAAAGAAAAGATGCATAACCCTAATCTTATCTTAAGCAACAAGATATCTCAATAAGATAAGGATGAGAATAATTAACCTAGGAATTAAATATTACCTAAGTAAAGTTATGCAAGTGTAATTAAATATTAATTACACTAACACCCCCCCATAAGTGCAACTTAGGGAGACTAAAAAGCATGCACCTAAAACTAAGATGAATGCAAGAAAGCATGAATGAATGGGTCCTGGTAACAAGGCTTAATCAAATACCCAAGTATAAAAGAAATAATGAGGTAGAGAAGGAAAACCCAGTGGGAGAAAACCCACTACAATGAGATAACTGCTACAAAGAAACATTGGAAGAACACTATGGAGTAACATTGGAACCACAATCTAACAAGGAAAGATACTTTTGTCTATAAAAAACCAAAAATTGAATCATAATGTGACAGTAGACCCAATTCCATGGAACACTGGAAAACTCACAAACTGGAACAACCCTGGAATCTGTGAAGCAACAGTAGATGAAATGAAGAAAAAATTTGGAAACTGTGTATCTCGATGCCGATGCCAAACCATGACTAAAAATCTTCCATGTGAAGTACCATGAATACTTTGGAACATTAACCATAAAAACATGGCCCTCAAACTAAGAAGGATCTAAACCAATGCAGATCAAAAAACATAATCTCTCAACTGAAGTGTGAACCGATGAATCTGATATGTGTCAAACTAGAGCAAAAATTTAGCCAAAAGAAACTAAGAAACCAGATAACCCATACGAGTTGCCAACAAATCAAGATGAATATGGAGATCAAAGTGCATGCACACTCTAATTAGATTATTATGCAAGAAACCCCCCTTATGAAACTTTATCTTAGCTCATTTATTACAATAACCCAATGATTGTAAAAGGAGAGAATGCTAAACATGCATAAACTAAAAATAAAATTATGTGGTACTGAAATGAAGTACAGATATTCAAGTTTCACCTTTTCAACTGCCAAAACATCCAAGTAATCTCCAAAAAACCCGTCGGAACAAATTTGGAATGAATATAAACTCGAGACAGATATATAAAAAATTTCATGGATGGAAAAATAGAGCTCGTCAATACCTTTCCAATGCCGCAAAAAAGATGAAAATTAGAGATCGTGGCAAAAATTTATGAACTCAGAAGCCAAAAGTAAAAATTTCACTTCAAATAGAAATAAATTCATATAAATAGAAAACTACTGAAAAATAACCTGCACCACTAGAAAGTTCTCAGAACCATATTTTCGGTGATATGTCATTTGCTCAATTTTGATACCGTATGCCCAAGTTATACCCAAAAGAAAAAAAGTGCTCCTTTAGGGAAAATCAAGGCTAGGAGAGGGCTTGGAGTGTCATATGGCCAGGTGATGTCACGCTGATGTGAGCACTTCACAGGAAAAAAATTCACAGCCTGGAGGCCGTCGAGGCAAGAAAACGCCCCTATCAAAAGAAAAAATTTGGCACCGGTATATTCTAAAGCTGGTCAAAATATTCCAGAACTATCGCCAAAATCCCCAAAGAATATTCTCTTATTGACGGATCTGGGTGTGGGCCCTTCGTCATCAATATGACTTGTGTTGGGGCTAGGCAGTTGGGCAGGGGCTGGGCGCATAGTGCCTAGTCCCCCCACATGACTAACAATGGAGGTATTGAAACCCTCAGGGGCTGGCGAAGGTCCCCCAATCCTCCATATGACCGAGGTGGCCTGTGCTGGAGCCCTCAAGGGCTAAAAACAACCCAATGGTGTGAAAGCTGAGCAATGATGGACTAGTGGCCGCCAGGTGGCGGGTTTCTTCTGAACTGGAGGCATCAGTCTGAACTTCAAAAAAATGTGTTTTTTTTTTAAATTTGATTTTTGAGCATCGGGAAGGGTGTTGGGAAGGTCATACAGCACCCTAGGGAAAATTTGTTTGCCTCAGAAAAAACTTTCTCTGAAAGAAATGAAACAAAAGGCAATCTTAGGGCTTTTGGCCACTGCAAACACAATGTTGACCTACGTTTGTGCCCAAAGTGCCCTAAAAAATGAGCTACCCCTAGAGCTTGCGAAAAATATCTGAGCTTGAAACCCTCACAGATCTGGAAAATGATGGCCAAAATCTACAAAATAAAATCCAATCCCAACTTTTTCCAATGCTCTGAATCCAATGGTGAAGCCCGATCTGATCCAAAACTCCTCATAAATAAAATTAAGGAATGATACCCTCGAGGAATCCCGAACGAACTCTGTAATAATTTTCTCAAAAATCTAAGAAGGGCTTGCAAATCAAAGCTTTGATACCATGTTAGAAACCAAGATCTAAAATGCAAACTAGAAAAGCCTTCCACATAAGAGAAAATAAGAAAAAGAAGAGTTATTGCAAAAGATGTGCAACATAATATTATTCAGGAATACTTAATTACAAGATATGATTTTCTTTATAAAAGCAAAGATGCATAACCCTAATCTTATCTTGAGCAACAAGATAGCTCAATAAGATAAGGATGAGAATAATTATTTTTTCTCATTTTTTTTGTATTTTTTTCCTGATCTTGTGTGGATGACCGTGTTGGATGAAAGGACCCAATCGGGATGAGGATTACAAGTGGAAAATATGAAGGATGATAGATGTGGCAAATGAAAGAGGCTATGGTAGGGTCTCTAATGTTCACACTACGTGGGCCATCAGGCTTCAACCAAAAAGGAGCTTGGACAACCAATTAGTTAGAGTACGAGAAGGGGTTGTCATGAAAGATACATTGAAAGACATTGCCAATGGAGGGATACGATGGATATGTGAACATGGATAGATGGAATGGAATATATGGTATGAGTGCGAGTGACACGGATGGAGACCTTGGATCAACAAGATATTTTTTTTATTTTTTGGCTTGATAGATGCCTCCAATGATTTTTGATGGAGACATACTTGGATATTAACTTTTTCTCATTTTTATTTTTGAATTTTATTTTTGATTTGTCTAATAGCTTTTTATTTTGGCTAGGGGACTCATCTTTATCTTCTTTTGATTTTGATTTTCCAATAGTTTTTTATTTTGGCTAAGGGACTTTTCTTTATCTTCTTTTGTTTGCATTATATCTTTTGATTTTTAATCTCCTTTTAAAGATAGCTTGTTCATTGGAGCTTTTTTCGTTATTCTTTTCTTGAGCTATAACTTGTTGATCCATGTCTATGATGTGAGTGGATGTGAGTGAGATGAAGGAAGTCGGTGAAGTGATAGGGATGTTTAGTGGATGAATGGGAGTGGTGATGCCATTAATGGAATCTTTGGGGCTATCCTTTTTGGGTAAAAGCACAAAGTTGTGTCACACTTTCAGCCAACTTATCAACACAACTGAATTTAAGTATTTCTAACTAAAAATCAATTTTGGTCAAATATATGATCTAGTAAGATTCATTCTAGCTAAGTTAGATGCTTCCACAACTTTTTCAACTAAAATTGTTGGCTAAAAATGTGTGGAGCATCACTTTGAGTCCAATTTACCAAAAGAAATAAATTATTTGAAAAACTTGAAGTTTCAATAACTCTTGCTAATGTAAACAACATTTTTCTAAAAATATAAAAATACCCTTTTGTAGATCCATAAGTGCAGTTTTCAAAAATATATTTATTTTAAAATTTTAATTATTTTTTATATTTTATCTTTTATTTTTACTAAAATTAGGTTTTTAGCAAAAAATATAAGGTTGATTACTATGCCAAGGAAAAATACTAAAACTTATTAAAAAAAATTGAAAAAAATATGATGCACTAGATAAGAGAATCTATTTTAAGATGGTATAATTTTGTTTCCATTTTAGATAAATATTTAATATGAAAGTTGACGTCCGATGAAAATAGTTGTTTTTTTATTCACGCACATTTTAATATTTATTTAAAAATATATATTTATCAAAATTGGAAAAAAATATATCCATGCACTACAATTTCAAGTTATAAATACACTCAAAAAATTTGAAAGAAAAAAAAATTACTATAAAAAGTTTGATGTCCCATGCAACTTCATTTTTTAGCATTTTATCAACAACTAAATTATAGTTTTAATTTATTACAAACTAGTTTAAAATAAATTTTTATATTTTAAAAAAAAATACAAACATAAAATATACTAAAAAATACATATTTTAGTAGTTTACATCATTTCAAAATTCAAAACATATATGCCACTTTTTAGTGATTCAAGTTTAAAAATTGGATCAATGTTGGTCGTTTCCTTTATAAAGTGTGACACAGCTTTGTGCTTTTACCCTTTTAGTATTGTTAACATCAAAGGACTCTTACACATCATTAAAGACTTAGCAATATGGCTTAGTAGAGGCGAAAATTGGAGATTCATATCCTAGCCTAGGGTAGGTGGGATGGAAGGATGATTATTGGATATCCTCAACAAGGTCATGATCAAAGGGGGGTTATCGTAGATGTCTTGGTCAAACAGAGGGTTATCATAGATATGAAAATATTGAGTGGAAGTAGATATGGCAAAGTTTTATGTATCATCAGGGTCCCAAAAGGTTTCAATCCAAGCATGACCATCTTTTTTGCATTCTCGTTGTAGCTATCTTGCCATCATTGTTTGAATTATGAACCTTCTTAGCGACATTATTATCTTTTTCCAATAAATTATCCATACGGTATTCTCCACATCCCATGTCATCAATTGGACCTTGTAGTTGGATGGTGGAGTAAATGTAGTGGATGACTTGGTCAATGAAGATGGATCAATATAACGAGATGATGAGGCTTCTTGGTTGACATGAACTTGGAATTGAGTTGTCCCTTTTAGATTACTGCAATATTGAAATGGGTTCGGATCACCTACAACTACAATTCCAGCTCATAAAGAAACTTTAAACATTGATGATATATCGATGGAACAAATTTCATTGCATGGATCCATGGTTGGCCAAGGAGTAGGTTATATGGTAGCTCAAGATTCAGGACTTGGAATGTGGTATCTAGTACTTCAGGTCCAACCTTGATAGGTAGTGTGGTAATACCCTCAGAAGAACATTCTTCATCATCATAGGCTTTGATGACAATGCTCTTAGATGTATCCATACATATTTCAAATAGGCCCAGTTCCTTCACTAGTTTTAAAGTGCAATCCAACTCTTCCATCTACTAGGACTCGTTTGACCTTGCATTTATTAATTAATACCTCAAGGTGTAATGGGTCATTATGGTTTGAATTGGATGTAGAGTAATCTTTATCAAAAAAGCAGACATGATGGGTTTTGGCCAAGTATCCAACAATGAATTCAAATCAATTGACGTCCAGGTCCATAGGGATAGAGGTTTCTTTCAGAGCCTTATCAAGGATACCTTTGTGTTTAGGTGATACGCGCAAATGATGAAGGATGGAAATTTATGCAGGTGTCTTTCCTAATTGGTCAACAAGGTTATATTGGGCTTTGGACAGTGGCTACTTTGGAGGAGGAGCATATATAGTAATCTTAGCTCTACAAGTGGTAACAACAATTTCAGGTTGCTTCTTAATGGTGATTGTATTAACCTAATCATTAGGAGCTTGGGGGTGTTTAATAATTGTGTATTCAAAAGAGGTGTTGGTATAATTGGCATGGTTTTCTATCTTTTGACCCAAACTAGAGGCTTTTCCATGGTGTTGCAATGAATTCTTGAAAATCGTATGATCTTTATTGGAAGTTTGTTATTGTCCCTCAACCTCTATGGTACCATTTTCGATTAGGTCTTGAATCATGTTCTTCAACTGATAGAATGATGAGGTCTTATGCCCTTTGATTTTGTGGTATTCACATAAAGAATTGTCATCCCACCAAGAAGATTTGAATTGTCCTAGGTTATATGGTTTGGGCTCTTGGAGTTGTATGAAATTTGATTGTACTAGCTTCTTTAGGATGAATTCAATGGGATCCAGTAAAGGAGTGAATTATTTTCATGGGTATTTTCTTGCTTGTCTTGGGGAATCTCTTTCTTGTTTATTTTGGATTGCATTTTCCATTGGTGTGGGGATGTGTGATGCATTTTTTTGTATCTAAGGTCCTCAAAGTGTCAGAATGGGAACATTCCTATTGACCACCTTTGCATCAACAACACCATCATTGGTCACATGTTTGTTTCTTGCCCAATATTTAGCTTTGTCATTGGAGGAAGTTTGTTGTGTACTTTTATTCCCATATGAAATTTCACCTTGTACAATTAATACTTTTTCCACGGTCATACCTTTTTTCTACCAAGTTTGAAAATTTTGTACAACATTGTACTTGTAGTCAATGTTTTAATTTAGATATGAAACTCTCAACAAACATGTTAAATTTTTTTTCTTAGTAATTTCAACAAGACATTGACTTGCCATGCTACACCATCTTTGGAAAAAGTTATTGAAATTTTCACCCTTGTCTTGTGTCATGTAGCATATGGTGGCTATTGTGATATCATTATCAATGTTATAGGCATATTTTTCAATGAACTTGTTTGATAAGTCATCCCATGATTTTATAGATCCTTTAGGTAGTAATGCAAACCATTCAAGTGCAGGATTGACAATACTTCTAGGAAACAGTCTAATCAAGTAACTGTGTTCAAAGGCCACATTTACACACATCGTAGGAAATTCCCTTATGTGTTCAAGTGGATTTTTCTTTCCCTTATATTTAGTGAATTTAGGTATAATGTACCCATGAGGGAAAGGTGACATGTAAATGCTAGGATTGTATGGATATGGATGTAAATCATGTGATGTGTACATTTTTTTGTTTGATAGTTTGCATTTCTTCCATTTGTTTTTGTAAAGAAGCCACTTGAGAATTCAAGGCATCTATTATAGGATTTTGGGTGACATTATGTTGAGGTCCCATGGTTGTATTATGTTGAGATGACATGTGGTGCATGTAGGATGGATTTTGACCGTGGCCATAAGTATGAACATGTGATGTATATGTTGGAATGTGTGAGGTGGCCATGTTGTATTGTATTTGTCCATGTGGATTTTGATGTCCAAAAGAGGATCCATATGGTATGTTGAAAGGGTTTGATGTTTGTGTTGTTTTTGATCCTTGTCCTTGTTGAGAAGAGTTATGGCCATGTGAAATTTTTATGTTTTGACTAGATGGAATGTTCATGTTTTTCCCTTGCAAGATGTTGGTATTGACAAGAGGACATTGTGAAATGGTGTTTGTTTTCGATTGAGATCCTTGGATAAAAACCTTTCTTGGCTTAGGTTTACCGAGGATGTTAGATGTGGATACCCCTATGGCCTTATATGATGATCCAAAGGAAGTAAATGTTGAACCCAAGGGTTGTGTCATGAATAATGGTTGTGATGCGGTTTGTGTCATGGACTGTGTCGATGTTGGTGGTTGTGGTATTTTGGCTTGTCACTTCAATAGGTATGGAAACTATAAGTTGTGGTGAAGATTGTCCTTGGATTGTTTGTTTGTTGTCTTTTGGTGGTGTTGCAACATGCAAGGTATCAAAATCAAATCCTTGGGGTAATTTAACTCCTTCATGCAATAGCTTAGCCAAGAATCTTTGAGGGTCTAGCATGACAATTTCATCCAATAGAGAGGAAAATTTAGGATTTTGAGCAAGGGCCTCTACCTCTTCCATGTATACATTTCCATCTTTATCCCTAATGAGGAATTGTTCAAAAAGGTTTGTTATCTTTGGTTGCTCGTGAGATGAAAGTCCCAAATTTTTGTTGTCTTATGTTCCAAAAGTGTTATCATGTGGATCATTAGATGTGTTTCCAACATTTAAAGTGGTAGTGTAGCTGTAAATGTCCTCATCATCATGAAATAAATTCATGGCTTTGCACTTCTTTTGTAATCTAGTTTCAACCATAAGAAGATTTGCTCAAAATGGGGAATGCAAATGATATGAGATTAAGACTATGTTTTTGGTATTTTTGGAATAAGATATGCCTAAATGTAATGAAACTATTTTTGGTATTTCTGGTATTTGGAGAATGTCTAAATGAGGTAATGATAACTTCACTATAATCTAAAGTATGACCAAGTCTAAAAGGGGAATGATGCTAATGCAAAGGTTTATGAAAAATATGATATGCAGTTGAGATGAATATAGTATGAACTATGCACCTTTGTTGTGAAATTTAAGGAAGGAGTTACTAGCCAACCTAGGATAGTAAAATGGTGAAAAAGATTTGTATTTATATGCAATTCTTCTAATTTCTAAAAAATCAAATACTAATAGCTAAAAAATAAATTCAAATTTTCAAATAATAAAATATCTACACCAACATATTCAAATTGGAGCCAAAAATGGCTAGACAAGGGTGTTGGGCACCCTCATTTAAATTCATCATTTTTGAGGTCTTAAACATCAAGGGTAAATATTAAATGCTTATTTTCATTTCCATTGTTTGATTTTTCAAAAATATTTATAAAATGGACAATTAAATGCATAATTAGGTCCAAGCACATAAGGTGGAGCTAAACCTAGTGTGAAATTTTCAAAGGTGACAATTTTCATTGCTACCTTAATTATTGCCAATAAAGTGATAAGGAGGATGATTGTTCATTTTAAATATTTAGTAATCTCTTGTTACTCTATATATTGAAATAATGTATCAGAGTTTGAATACTATATATTAAAATTTAATGTAGAATCGTTATGTAATTAAACTAGTTTGGGAGGTAGGAATTCATTTCTTTTGTGTTTCCACACTCCAATAGGATGGAATGCTCTTAGGTTTCATCACCTTCCTTGGAGATTGACAAGGATAAATCCTAATAAAATTATCTAGTCAACAATATAGTAATATGACACTAATTTTTGTGGGTTGCCATTTTATTACTAAGTGAATGGGCTAGCAAACCCTACTTACTAGGTTTTCTAAATGTGATGTATCATTTATGCTCATTGTATCCATTACCCAAATTAGACTTTTGGGGCTTGGTATAATTGGTTCATTTTGAGTGATAAAGGTGGTAAGATCTAATTATAGATATTGATGTCCTTAGATGGACGTGTTATAGGTAGGCTTGCTAAACAAGGAATGGTCTAACAATTTTGTATTTGTTGTTAAGTAATATTAACTATCGAGAATAATTTAAATGAACCTTGTTGCAGTAAGAAATAATAATTAATAAAACCATGGTTATGGGAACCTTTGTGTAGACATCCTTTAAGAGACTATGTAAGTAGAACTATGTGTGACCTCGATCTTGTTTGGAAGTGGGTACGTAGGAATTCCTTAAGCAAATGATGCCCCTATGATCTCAAGTCCTTGAGGGGATGGTTTAGGGGGTATAACTCCAAGATATGGGGTTGTTCTTATCTTTTTGACCTTCCCTCCTCCATAAGCTTCAATTTGAGGCTGAAATGGGTACTAGATGGGTATGAACAAGTAAAGGAAATCTAATAACTTGTATTTAATATGTACATGGTGTGCTTTTGAAGAATAAATTGAATGAAGTAAGGGATTTGATTACTTTATAGTTTGTATTTGATTATTTATACATTTTGGGTAAACACCATCTAATGTTGGATCCATGTAACTTTTATGTGTTTGTGAAATCCAACTCCATATCTAGATGTCTTTATGTATAAGATCTTGGATTTGTTGATTAAAATTTACTTTTATAGGTCACATGATGAGTATTGTGAATCATGTTATGTATAACCTACACAATTGTGATCCTCTAGGGTATTTGAGCAGTGATAGGCAATCATTGGGTCCCATATCAATGATCGATGTCTAGGCTATTGCTAGCGATTAGTTGACATTCACTTGGTTCATGGAGGCATATTTCTAGGGGCCACCTTGATTATGATATGATAACAATTAGAAAGTTGTCATTCGGCATGCCAATGGTGAATTCCTCGAGCTATTTTTGTATCTTTTGGATTTGTCAACATTCACCTTTAATTCATAGAGGTGGATTTCTAGGGGCTATTCAAGATTTGATATGGTATTAGTTGTATGAGTAGTTACCCTATCATGTTGGTAATGATAATTGAAGCTAATTTTTGTATCAAGAGGGTTAACTGGTAGTCACCTAAAGCATGGGGGTGATTGATGTTGGAGGTTTTACCTAGGTTGTGAAGAAGATAGTTGGAAATATCACTAAGGTCACAAGGTGGTACTTGTAGGAAACTACTTCTTCTTGGGTAGGCATACTTGTTGTCAATTTCCTATAAGCGATTGAAGTTGGAATCCACCAGGCTAGATAGGTTCACTACTTGTGGAAATCTTTGGGATGAAAGATGAACCCCCCTAGTGTAGTATGGGATGCACCAACTTCCCCTTCCTAGTTGTCAAATTGTATACTTGGCCTCATTGGGTTTACGATGGACCCTCGAAATAGTATGGGATACACCTTGAATCCTCTTTCTAGTTTTTTCATGGTGCAGAAGACCAAATAAAAGGATGGGATATATGGTGTAGTGTGCAATGCACTAATAATTCTTTTTTATCTAGGATGCACTAAGTAAAAATGTTAGCTAGCCATTGTGGAGGTGTCAATCACTGTGTATATGTGATGTGTGCTAAATCTAGTTAATCTTTTACTTGTGATATGTATTGATGTACTTGTGATGTGTAATGTGAGTTACTCATTGTTTTACTTGTGATGTGCATATGAAATAGTCATTGTTGTATTGTGATGTGCATATGAGCCAATCAATGTTGCACTTTTGATGTGTATGAGCTAGTCACCTTGTGTATATGTGATGTACGATTGAGATAGTCATTTTCTATGTGATCTTGGGATTATGGTATGATATGACTCTTGTTTATTTTTGTATGTTTGTACATTAAGGATTGGTAATGTTTGGTATGGACCAACACTTGATGGAAAACTATTATCATTATATTAAGTTGATAGTTTATAATTAATAGATAGTTATGGTTAAAGGTGAGATCATAGATCTCATATAGGAGAGAATTAACTCCCTCTAATAGTGGTAGGTGAACTACGAAGCCTCTAACTTCCCATGGGGAGATACATAGGTAGAGTCATCACAAATGAACCCTCAAGGTTTAGGTATGGGTCTAGGAATGACCCTAACCTTGGGAGCTTACCAATCCTGTTTGTAAACATATAAGTGGTGATGTCGAGTTGATGCCACTATGGTGATTGGAGAAGTTATGAAGTCAACACTTCAAATTTAGATGAAGGATTCTTGATCAATTAAGTTGGTAGTTGATGAGAATTGAATTTAAAAAAAAAAACTATAGTGACCGAAAGGCAGATTTTACAATTTTAAAAATGAGCTAGAACTTCAAACACCAAATTGACTGAACATAATTAGAAAAAAAGGTGTTGACATAAATAGAAATTGAATGAATAAATTATTGAATTTATTGTATGTCATCCTCAACATGGATTGAGATCTTGTAATTGTAAGACCTTGTTTCCATTTTCAACATCATTTATCTTTTTTAGATTCGATTAAGGTTTGTTTTATTTTTATTTATTTTTGGTATTCAAACAAAGCAAAGTAGAACCTGTTCTTTTAAGGATTGTTTTGTTTTACTTTTGTTGTTGGCTTGATAAAGTTGCATGACAAGATAGGAAGATACAAGTAAATTGTCCACTAGTCGGGCCCACACAATGACATTTACAAATTTTGACGTATTCGAGTGCTTCGGCAAAAGGAATGTTAGGGGAGAAGAGCTAATACATACACACCCAAATATGTGAGGTCCACATGGCTTGCCATATGGGCCAATAATTTTTTTTATCGAATACCCATTTTTAAAAATTATTATATAAACAATATAAAAAAAAAAATTCATTCCATTTTTCCATGTGGGAGGACCATATTGGTCCACGCAATTTACAAATATAAAAAATGACCTGTCAACCGATACGCGGGCACCTCGAGTGCCACATCCTACCTAGCATGACATCTGAAGGTGACAGCCTTACCATGTCAACTTCTCTCAATCTGCCACCCTAAGAATCCACTATGTCACATTTATCACTCGCTGCCACTTCCTATACTTCTCGACTGTCATGTTGAATGCAAGTCTCCTCTCCTAAGATCCATTCCACCTCACATTTTTTTGAGCTAACCTACATTGAATGCTCACAATGCCTCACTCTTGTCACCAACTTTTTAGCCTTTTATTCTAGCAATTTTTCATTCTTTCTTCACTCGAATGCCACAACCTACTCAGGTCATCATCTACAATCTTGAAACCTCAATCCATAACCTTTGATGCTTGAAGACCGGTTTGTATTTGGGTAGAATCCGATTAGGAGATGGGTACATGCCAGTTATTGAATGTTACCAGCAGCTCAACTTCAGCCATGCAAGCAACAAACATGTTCCTTGCTGCCATGAACAAGTTCCTCATTGTCATGCTCAGGATTCAACTACTATCTGAGTTGTGCATCGAGTCATTTGACCCAGGTGAGCTTGCTCACCAAGGCTCACCATTATTTAGTTCTTTTAGTTTTGTTTGCAATTTCTATTTGTTTTATGCAACTTTCGGTTTTCTAGAAATCATTTTTTGGTTGAAGTTTAGTGTTTATGAACACTGTCCTATTTGTGTTCATAAACACACTGAATCTTTGGAAATTAATCTTTTTTTCAAGCATCGCTCTCTTTAAAGAATAGATAATAATATTGTTGGTTGTTTCCCTGCAATTGAAATTTCTAGGGTTGTTTTCTTCTTTCATTAATAATATTGTTCATTGTTTCCTTGCCATAGATGAAGTTGTATTCTTGTTTATATGGGTTCTGCTCTGTAGGGTTTATATTGAAAATATTACACTCATATTTTGGCATCTCTCTTTCATTAGGGTTTATTTTGAAAATATAACACTCATAGTTAGTATTTATGTTTCCCTAGGGTTTATTTTGCAAATATTACAGTCATAGTTTTACCATTTTTGTTTCATAGGTTCTACATTATCATATACTCTAGTTATCATATTCCTTCTCATATGTTCTCCATTATCATTAACTATGGTTATCCTATTCTCATAGGTTCTACATTATCATTGGACTATGCTTATCATAATCTCACAGGTTCTACATTATCATTCACTCTACTAATCGTTATCTCATAGGATCTGCATTATCATTGACTATGCTTATTGTATTCTCATAGGTTTTGCATTATCATCGACTTTTCTTATCGTTTTATCATAGGTTCTACATTTTCATTGAGTTAGGTTGTGTTCTCTATTTCATAAACCAAAAATAATAATGTGGGTTAATATTTTTTAGGTTTTGCTTCATCTTTTTAGTCACTTAAAAAAATATGTTGTTTCTAAGCCATAGATAAATATGTTGGTGTTATTTTTTTATGGGTTCTGCTCCATCGAAGAATTCATATACATTTGTGATAATTGTTAAAATATTACTATTTTCCACTCCTAAGCTTCGAAAATAGTTGACTACATTTTTAACTTTTTATAGTCAAAATAAATAGACTTATAGGTTTTGCATTGTCATTCACTATGCTTATCATATTCTCATAGATTATGCATTATCATTGACTCTTCTTATCTTATTCTCATAGGTTTTTCATTATCATTTAGCTGGGTTGTGTTCTCTATTTCATTAACCAAAACAATTAATTTGGTTTAATCTTTTTTAGGTTTTGCTTCATCTATTAAGTGACTTTAAGAATGTATGTTGTTTTTGTGCCATAGATAAATATGTTGGTGTTTTTTTTTATGGGTTCTGCTCCATCAATTTAGTCATATACATATGTGATAATTTTTATACTCTTAATGTTTTACATTCATAAGCTTTATATTGTTCTTCATTACAACCATTGCATTCATGGGTTAATGTTCATGTTCTGATTAATGTTGTTTAGTACCACTTCTATGTGCCATTGATAAAATTGAGGGTTTAGGTTTTTTATACGTGCTTCTTCATTCATTCATTAATGCTATTTTCTTTAGGTGAAATTCATTAAATTTGGGGTGTTATGTTTTCCAATGGTTAGGATTCATCAATTCAGACATCCAATAATTGGAGGTTTTTTTATTTGCATTACAAAAATTTGGGGGTCTTAGTTTTCACATAGGTTTTGCTTGATTAGGTACCCTAGATATTTTTGGGGGTGTTACCTTGTTTGTAACTTCAACTTCGTCATGGTTAGTCTTCCTTTTTTCTACCAGTTTTAGGTGTCATTTGGAATTTGGTGGGTGCTATGTTTTTCATAGGTTACATTTCATCAATTCATTCACCAACTATGTAGCCTATTTTTGGTGTCAATGATAAATATAGGGGTGTTACGATTATCATATGTGCTACTTCATTAAATTTGTAAATCTATTGTTTGTATCTTTTTTTAGGTGCCATTGATTATTTTGGGGGTGTTATCTTTTGCATAGGTTACTTTCCATCAATTTAGTCATCCAATTAATTTAGCTTTTTTTCGTGCCTTGGAAACATATGGGGGTGTTCTATTTTTTTTTAGGTTTTGCTTCATCAAATTTGTCATGCATATATTGTACCTTTTTAAGGTAGTATAGATAATTTTTTGGGTCTTCTCTATTTTGTAAGTTCCACTTCATCAATTCAGCCATCTATTCTACCAATGAATAATTTTCCACAGTGGTACGCCAGTCCTCCGCAAGTTAGGAAAAAAATCTTGCATAAAAAAAGCACGATGATATCAAACACATGTTGGATCTCAAATGCATGTTTACTCGTTTATATATATGTATATGCATATATATAGAAATATACATAGACATATGTATATGTATATTAGATATTAAATTCACACGTAATTGTATTTATTTTCAAACAAAACAATTACATGCTAGTGCAGCCAAACATGATGAAGTGTATCCAACTTGTATATGCTTACGGTCTTTGCATTTTCTTTATATATATATGCATATGTATAGACATATACATATGTATATGTATATGTATATGAATATGTCTATATATATATATATATGTATGTATATATGTATGTATGTATGTATGTATGTATATGTATATGTGTATGTGTATATACATATACATACACATATACATGTACACATATACTACTTTGACAACATCCTGTGTATTTTTCGAGCCAACCTGCATCCAATGTTTCTAGTGCCTCACACACTTGTCAACTTTATAGCCTTTCTTTCTAGCAACTTCTATTTTTTCTTCACAATGATGGCAATGCATGTGTATGTATGTGTATGTGTAAGTTTTTGTGTATTTCTATGTCTATTTCTATGTATGCATGTATGTATATGTCTATGTCTATGTAAATCTATATGTGTATGTGTATGTGTATGTTTATGTCTATGTCTATGTCTATGTTGATGTCTATGTCCATGTATATGTCTATGTTTATGTCTATGTCTATGTTTCATTGAAGTCTTTGGATTTGTGTTCATGGTTGCACCACTATACACTTTACGTTGTTTTCTACAAGGCATTGTTGACAACTATTCTATAGCTTCCCAATGTGTGCCAGCCACCTCCACCACCTTTCCCCCGGCCGCTAGAAAATTTGTGATATGGAAGGGTTGTTGGCTAGCCGAGAGGTTGTTGGCCTTAATTGTAATCTACAAGGTGTTGTTGGCTATCATCCTCTATCTTAAATGGTTATAATATGGAGCTATAGATCTGCAGTCAACAATGCATTTTTCTCAATGGCATAGACAGTTCAATTTTTTTGGTGACTTTAGAATGTTGATTTTTTAAATGTCCATATATGTCAATGCAACTTTTGAGACATATACATTAATGTGGAATTTGTTTTGCAACTCCAAATAAATATATTCCATCTATTGGATGTGTCTATGTATATGTCTGTGTGTATGTCTATGTCTATGCCTATGTGTCTATGTCTATGTAAATCTGTATGTGTGTGTATGTGTATATGTATGTGTATGTGTATGTGTATGTGTATGTCTATGTCTGTGTGTATGTCTATGTCTATGTTTATGTTTATGTAAATCTATATTTATATGTGTATGTGTATGTGTATGTGTATGGTTGCGTGTATGGTTGTGTGTATTATATGTATATGTAAATGTGCATGTGTAAATGTGTATGTGTATATGTAAATGTGTGTGTGTATAGATGTGTGAAAAGGTCTTAAGTGGACAACCTTGCCACATCTACTTCTCTTATTCAACCACCCTAACACTCCACTGTGTCGCATTTATCACTCACTTCCCCTTGCTATACTTATCTACTATCGTGTTTAATTCACTTATGTCTATGTATATGTATATGTGTATCTGTATGTGCATGCTTCATAAATTCAGAACTACAACAATTGTATCTTTCATAGGTTCCATTGATTAATTTGTGAGTGTTCTCTACTTTATATAATGTGCACCTATATGTCAGTCATCTACAACTTAAAATTAAAAAAAAATCATCCATAAATAGGCACAATGACATCAAACATAAATCAGATTTAAAATGCACACTTAATAACATTCATTTCAAAACAAGACAAGTACATGCAAGCAGCAAAACATGATGAAGTGTATCCAGCTTGTATCTAACATATAACAAGTAGCATTCTAACATGGAATTTAAATATCCCAAACATTAAGACATGCACCCTTCTCCGTAAACTGGTAAACCCAACGGTTGCACCAATACAGGCATGGCTTTCACATTAATCATAACTACACAACGTAAAAAATGTTCCAAGTCAACACAATTCAAACCCATCTCATCCATATTTGAGCAACTGGAAAACCCATTACTACCATGTTTCCCATCATAGCATAACCAAACCAACAAGCAAATGCATCTTCCTATCTCATCAATCATGAAACCTACAACACATATCAACTTCAATTTGTCCCATCTCGCCATGTAGGGTGCGAATGTAGTTGTGGTGAACTCCAAAATCCCATTTGCTTCCATTTTTACAAGCTATAAGGCACACGTTATTAAATACAAAATTATGGAAATAATTTCAAACAATCCACCAAACCAATCAAAATCAAGAATTAATGGCTGAAATCAATCAGATTCACCAAACAACCATCAATCAGATTCAAATAATTCCCAATTCAAATAGCCATGAAAACCTTCAAGTATTCACATGTATTAACATAGAACAATAATGAGTAGTAAAGCTTTGTTAGAATTTGTACTTAGGGGACCTAGTTTTCCTAAGGCCTTTGATGGTTGCCAATGTAGCATTTCACAGTTGAAAGGTCCAATTGTGGACAAAGTGCAATATAGACAACCATTACAAAGACTTTGGGAAAATCAAGTCTCCCTAAACCATTACATCTTGTAGCAATTGCACAAAATTTGACACTACAAATTGTGTTTACTATTTGTATGGTTGGAATTTACAATTCTTTTCATGGTCCCAACATGAAGATCTACTATTCAATTAATTTTGGGGGGTTCTCTTTTGCATAGGTTATCCTTCATCAAATCAGCCCTGCAACAATTCTATCAATTTTAGGTGCCTTTAATTAATTGCAAGTGTGTTCTATTTTATAGGTGCTTTGATTCATTTCGGGGTGTTATCTTTTTAATAGGTTAGGGTACATCAATTGAATCATGCAACTATTGTAGCTTTGTATTTGAATCACTTAGGGGACTTGGTTTTGTGAAGGCTCTCTAATGGTTACCTATGTAGGAATTCACAATTCCAATGGAATTATGGACCCGTGCAGCATAGGTTACCATCAGACAAGCGTTCAAAAAATCAAGTCTCCCTAATTCATTATTGAATGCAAGAATACACATGACTCTCTAGGGGAGAGGATTCAATATGTGTGCATCCAATTTTCTACGATCTGTGTTAAAAAAAAAACCATATTTATATGAATAATTGATGAAGCACAATCAATGAAAAAGACAACCAATGTGTATGTGTATATAAATGTATATGTATATGTATACATATATGTATATGTATATGTATACATATTTGTATATATATATATGTATATGTGTATGTGTACATATATGTACATGTATATGTATATGTGTGTGTGTGTGTATACACGTATACATATATGTATACATAAACATATATGTACATAGAAATGCTTACATGTAGAACCTATGAAAAAGATAACCCCAAATTTATCTATGGCATCGAAACAACCAACAATATTATTTTTTACTGCAATGACAAATTGCAGCATTGCTTATATGCATTCATTTGAAAAATAGAACACCCCCAAATTTATCTATGGCACAGAAACAACATACAATGTTATGTATATGTATATGTGTATGTGTATGTGTATGTGTATGTGTATACATTTATGTATATTTGTGTATACATGTATATATATTTATATATATGTGCATATGTATATAGAATTGCCTATATGCAGAACCTATGAAAAAGAGAACAACCCCAGGTTTATGAATGGCATCAAAACAACCAACTATATTGTTTGTTACTAAAATGAAAAATTTCAGCATTGCTTACATGCATTCATTTGCATGACTGAATTGAATCACAACAAAATAATATATATGCATTCATTTACATTGAATTGAAGATGAAGCATCACTTATGAAAAAGAAAACACCACCAAATTCATCAATGGCACCTAAAAAATATAGAATAGTTGCATGATTAAATTGTATATGTATATGTCTATGTCTATGTCTATGTCTATGTATATTGGTATGTATATGTATATGTGTATGTCTATGTATACGTATATACATATACATATACATCTATATACATATGCATAAGTCTATGTATATGAATATGTATATACATATGTATCTATAGATACATATACATATATGTATGTATACATATACATATACATATACATATGTATATGTATATATGTACATATGTATATGTATATACATATACATATGCATATGCATAAATATATACATATATGTATATGTAACAATAGAAAGAAGCTACTTGTAACATTCACCAACTGGCATTTATACATCTCTTAACTGGAGTCTAAGCATCGCAGGTTGTGGTAAAGGTTTGAAACTTGCAGAGGATGAACTGAGCACGTAATTGCATACAAATGAAGAAAAAAGAAGAACTTTCTAGAATGAAAGGTTTTAAATATGGTGACAAGAGCAAGGCATTGGAAGGATTGAATCCAGGTTGGCTCAGAAAATATGTATGTATATGTGTATACATATGCATACATAGTATATAGATATGTATATACATATATATATATGTATATGCATATATGCATATGTATATGTATATGTATATGTATATGTATAGGTTGGTTGGAAAAATATTGTGGGGTGGCATGGAGCTAAGGAGAGGAGACTTGCATTCAACACAATAGTCGAGAAGTATAGGAAGTGGTGGCGAGTGATAAATGTGGCATATTAGATTCATAGGGTGGAAGACTAAGAGAAGTTTGTGTGGAAAGGTTTTCAACTTTGGACATTGTGCCATGCAAAAAGTGGCACCTAAGGTGCCTACATATCAGTCAATAGGTCATTTTTTCAAATTGAAAAATGCGTGGACAAATATAGTCCTCCCACATGGTAAAATGAAGGAATAAAAGGAATAGAAAATGACAAAATGTTAATGAAGAAGCAAACATTGCAAATCAAAAGAGTGACACATTGAAAATTACATAGAACACACATTGCAATATGATCATGGGTATTGTGCAAGATCATAATGAGCCAAAAAGTGGCGATATGATGGGTATGTGTAGGGTATGTGGCTGATGACTTTTTTTTAACCCAAAATTGATGAAACGAAAAGGGTTTTTAAAGATGATTCTCATTTTTGCACCAATATAAATTATGCTTTACTTTGAATTTAATAAATAATTATTATTCATTTTCTATTTAAATTACGACTATAGTCCTGATTGATAGGCTGATTGAAAAATATCTATAGCTTTCAAATAGTATCACATTTTTTGAATCCAAAACATGCGTCACATTCTATGTTTTGCATGCTATAGTATTAAAAAAAATAAAATTGAATTTCATGAAGTTTTGACCAATTTAAGGTGGTCAAACATACAAGTTTTTATATTTTTAAAAAGTTGTAATAAAAAATTCATAATTATTTATCTACTTGGAAAAAAATTTAAAAAATATATGCATCACATTTGGACATGAGTCCTCTACTTATATCTAAAATATTATAAAAAAATATTATCATTTTATTATGGTTAAGGTGGTTAGACAAACACCTGCTTCTTTTTTTTTCCCTAAATTTAACTACTACTCCATTGAAATTTCAAATTTTCACCAAATAGATTTTTTAAATAAACCTAGTAGTTTAGAAACTACATTCAATTTGCTACAAGTTCTATTCTTACATATTTTTGAAATAATATAGATAACTTATTCAAATTTTTACATCAAGTTTCCTAACTCTGATTTTTTTGATTTTTTGCCACTTAAGGGCCTATTTTTTCCATGATGATATTGTACATACCCTCATAATACATTTCAAATCAAAACAATAATGATACATCTTTAATTACCATAGATTTAAAACTATCAACAAAGAAGCATACATTGCAAATCAAAACAATAACACACATTGCAAATTACATACAACACTTTTTGGAATCTGATCAGATTTATCAAAAAATTACAACTATCCACAATTTCAGTGCATTTGTAAATATCAAAAATTCCAAAGTGTATGAAACTTGAATTGCATTTGTAAACCAAAAAAGGAAGCATCTAGTTGTTGTTGTTGTGAAATGGATCTTGGTTGGTTGGGGTTCTAATTGCCATGTTCTCATCCCCTTCCACTCGACGAGGAGTGTTGCATACATGAGTGGGACTTGGAGTGGTAAATTGGGTGCAAGTGATGTGTTGGGGGCAGTGGTCAACATATTTGTACATCCTGAGTGCCAAATTGATATGGATATTGAGTGCCTTTGAAGTCAGATTGAGAGAGTCTTGAATAATTCATTGTTGTGGAGAACTAAGGGATATTAATGTTGAGAATATCACACAAGACTCCATTACTTTGAGACAATGGATTAGAAGGGTTCCTTAACCGCCTCTCTCTTTGTAAAGGCCTCTATGCCTCCTCAATCTCTTTTTCCTTTCAGTCATGTTCCTTGCGAAGCCTCTCTTGCTCCTTTTTTGCATCTCTACCATTTTTCTGTTGTATTTTTTGCTTCTCTTTTTCTTTTCACAGTATCTCCTTCTCAATTCTAGCATTCTCCTTCAACTCCACTACCACAATTTTTGATTCCATTTTCTCCTCATTCTTTTGTCTATTTCTTTCTTTTATCTCCTCGACCTCTTTCTTCCTTTGCTCTTGCTCCATGAATAGCCTCATGTAGTCATCTCTTGTCAACAATTGAGACTATCTACTAATCTGAATTGCACTAGCTTTGGATTCCTTTTGATGGAAGGTGTGCACAGGAAGCTTGAGGAACTTGTTGATGTGTGGAATTGTTTGTGTTTCTTATGTCCCATCTAGCTATGTGGAAATGACCTCCTCCACTACCTGTGAACCCTCTAGTACATCTTCATTGTCTCTTAAATCTGAAATGCAAGAAGGATCATAGTAATGCACAAGTTGAGAAGGGTCAATTTCTAGTGGTGGTGATGGAAAAGTATAGGTATCCTGATGTTCTAGGACTTCCAAATGAATTCCCAAGTTCAAATTGCTCCCTCAACCAACCAGGATGGTTGGCTTTGTTGTGATGGAAGATCTAAACTTTCACTGAATTAATCAATGAGGTTGTCCACCATAGGAGGGGTGTGTTCATTAACCACCACTTTTACAACTGATTTAGTAGCACAACTATGAGGTGAGTGTTGTGTTTCTGTTGCAGTCAACAAGTGTCCATCTAGAAGAGTGGACTGCAATATTACGACATCATTGCTATACAGACCAATTCTAGAAAGGTTGAGAATTTTTTCAACTGTGTCAGTATCCTCACTGACCACAAATGTCTCACTGGGATGCATGTCATTGACAAGTGTATCAGGATTCAACGGCCATATACCAATCCTTTTAAACCCAACTTTGATATTGTCAATTGTCAAAGCTCTTTTCATTGCTTTGGTGCCTAACATTGCAAGTTATCTCCTCCTCACTTCAATGTTTGGAAACCTTGAAAAAAAGTCTACACATTATGATTTGAAGTAAGCTTTAAAAGGTGCAAACACACTCACATCTAACGGCTATAGCTTATGTGATGTGTGTGATGGAAATGTTAACAAATCTACACCAATTTCTCTTGCTTCCTAGATGGTTTCGAGTGCTACATGGCTTCCATGGTCATCAAAGATTAGCAACACCCTATTGGTGGGCAAGATACTGCCTGGAACTGAGGTTTTGAAGTGGGTCAACCAATCTATGAACAATTCTTTGGTCATCCATGGGTGGGGTTGGGCTACCATGCAAGCACCTGGTTCATAGTCTATGATGTAATTATCTATGTTCGCACTCCCCTTGAACAAGTAGAATCCTGGAATGCTCTGCTTAGTAGCATTGACATAGCATAGAATGGTTATCCATTCATGAATCTTTGGGATAATGTACGAGACATTCCTGCTACCTTTTCTTGCGAGCACCTTCATGGACCCATTTTTTCCTACTTGGATGCCACTTTCATCGCAATTCCATATGCGATCAAGACCATATGGCATGGCTTCGTATGCTATAGATAGTGTTTTTTAGAATGTAGCTACAACATTAGCTCTAAGATTGAATATCCTATCTTTGTCTAGTCCTTCAATAGTTTGTAATGCAAGTTTAGGATGTCTATGCTTGAAGCCTGTCCACCAGGACTTCCCTGGGAACCCATTGGTGAAAGGGTTTGACCTATTCTACATATTTGAGCAACCTCAGACTTAAGATTGACTATCTCAAGACCATGACCAATATCAACCATTTTCTTTCACCATTCCACAATAAAAATTTCTTCCTCTTTAGTGAGGACTATTGGTAGACCTTTCTTGGAAGTTGTTGTTAGACCCCCTAGCCATTTGGACAGTGTGGTTGTTGGGATTGACCACTTTTTGGAAGCCTCACTTATCAACATGTCATTCTCTTCAACATCATAGAGTTCCCTTTTCATGTCATATGAAGACCACATCCTTTTGTATTTGTTTTACCTTCTGCGATATTTGAGGTGTAGTAACCTCAATATGTGGTATATGAGGAGTAGAAACCTCATCTACTTGTGCAACAAGATCTATTTCAGGGGGGAATCTAGCTCCTCATTTGTCGGAGGGAAACCTTGTTGTGGCTTTTTTCCTTTTTTGTTCCTAGTACGGGTCACCACTGCATTGCCCTTGGCCATCTACGTAGAATAAGTACAATCAAATCAGTGATGCTTGAACATAAAAATAATTAGTTTGTAATGCATAGCATATGAGAATATGATAACCCAAGTCAATGATAATGCAGAACCTATGAAACATAAATGGTAAACTATGAAACACAAATACTTGAACAATTATCTTTATATGTATGAAGAGAGTGATGTGATGCTTGAATAGAAGAATAATTAGTTTGTAATGTAGAACATATGATAATATGATAACCAAAGTCAATGATAATGTAGAAACTATGAAACGTAAATGGAAAAACTATGAAACTCAAATGCTTGAACATATATCTTTATATGTATGAAGAGAGTGATGCTTGAACAAAATATTATTTAGTTTGTGTATGTGTTATATTTTTAGTTTGTTGCATTTCATTTGAGATCAACTTTTGTAACAGTTTAGAGAGTTACATCTATTCCGGAGTGAGCAACCTAAGGAAATAGAGGAGTAAGAAGCACAAAATTACAAACTGTGCAAGGGAGTTAGAGTTTAAGAACATCTCATATCTCTTAAGCATTTACAACATTAACATTCTCATGCACAACAAAGTGAACCACACTCATATTTGAACCATGACACAATAGAAAGCTTATGAATGAAAAAAGGTAAGAGTTTAACAAACCTCACATATTTTGTCTATGACGAACTCATTGATAGGCATAAATATTTGTGAATTGATGAAATAAAAACCTATGAAAAAGATGGGAAAAAAACCTAAGAAAAATAGAAACCTTAGTGACTAATAATGTAGAACCTATGAGAATAAGATATCTAGAGTGAATGATAATGCATAAGCTATGAGAATAAAATAACTAGAGTGAATGATAGTGCAAAACCTACGAGAATAAGATAAGCAGAGTGAATAATAATGCAAGACATATGAAATAGAAATGGTAAACCATGACTAATATTTACCATATAAACGATAATGCAGAACCTATGAGACTACGATAAGTAGAGTGAATGATAATGCATAACCTATGAGACTACAATAAGCGATTGAATGATAATGTAAAACCTATGAGACTACAAAAAGAAGAGTGAATGATAATGCAGAACCTATGAAACAGAAATGCTAAACTATGAGTGTAATATTTGCAATATAAACCCTACTGAAACAGAAAGGCTAAACTATGATTGTAACATTTTCAATATAAACCCTAGGGAAACAAAGATGGTAAACTATGACTATAATATTTGTAGTATAAACCCTAGGGAAACCGAAATGGTAAACTATGACTATAACATTTGCAATATAAACCTTTGGGAAATAGAAATGATAGATTGTGACTATAATATTTGCAATATAAACCCTAGGGAATGTATATGCTAACAAATGACTATATTATTTGAAAAATATACCTTAGGGAAAGCTTTAAATGGTAAACCATGATTGTAATATTTGTATTATAAACCCTATGGAACACATATGCTAACCTATGACTGCAATATTAGCAATGTAAACCCTATCGATAGATAAAGAAACACCTGTGACTATAATATTTGCAATATAAACCCTAGGGAAACATAAATAAAAACCTTGACTATAATCGTTGTAATGAAGATCAATATAAAGCTTAGAAATGGAAAATAGTAAACGTTGTAATTAAGAACAATATAAAGTAAAACGAATGGAAGAGTGTGAGAGGAAAACCTAGAACAATATGGATGTTGGTGCACTGCAATCTAAGCCATTGCCTCCTCTTGATGTTAACTCGTTCAATTTTGTGCTTGTCACTCCTCCTTTTCTTGTGTCGCTCACTACATAATAAGTGAATGCTTCTTGGTTTTCACAGCTATTTGAATTGGGAATTATTTGAATTTGATTGATGTTTGTTTGGTATGGTGAATTAAATTGTTGTCCTATTTTCAATATGAATTCTCTTTCGAATGAATTGGAGATTTGATTGATTTTGGCCATTAATTCTTGACTTGATTGGTTTGGTGGATTGTTTGAAATTATTTTCATGTTTTGTTTTTGAATAATGGCGGCCTTATAGGACTGTTAAATGGATGTAGGTTGGATATTTGGCTTTGGCTCCAATACGTGCGCACCCTACTTGGCAAGACGGGACAGATTGAAGCTGATACATGTTGAAGATCTCATGATTGAAAGGACAGGAAAATGCATTTGCATGTTGGTTTGATTATGCTACATTGGGAAACATTGTTGTAATGGGTTTGAATGTTGCTGACTTGGCACCTTGTTTATGTAGTGTAGTTGTGATTGATGTGAAAGTGATGTCTGCATTGGTGCGACAGTTGGGTTTACGAGTTTACAGGGAAGGGTGCATGTCTTAATGTTTGGGCTGTTTAAATTCCATGTCGGAATGTTAGTTTTTATATGTTAGATACAACTTGGATACACTTCATCATGTTTGGCTGCCAGTGTGTATTTGTTTTATTTTGAAATGAATGTTATTAAGTGTGCATTTTAAATCTGATTTATGTTTGATGTCATCGTGCCTATGTATGAATGATTTTTTTTAAAATTGTGGAGGACCAGCGTATAGGTGAGGGCCCACACAAGCACATGTTCCATTGCACTTTGGGCCCCCCACTTACGTATCAACTCCTCTCTCCTACTCATTTTGACTAGGAAGTATGACATAATTATGATGCCCCTAAGAAGAGAATATATATGAAGAGTCAATTTTTGGTGCCCCAATAATGAAATTTTTTAGTTGTGGCATCTTATCAATAATTAGAATTTAAGGAGTAATAATTGTTCTAAATAGCCTTTGGCTACTTCCATTCCACAGAATAAATTCTGAACTCCTCTATATCTACACTCTAGTCATAATACAAACCACCTAAGGTTATGTCATAGTCAAATGCAAGTTTTCAACTTTCACACATCAAGGTAAAATTGATCCTTATGATTCTGATAAGTCGAGAAGATAAAGCTTAGCTTACCTTTAGTTGAGTTGTTAAAGATGCATGTGGTTAAGAAAGAATTCAACATTCTTAAGATCCCTAGGAGAATTTTTTCATAAGAAACCCTAGATCATCTAAAGAGTCTTTTAGAAAGGATGTTCTTAAGAAAATAAAATAAAATCATATTTAAATGGCAAATGTACAAATAGTCGTGTAAAGAAAAAACTGAAACAATTACATTCTTATTAAGCTTGAGATTATTAGGTAAGAATTTGCATAGTTTCTTAGTAGATTCTAGAGCATCCACAAATGTCATACCATTATCAATATGTCAAATCCTAGAACTTACTTCTGCTAAATATTCAAAAAAGGTTACTTAGTTAGCCAAGATTGAAGCTAATGTTATAGCTGAATTAACTCACATCCATGTGCAGTTGGCATACGATCCTAGAGTCCAACATTATTTTGACATACCAGTGGTAATTATTGTTGAAGTTTATCACATGCTATTAAATAGAGATTGATCTAAGACACTAAAGTGAGGGATGGCACTCTAATAAGCAAATATAGAAGGTAAAATGAATATGAAAGTCACAAAAAATAAGGTACAATAAAAAAGACCAAAGTGTAAAGGAAAATAAGGGAAGCCAAAAGGTAAAAAGTGATATCTAAGCTATAGGTTATATGAATAGATGTTGCAACAAGAATTATAAATCATTGAACACAAATTTTAGGTGTGACCTTTACCTTTAAATTTTTATTCTTATGCACATCAAGTAACTCATCGTGGTACTAACAAAAGTGATCAAATATATCTCAATATTCCATTATTTTTGTTCTTCTTTGCTTACCTTTCCAATTACATGTGTTTCTTCTTGATTTCTTTTTTTGTGTGTTAGATGTAACACATGATCAATATGGGTAATATTCTAAGGAAATTCATTTCTTATCTATTATTATTTGTTAATTTGTGGTTGTGCTAGAAAGATAGGAAATGGACACATCACAACTTTTTTCCTTAATTTCCTCAATCTTTTGAGTATGAAATTTGGATATCTGTATTAATTTAACTTGTTTTTTTTTCTTCTTGTTGAATATGTTCTTTCTTTGTATCATATTTTTTATAGTTAGATACATTAGTCTAAACTTTAAGATCTTCTTGTTCTATTTGTTTATCATTTTATTCTTATTATTGTTCTTAAAACAAACTTGAAATGCCTTATAAATATATTCTAATCCTTGTGTGAAGTTTTTTTCTTTAGTTGGAACATATGTATCCAAAGTAAAGTGCTTTGCTCTTTAATTGATTTAGGTCTCTCTTCAAAAAAAAAAAAAAAATCTATTTCATGGAATCCAAGTAATATAGATAATCTGTTTATGACATGGATAATCTATTTATGCTTGTAGTGAGGTGATGCAACCCAAGCTTTTGGAATTATATTTGGCATCTTTCACGATACTCTTATCTACTGCGCGACTATGCTTACAGCATACACGTGGAAATAGTCGTCGCGTCATTGGGAAATTGTCCACTGGCGGGGCCCACACAATAACTTACAAATTGCACGTATGAGGAACGGGGCTCAATAAATTGTCCACTCCACGACAACCACGTTGAGGCATCCTGGAAAGCAGGGTAAGAGGAACGGGGACAAATAAATTGTCCACTGGCAGGGCCCACACAAACTCTCATATGAGAGGAACGACAAGCACATTAAGGAGTAATACACGTGGAAATAGTTGTCTGGTCATTGCAAAGGAAAATTGTCCACTGGCGCGGCCCAGAATCGTGATTTTTCCAATGTCCATTAGAGGAGAAACTGTAGAATATAGGTAGAATATATGTGAAGAAGCAGAGTTGATTTCTTACAGTCCATTTAGCTTTTCAACGATGGGTTTTCCCAATGCCTTGCAATCCTCTCTGCATTCTTCATTGCTTGTCACTAATAGTGGATATCTTAACCACCGAGGAGCAGATGTGATGAGAAACAATCGGTTCTCTATGCATCACTCATGGCTTCGCTCCAAGACTGTATATGATGCATTGCTTCACCATCGAGGAGCAGATGCGATGGGAATCAATCATTCTTTTTTTTCATTCTTCAGGGATTCTCACCAAGACTGGCGCATTTCTTAAACATGGAGGAGTAGATGTGACTGGAATCAATCAATCGTCAATGCATTATTCAGTGCTTCCCACCAAGACGGGATATGATGTATTTCTTAACCACAGAAGACTAGATGTGAAGAAAAGTATCGCTAGCCTCATCTTTCATAATCTCGAAAACAAAGGATTCAAGGTGTTTTTCGACAAGAAATCTATCCAAGCTGGGGAAAACGTACCTCAATCGATAGAAGAAGCTATTCACTCAGCCTCTGTTCATATTCTCATATTCTCGCCCACTTATGTACAGTCGGTTTGGTGCCTGAAGGAACTTCAGCTAATCCTCAAAACAGGGGCTCCCGTCATTCCCGTTTTTTGTGAAATTCAGCCTTGCGAGCTTCGAATGAAGAACGAAGAGGGTGTGTATGCTCGAACATTTCATAAGCACACTGCAAGGTTTGAGAGTCATGTAGTTGAGGAATGGAAGGAGGCCCTTTATGAGGTTTCGTTCATCAAGGGCTATATTTTTGAGGGGTAACAAAAATCCTTTTACTTGTTCTCTTGTTCTGTTTTCATGTGTTTTCTCATTCTTGGTTACTTAAGGGACATTAATATTAAATGGAATTTGAATATATGAAATAATCTTTTGAGGGGAGATTTATTGTGTATATTTCAGAGATCGGGGACAACTGCTGGAGGAAGTCGCAATGAGTGTAACGCAGTTTATTGATATGGCGAAATTCCAACCAAATGTGCCCTGCTTTGATCTTCAAGATGATTCAAAGATTCGATCTCGTCCCTGTCGTTGGCGTTGGTGATTAGATTGTTGTCATCGATAGGTACTCCTGTTTGTAATCCTTATTCTGTGCGTACAACATTAGAAGAATCTCCTGTGGGTGTTGCCACTGTACTTCTCATTGTTTTGATCATGATCTAGTAACAGTCTTCTCGAGAGAATGAGTCAATTGTATTATATACCCATATAATTATTGTTGTTTTTAGTTTATAGATCTGTTAAAATGGCGCTCTCCGTTTATTCTTTTATCAGGTGGCCGATTTGTTTTGCACCAAGCTATGGGCTTTTCTTCTAATTAAAGTTGTTTCACAAACGCCTTTTGTTTTTATTTTTATTTTTATTTTTTCAGTCAATTTAGGATGAGATATAGAGTGCGCGCATGACTTGTGATGGATTTTATGAACTTAGTATCATTTTCTGCTTGCATTGCCTGAGACAGTAAAGATCTCTAAATATTTATAGGCTACTTCATGTAATTAATTAAACATTCAATCAATTAACTAAGATCCGGAGGTGAGTTTCGAAACAAGTTTTTATGTATATAGAAGCAAATGTTAAAATTGATAAAAAGGATAAGGTGTTTAATTTCGTGATTAATAATGGATGTTATGGTATAGCACACATTTTGTGCACTTATTCTGTTGTTTTTGTGTTTGTGTTGTTAAGTAATGGCAAAAGCAAGAGTGATTTGTACGATTGTTAAATTTAGATAGGATATGCTAGAATGTTTGGGTGATAGTTGAGATGATGGAAGGCTACTAAATTGGTGGAAAATCCTTTTTCATGGAAAGCAGATAATAGAAGATGATTGGATGAGGTAGAGATGGCGTATTTTAATATCTGGGTTAGACATACAATTTGAATGTCTTGATGCAGAAAATGATACACAATGTCTAGTTGGAAAGGGTTTGGCTCGAGCCTACATTTAATTTTGAATTTAAAATTTGAGGGTTCAATTTCATTCCTCATAATCAAAAGTAAGAATGAAAATTCTAGTGACTAGGAATTGGCTAAGAAGGGTTAAGATTTTGTTTGTGATAGTCAATATACAAACTTGGGTCAAGGAGGCGCTAAAACAAAAAAAATCATGCACTAAGACCAAGCACTCAAGACGCCCACACAAAGTGGCATAAAATGAATGGAAAAAGCGTAGGGTATGCACTTTTCACCATTACAATTTGCAAATTCCACTTTGATTTGTGAACCTACACATGAGTCAAGCATACCAAAGTACAAAATAGTGAAAAAGAAAACAAAACATAATCTCAAATAGCCAAAGTAATGATCTTGAGTCCACTTGTAAACTACAAATGTAGTTTGAAAAATCATTATTAAGGACATGCTAAATTAAAGCGTGATATTGTGATAATGTAAATATAAAGAATGTTGAATGGAAAAGGTAAGGTAGTTTGTGGGTAGAAAAAAGAGTGTTTAAGTGGTATGAAGGAGAATGAAGAGAGACTTGATATTGGTCTTGGATGTTTAGAAGATTTTTAGAAGGAGTCTTTAAAAGGCATGAAGAAAAAAAGTGGACCCTACAAGTGCTTTGGATGATAGGGTGGACACTTTGGAGAATAAATTTAATTTACAACATATTATCATAAAATAGTTCTTTAATGAAAATGATGGACTAAAAATGAGGATCGCTTTCCTACGCCAACTGTTAAATGAGGGTCTTCCTTAGTCTAATGTGGATTGTTTTTTCAATAAAGACCATTGTGACATCTTGGGGGATATGTATAAGCTTAAGGAAGAAAAGCATAAATAGGAAAACATGATTAAACATCATGAAAGTGAGCCATAAATCATCATAATTATCCTACAAAATATTGAAACCCCCACCATGACAATGATCAAGATCTAACCTATAAGCACATTCTCTCAAGGACACAACAAAAGAATAGGATGAGGGAATTATCTACCTCAAATCCACATCTTGACCACTCCCTTAGCCAATGATTTTATACTTAGCTTGATTCCTATTCCAAAGTTTATGTCACAATTTCTTTGACCCCCATACCCTGAAAAAGTATTAAGCTTCATCCCTTTCTAACACTTTGAGAGGGTATTGGAGTCCACCCAACTCCAATATTAAGAGAGGGTATTAGAGTTAAAATTTAGCCATTATAGTTTTAGTAAAATGGCATGGCTGCTTGGGAAGAAGGGTTTTAGGCTTCCTTCTTTTTCATTTGTTGTTGCATGTGAGCCCTATTCTTTGCATGTGTGATTGGATTCTTCTCCTCTATTCTATCATTTGTCCTTCACTATTTTGTTTGTGTGTGGTTGTGAGAAACTCATCTTTAAGATTCTTTTGATTGCTACAATTATTTATGTTTTCTTCTTTGAAAATATTCATTGCATATTTTGAAGCTATTTTGGTAGATATCTTTAGGTTTTCATATGGATGGACATAGAGGGGGTCAAGGTGGACCCCTATCTTTTTCATTTAAAGATGCTATTTGGATGGATGAGATTTACACTTTTGGGCATATTAATATTATAATTTTCTCATGCAAGCTATGCACGATGCGAAGACCGATCAAATAATAAAGAATAGTTATGGAGATCAAATGGATGTTTGAAAAAGAGTGTGGAACAACCCATTGTGTTTATTAATCTAGAAACCATTGTTGAGGATGTGTTTTATTTATATAAACATGCATTGATGTGTAAGTTCATAGGTTTCCAAGCTATTTTTTCTTTCTTGGAGAATCAGGTTCGTAATACATGGTAGTCATATACAAGTTTGGAGGTTGTTTTGGCTACTAATGGATTTTTCTTTGTATTCTTCACTAGAATGACATATAGACATAGCGCTTTTGAAGGAAGATCATATTTTCACAATCAAGCAGGTTTGTTCATGAAGCCTTGGAATGGTGGATGTGATCCAATGAAGGAGCTTCCGTTTGAATTCTAGTTTGAGTTCTTCACCATTTTTGTAAGCGAGTTAGTCATTGGACTTATAGATGGCTTTCATCTATGGGGAGAGTGACCCTTTCAAAATCTATTGTTCAGGATCTCCCTTTTTACAAGTGCTTTGTATAGGTTTCCCCTTCAAGTTTTGTTAAGGAGTTTGATGCCCTTGTTTGCACTCTTCAAAGTGGAGTTTGGTTAAGTGAGAGTCTATTTATAGGTCGAAATAAGAGGGCTATGACAAACTCAGGGGATGCAGGGGCTACCTTCATCATGAGGATGACACAAGCCAAAACAGGACTAGCTCCCGAAGAAGGTGAACCCTTCTTATGACCACCATTCAAAGTGAGGTCATCCTCTGGCTTGAACTTCAATAGAGGATGGTAGAGGATGTTGGATCCCCACAAAAGAAGCAATGGAAAAGGAGGTAGAGGACATAGCCATGACAAACACCACCATTGTGTTTGGTATGTCTACAGGCTGAGAAAAGGGAGAGACTCTAAAAGGGACATCCAAAGAGGAAGCCTATTGAAGGAGTGATGGAGACCTACACCCTTTTTGGGTGAGCATCATCAAAACCCACCGGGGGAGATGGAAGCAAAACTGAGATGATTGGAACTAAGATAGAAATAATAGAAGGATGAGAAACAACAGGGGATGCAGAACTAAGAGCTACTAGCTCCCCATTTATCTTTTGTAAGGTGGCTTGTTCTATAGCTAGATACTTTCACCTTCACTTGCACTCATGTGTAAGTCGATTATGTTGGCTCAGGGCACTAGAAGTCGCACAATGAGAAGGAGCCAGATGTTCTTGTTTTGTCATAGGAGTGTCCTTCACAACCGTGATCAGTGGAAGGACAACCTCCTAGGCATGAACATGAGTAGGGAGTGCAGGATCAAAGACAGTAGCAGGTGGAGTTCAACAGACACAAGTGCCTCAATAGTGGGCCTCTTGTCCATTGTTGGAGGGCTAGAGGAAGAGCGGTGGGAAGCCGTGGAGGTTGAGACATAGGAGCAATCCCACGAGAACCTTTTCCCTTGTTGTATACAATGACTTTAGGAACCGTGAGCAAGACCAAAAGTTTGAAAACTTGACGCTTAGCTTTTCACCAAGTGGGCACCATCAAGCTTCCCATGCAGGGCATGGGAGAAAGATTTGAAGACACCACAGTAGGGCAAGAAGAATAATTGGATGGAGTAGAAGACATAGAACTAGAAGGCCCTTGAGTGTGAGAAAACTTCCCCTTCCCCTTTTGTTGGGAGGAGGAGGCAGCTTGTTGCACAATCATGGTGTTGTTCACGGAGATAGCATAGTGAAACACTAGATATCTCACTTTTGGCACCTTGCCCCTAGTCTTATATTTGACATAAGCATGATATAGTAAATCTCTCCTTGGAAGGAGAGGTCCGAATAGATTAGAAAAGAAGTTGTCCAATGGAAAGTCCCCACATAACACTAGTGGTTTATAACTAGTGTCGTGCACATAGCCTTCATGAGAGAACAAGTACGCCATTTCTGAACCACCAAAGTGATGCCATTCATGGAGACCAACCAAGGAATGCCTAGCCTCACTCTGAATAAGTTCAACTTTAGGATTATGACAAAAGAAGTATCCACGGCCTTGGGTACCACCAAGATTGAAAGAGTAATGGAACCAATAGAAAGGACTGAGAGTCCATCATGTGTATGAATAGTGGTCTTTGACTTTTTGTACTCCTCTATATGCAATGTGTTTATAAACATAGTTTCTTCTATTATAACATTCACTTGGCTCATAGGGTCAACTAAGACACCAGTTACAATATTTCTATTTATTCAGGAGGGAATATATAAGGGAGAAGGCTCCTTATTCATAGTAAATCTTGCAAGGTAAATGTTATGTCGAGTGATGTGCTCGTAGACTAAGTAGGAGGAATACGTGTGAATGAGACCATGTTAATGTATTTTGATGGAACAAACTCAGAAGACTTCGAGGATTAAGAAATTCGACAATGACCTATCTAAATCCCACTTCCAAATATCCAAGAGCCCTTCTAACTACATAGTTAGGGTTAGTAGATTAGGTTACAAGGTTGTAGGCCCCACAACACACAAATCTACAACACACCTAGGATACGAGAGAAGGTTCCCTGATATCAAGAAACGAAACATAGATATTCACGTCAGGTTCACCAAAAATGTAGAGTAGGGGGATCTGTCACCCTTGGGGCTCTAGGTCACAGAAGAGCCCCAAGGAATGGATTTCCCTAAACTACATCGAGTTGACTAGGTCACATGTTGAAAAGGACAAAGTGCTATGGCTGAAAAGGAAGGGAAAATAGCGTATTGCTTTCCTTTTGCTAAAGCTAAGTGTTTGTAGAGTCAAAAGAGCTAATTATAGAGGTTTTGGTCTGTTGTCCAGAAAACTCACTATTTGAGGACGGTAGCAAAAATCTCAAACTCTAGTGCAACACGATGGTGTCTCAGGGATGCATTAGCATCCTGCATGAACAAAGGTAAGAAAAGAAAATAGAAAAAACTAAGAACCTACTAATTGTCTGGTTGTTTGAGTTTAATGTCTTTGACAGAGAACAAAAAAGTAGAGAGAATAGCAAGTACAACAAGAAGGATACTTGAAAGGGATTATTCTAGAAATGACGAAGAAAGGATAGAAGGAGATACTGAACTTCCCACGAAATGATTCTTCGATTAGCTCCACTCAAATGTTCCTACACATAGAAAGATGAGAAAAATGTTGGGTTGTGTTTGAGATCTACCTCAATCAAACCCCCATTTTGGTGTTCTCACCTCCACGGACTGCCAAATAGGCACAAGATATAGAAATCGATAAAGAAAGTAGTATAATTAGATAGAAAGCACAGACAAAAAAATGTTATCCAATAAGCACGATGATGCAACCAAGTAGAAATACACAATGTTACCTTCCCAACTACGAACTCTCAAGGCCACTAGTAGAAGGAAGAGAGTGACACCACGTAGAGAAGATGAAGCTTGACTATCTTTCAATGGCAATGGTGTTTCCATGAGAGTACATTGTGGAAGCCAAATACAAAGCTTGCAGTAAGAAGAATAATGGTGTAGAGGCAAGAATGTGAGAATGGGAGAATGAAGTGTTAAAATGTGAGAAAGAGCATGAATGAATGAAGTTGAATGAATTGAGTTTGAATGAGAAAAATGGAGGCAAGAGGTTGAATTTTGTTGGTCAAGGGAGGTAGGGAATGTTACTTTTCACAACCCATCAAAAACATAACAATTTTGCATATCCAAGAGGCAGGAATCTTGTCAGGATGGCAACGCAGTGTGGGCATGTTCGTGCAGTGTACGCACATCCCTAACAAAATTCCTACATCGACACAAAAAGACACGGCAAGGTGGATGGGACAAGGTGGCGACAATGGATTTTAAATCATCGATTTTATATTTTCTAAGATGGGGGAAATTAATTGAGAAATTTTCCTAGGGTGAAAATTTGTGCCATTACAAAAACATGCATAGGTATGTAACAATCTAAAAGTGTGATTCTATGAAAACCCGGGTCTCTAAGAACTAATAGAGCTCAAAAAATCAATATTCCCTATTTGATGATTAGGAGCACATGCAAGCGTGAATGAGGGTTTTTAAGCATTCAAAAGATTTAATGGATGAAATTAGCTAGAAAAATGAGTGACTTTAGGAGGTATGAGGCAAGGAAAGTGTTGAAAAAATAAATATGCTAATGAAAATGTGGAATAATGTGATTAATTTATGTTTTTGCAAGGAACAAAATTCTTTAAATTCTCTATTTTTCCAAAATAAACATGTAACACTTGCAAATTGAAATGAAATAATTCAGATCTTATCCCTAAACAAGCAAAATCATATCTAAAATAATGAAATTAAAGCCAAATATTTTGCAATTTTGATCTATATTGAAATCACTAAAGTGTTTTAATGTTGAATGAACAAACAATGCAAATGTTTAATTTTGAAAATGAAAAAAATTCAAATTAATGGCAATACCTTCAAATAACCTAGGTTTTTGATAAATTTTTCAGATTTTATTATATACAAATAAAAAAATTGCAAGTGTAGGATACGTCAAGTTCATTAAAATGTGAAGTGGAAAGAGTGATCTTAGATCCAACTAGTAAATTAACTAAGATTATCTCATTTCTCTTTTGACTCCACATTTAAACACAAACCAACTAGGTTTTGATGATTGGCTTGTTTCCACAAGGGAGAGTCAATCTCCTAAGGTTTGGTTCTTTTGAGTTGCAAAGAGAAGAAATTTGATGTGCATTTTAACAAGCAAGCCTATTTGACATAAACTTTAGATCTGAAAAGTGTAATTTATCGAATAGACAAAAACAAAAAATGATGAAACAATTACAGATCTGGAAAAGGGATACAAATGGAACCTGTGACTAAAAACTAGGCCTAAATTTTAGGCTCAAGGGTGATACCACACTAGACCAAAAATGTTTCTTTTTCAAGATTTACAAACTTCAAATGGTAGGTTACAATCTGTTATGTGTTTCCTATGACCTGTTGTTGATGAAACTTTCAAATCTGGCCTACACACATGAAAAGAGGGGAAAAGGTTGTGCTATATAGGGGCTTTCCTAAGTCAAACCCCATTTTGATGTTTTCACCTCCATGAACAACAAATGACGATGATCAAGAGGGTTTACCCTAGGTCAGGTAAAGGCCAGACAATAATAATTAACTAAAACAATAAATAGTAAATGGTAATGTTCCCTTGGCATGAGATCTTTGTCAAAGTGATGTCCACACCATGAGTTGTCACCAAAGGTCATTTGATGGATGCTTGAATGGCTCGAATTCTTGCAAAAAGTTAGTCCACAAAACACAACAGATTGTTGGAGCTAGCATACAGAAGATAACTCAATCCATCTTCATAAGAATAAAATGATTGATCACAATAGCTTCTTGTTCATAATGATTTTGGATGTTCAAATGAAAAGAAAACTTGTTTATATATGCATCCCAATTGACATTTTTTATTATAAATTGACTTGGGGTCACTTTATAACACACAAGGCTAACAACCAAAATATTGAAATTTGAAATATGTTACCCTTAGGTCAAGGGTGCCCGACCTGCATCCCTAATTGGGTGTTTTTGTCCAAATTTGTCAGGATGTCAAGGATTTTAATATATTTTCATAATTTGGCCCTGAAATGAATAATTATTATTATAATTAATGTTATAGGTAAAATAGTGTGTCCATGTAGTGTGAAATTATCAAGGTCAACAAATTGTGATGCTACAACTAGATGTAGAAATGCTAAAAGTTAGTGTACAAATGTTAAAATATAATGTTGAATGTATACACCACATTGATTTTGTGGAGGTGTGTTATAAATTAGGTCACCTACACTAAAACTATTTAAACAAGCCCTAAGTGCACATATCCCATGAGGCAATGGGTGATCCCACAATAGTTGTTTACAATTTTTGGCCAAATTAGACACTGAAATTATTATTTTTAACTACATCTTCACATTTAGACACCTATAGCGGTTAAACCATGAGGAATTTGAAGATGATGCACACTAGATTCTTGTCACATTTTGTCTATAGATTCTAAAAATATTTTTTTCAAATTTTTTGGAATCAAATTGCATTTATTTTTCCATCTCCCATGAAAACTAGTTTTTTCAGAAAAATACATTTTTAAAAAGTGATGCACACCGTATAACGTATAAATTTTTTTCCATAAAGGATAAAATTATAATTCTTTTAAATTTAGATTTGTAACTTTGATATCTAGTGTTTCCACTTGGTTAGTTTTTTATTGAATTTTTTTTTTTTAATCAAATTTCAAAGTCAAACCAATTACAATTCAGACATAATGCGATCGTATAACATGTAACTTTTTTTGTATATATCGAAATTCAAATTTTTTTTTTTGTTGGATAAAGGACTTCAATATCTGGTGCATTCATATTTTTCACTTTTATTTTTTTTGATAATCTACTATTTTTCTACATGTGCAAAACAAAACTTCATTTTTAATGAAAAACCTATGTTTAATAAAACTAAAAAACCAAATACATAATAAAACCAAAACATATTAAAATTATATTCATTGGATAGCTCATTCTAAGGACTACTTGATCCTATTTGGGTTTGTGAAGATTCATCCATTTTGATCCTAACCCGAGCTTCGAAGCGTAAAAATTTAGGTTTGTTTTGTGAACAAGGGCAAAAATAAGGGAAAATGGGGGTTCGGAACCCCCAATGGTTTGAGCGAACCCTGGTTCATTCGAACCCCCTTTCCAAAAGGGGTTTTCATTTATTTTTTGCCTATGCATGTTGTAGACATTGAAAATATACAAATTGACATCGTCCACCTGATCCTAACTTACTAACATCGTTTCTTCCTAAATCATCCCTCGGTCTAACCGTTTAATCAAATTCCCCTATCTGATTAAATTCATCAATATCTTCTCTTGGTTAAATAAATCATTTTTATCTAATTAAGTCAATCTCTTTTGTTAATTAAATCAATCCATTCAATCTAATTATCCCTATTTAATTAAATAATCAATTTATTTGATTAAATCTCTAAAGTCTATCCATTAAATTAAATAAATTAAAACCTTATTTGATTTAATCTAACACCATCCCTTTTAATTAAATAAATCAAAATCTTTATTTAATTAGCCTCTTATCATATTCCTCTCTTATTGATTTAAATAAATCCATAAATCTAAGTCAAATAAGTCACATCATCAAATCTCCCATTAAATTAATTAAACCTTGATTAATTTAATCTAATCTCATGTCACATCCTCTAGATAATGCAAGTTGCACATGAAAATAGATTTAATTCATTTATTAAATCCCCATTTTCCTCACAAGGCATCTTTTGGAATATTCTCTCAATTTGAATTCAAAATTTCAAGTCAACATGTACATCCAACAAGGCATTTAAAACCTCTTACATGTCCTTTGCCATGAGCCAAGTGGCATTTATTGCATTTTCCCTTCCCTCTTACATGTCATTTCAACAAATTTGAATTTTAAATATTGGCATTTATTGGCACAAACCCCAAATCTTGCACAACCATCATCCATTCATAGCTCGACAAGTGGCACCATATCATTGGATGAATGTTAGTCCCACATTGCTCAAAATTGGACATTCATCCATTTTTAAATCCTATAAATGAAGAGCTCCTCTCCTCATTTTATCATCCACAATCCAAGCAAAGTTACCATGCTAAAATACTTAGCCATTTTCATCCATCATTTGAATTATTAGCTAGGATTTTTGCAAATTTGGCTTGGAGTTCTCATTTTTTAACAAAGTGGATCAACATCGTCTTCAACACATCAAGATTTCATCATAACAATTGGGAAAGGGCCAAATTTTCACATCAAATTGGCACCAATTCCCCCATAGGATCAAGAGTTTGCATATCTAATTAGGATTCTTATCTTGTTTTTATCATTTGCATTGTGTTCTTCAATATTTTGATTCCTACTTTGATTTGTAAATGGATTTCATGGGGAATCCTTGTTTTGACTTGCATTTCCTTGTATAACTTGTTTATTCTTGTTGTTTTGTAGGTACCAAGATTGGGGTTCACACATTTGGTGCTAGAAGGAGGGCCTGACATCAAAATTTCTAACATTTCCTTAAAATTTCCGCATTTTCTTGACACAAGAAATTCCAATGCGGGCTCTTCAGCGTCACTGTTTTAGCGCTGCGGCCTCGTTAGCATCATTGTTTTAGCACCGCTGGGCTCATCTCGCCAAAAATTCAAATCTTAAACTCCGCTGCTGGACTCGCCAATCTGCAGAATTTTGAAAAAATCTTAAACTCCAATGCTTTCAAAAATTGCGACGCTAGGAAAAAAGTGCGACGCAATCATGCTCTCTGTCCCGACATAGAGCATCGTTTACTAGTCAGCGGCGCTGTAGGAGCGACGCTGGAAGAAAAAAATAGCGATGCCTTTACGAGTTGCGATGCAAGGAGACAGTAAAAGGGAAAATTTGATTTTTTAGCACATGCTTTAATTTATGATTGCTTCTTCCTCTGTTTCCTACCTTTTTAATTTTTGTGTTTTTTCTAGAATCTGACTTTTTTTGTTATTATTCTTTGTAGGTTGGAAATCTAAAGCAAAAGGAAGGATAAGCATGGAGATGGTATTTGGTCTAATCAAAGTGTTTTTAAACACTTAAGTTTTTGTTTGACACTTCCTTAGGAACTTGTCATCTTTTCATCTTTAGAACACTAGCTTTCATTTGGGTGTAAAAAGAACCTTTCAATTTCCATTTCTTGCAAAGGTTAAAATGAACAATAGGACCAACAACTTACTAGATTTCATTTATGGGATTAAAAATTTGAACAAATGTCTTTCACTTGTGATTTGGTGCTCTAAAATGAACTCGCATATTGCTTTGAGGATCTAAAAAGAACAAGTGTAGCTTTGTTTGTTTGTGAGGGCTTACTTGGACTAAAGGCATTGGAAAACGACGTATGCAATTCTCTCACGCTTTATAGCGATCTTCAGAATCAAAAGGCCTTTTCCATGACTTTTTCTTGAGATAAAGCAATCACCTCCACACTTCGATTTGGGCTTAAAATTGAACAAACTATTGTGCGAGTGTGAGTGGGGACTTTGTTGCGTATTTTCTCTTTCTTTGTTGCCAACAAGGATTGATTGAGTTACGAATATTGTTCTTCATTCACTTTTTTTTATCCTAGAGGGCCTGCCTTGGGGAAAAATTACTCACCCAAGGGAATGACTCAACCGGTATCACTCTGAACCTGAGAGTATTTCCAGCCGGGATATAAATGTGGACATTGGATGAAATTCCAATATCACACGGTTGACTCCAACAAGATGGATCCGAAAGGGGACACTTGCCACGTTGGTTAACTCCTACGAATGGAAAGTCCTTATTAAAACCCATGTGCTAGAATTGGCCAAAATCCTTAAATCTATTTGTTGGTGCAAGAACGGTCGTTCTGAAGCCACCCCACACTTTTACACTCTTCTAGTAGAAATGGAAAGCACATGCCATGGGAGTTTCATGGGTGTTGATGCTTGGTTGCCCTGTATAAGTGAGTGTCATGGAGGGGAGTCAGTGGGGTAAAGCATCTAACCATTCGCTAGAGATAAGTGTAGCTAGACTTGTCCAAGTGGGAATCCAACAAATTATATTGTCTTACATATCCATAGGATGGTAATTACTCTTGGGTTGCAAAATGCATTGCTTGATCGAAAATATCATGAAAACAAACACTTAACATCATCCAAATTTCAAACCCTTTTGAAGACAAATACAATTGACTCAATCCATATGTTATTGCTTTCCCTTAGGATTCACATCTTTAGAGGTTTCTAAACATTGGATTATATCTCAATTTGTCTTCTTAAGTAAACAATAGGGAAACCCTTTGCCTTAAGTTCATTAAACTTCCACATAACATATCTTGTGGGGTTTAAGGAAATTAAGACATAGGACATCTTAGTTTGAAAACCTAATTGAAGAAAGTGTTGTTGGTAAAATAAAGACATTTAAAAGTAAAGCTAAGCAAAATGAACTTTCATGTGTGTTGAAGACTCCAAAATCCCAAAGCACAAATCATTGATTGAAAAATCCGAAAATGAATGTTCAAATGAAATCATTTCTTGGTCACAAAAGTCCTTAGGAAGCATTTGCATGCTCTTCAATACCTAGAACTAGGCAAAAAAAAAAAGTGTTATTTTTAGGTTCATCTAGGGATCAAAACATATCAAAACTTTTCATCCATCGATCAAAAACATCAAAACAAAATCCATCTCATCATTATCTTTTGGAAAATCTTGAAAAATCATCCTTAATACTAGGCTTTATGGCAAAATCAAAATCATCCAAATCATTCAGACAAAATCCTTGAAAAAATTTTATCAAAACACCTTTGGCTAGGTATGTGTAAATGCATCCTTTTGCATATGCTTAGTAAAAGTTATCAAAATCATCTTGTCTAGCTTAGTTTATGTAGATGAATCCTTCTCCATATGCTTAGTGAAACAATTATCTTGTTTGAATAGGTGAGGGTAGATGCATCCTTCTCCTCACACATATTCAAATTATCATCCTTTGGACAAAGCTATCCCTTAGATCATCATCCAACATCTTAGGGTCTTTTTGTTCAAAATCAAAATCAAAATCAAAATCAAAATCAAGGACAAAATCTCAAAAGTCTCAAAATCCAAAATCAAGAATCAAAATCCAAAGTCCTAAAAGCCCTAGTGTCTCATTCAAGATTTATCAAAATTCAAAATATCCATATCATCCATCCCTAATATCATCATCATATCACCACGTTTGATCCTCAAGACATCCTAAGAACTTTCACCTTGGGACATAAAATATAGATCATTCCAAAAGAATCAAGAGATTCATCTCCCATATTCTCAAAAATTGATCCTTGTTTTATGATCCAAACGAGATCTCAATACAAGAAGAGTATGGAAGCCAACAAAGAAACACCCACTTCAAGCGATCTTAGCCAAACCAACGCAAAAATGAATCCAGCTGAATCAAGTAACCCTTTGACCCTCTCATCATCGCAAAACCCACAAGAAGAAAACCAAGAAGAGGACCTCACTTTTGAAATGTCTCATGAGGAAATGACAGAAATACTTCAAAACTCAGAAAACCATAGAATCATCAACATCATGATGAGACTTAACCCTTCGTTATACATGTTTGAATTAGAAAAACAAGGGGCCAACTTGCCTTCATATTTTGATGTGAGTACTATCGTGGACACATCATTTCCTCCAATCTCATCCACCATGCCCATTTCATCTACACCCCCATCTCAAAATGTCACACAAAACATTCTGCAAATCACAACATTGTTTGCTCCAAGCCAACCAAACGTTAACAAGGGAAACACATTCCTCAATGCTCTTCAATCACATCCCCTTGTTAATAATCTAAACTTAGACACAAACACCACATTGGAACAAAATATCCCCCATAATCCATTACACAAAAATGTTCCTCTCACTGTACATTATGACCTATCATCAACATCTTTTCACAGAGCACCACAAACACCTCTTCTCACAAATTCACAAGAAGAGGGAGATACGTTCGGACAGGGGGCTTATTTGACACCATGACATTCTCGCAGCAACTTACACCCCTTACATTTCCACCTCTTCCACCATTGGCATCATCATCCACACCAATCCTTGGTCTAGGGCTTCCTCTCTTACCAAGTATCAATCAAACATATATCCCAACCATCAATCAAAACATTACACCAAACACTCAAAATTTGTCGTTGATATCGCAACAATAAATGACAAACACAAAAGCAATGGCAACATCATCAAACACCCCCATAACATCACAAAGCATGGTCTCTCAAGGACCAATCACATCAACGGTGCCCCTCATCACTCAAACCACCACACTAACAACACCATCCACCAATCAAACAACCAACACGACACTATCGTTCACCATGAACACCATTCTGAATCCACCACCACGCCCACCACCACCAACTTGCACAACATCAAATTAATATGATGCAGCATTGCAAGCTGCTTTCCAAAGAGGATACCAACAAGTCCAGAAACAAAAATTCATGCAACAAGCCACTCAAGTGCAACAAGCTGCCAAAGCTGTGCAAGCCGCATTACAAGTGCAACAAGCCATGCAAGCTCAAGCTTTATTGCAATAGCAACAACAACAAGCCGCTCAAGCATCACAAGCATTGCAAGCACAAAAGGTGGCACAAGCACAACTCCTATTCCAGCAACAAACAGCACAAGCACAAGTCACCCAAGCACAAGCTCAAGCATAAAAACAATATCAAGCACAGTAAGCATAAGCACAAGCACAACTTCTTGCACAAGCAGCACAATTGCAAGCATACCAGCAGGCACTAAAACAATACCAAGAGTAGCAAGAAGCAGCAGAATTGGCAGCCCAAAAACAAGCATTGTAGGAACAACAACAAAGCATAACAACAAGCGTTGTTGGAATAGAAACAAGCGTAACAACAAGAAAAAATCCTAGCACAACAACAACAAGATCAACAATAGGCATCGTTCATACAAAAGCAAGTAGAAGCCTACTTTTCTCGAAAAAACATGCAGATACCATCAAACAATGCACCGACCAACCCATCCATCCAACCAATGATTCAAACACCTCAAAACACATGCATCCCACCCTCTGATCCCCAGAATGATGTAACGACACAACTCAGGTTGCTCTCGCAATAAGTGCTCGACCTTCAATCGAGGCGAATGACCAAAGCACCAAGCAACTTGTGTCCCTATCCATTTGATAGGAGCCTAGAAATGAAACCATTCCCTAAAGGATTTGAAATCCCCAAATTTGACAAATATCGAGGGATGGGAAACCCTGAAGATCACATTAGGGAATTCCAGGTTCATTGCATGGAGGTCGCATATGATGATACTTATTTTATGCGACTATTTCCTAGGAGCTTGGTAGGTCCCACTATCAAATGGTTCTCTCACCTACCTTATGGCATTAGAACATTCCAAGAAATTACAGACGCATTCATTAAGAACTACGCAGGTAACATTGCAATGGATGTTAGTCTCAAAGAACTCTTAGCTCTAAAACAAGGAAAGAATGAATCTTTTGCTTCATTCCTTCAACGATGGCGATCCAAGGCCAATCGGAACAAGTGGACCATGTCGAAAGAACAACAAGTCTGCACAATCATAGCCAATCTCGAAATTCGCCTATCATTCCATCTCAAGGTTTAGGGTATCACTACATATGAACAATTGATCTCTAAAGCGCTCAGCATCGAAAGAGCCCTTGTAACCCAACTCGCCAAATCAACGTCATATAATGAGCAACAAAACAACCTCCCATCATCTGGTTATAATGATAAACCTCGCACGTAAGCGAGAAATAAAAATGTCACTAATGATGGTTTCGTGGATGCTAAAGTGGTCATTAGTGGTCCAAGCCAAAACACACTCGCACAACAAATCTAAACACCACATCAAAACACTCATCACACAACACATCAACCCAACAACAATTCAACCATCAATAATCTTAGTGACCAAAGAGGCCCACCTCAACGCAAAACATATCCTAAATGAAAATACACCATGTTGGGGGAACCACTTGAGGACATCATGAAAAGGTTGATTGACGAGAAGCTCATCAGAGCACCCACATTTGAGAATGACTAAGAACCTGATGTCAAACCTCCTTGGTACAACGAGAATCAACTTTGTGAATTTCATAAAATCAAAGGCCACACCACAAATAGTTGCATGCGACTCAAAAACATCATCCAAGATCTCATTGATAAGAGAATCATAAATGTGGAAACACCTACCAGGAATCAGGATCTTAAAATCTACACGAATCTAATGCCAAATCATGGCAACAAAGGGAATAACAAGGATAAAGGAAAGGGCTTTGTAAATCATGTATACGAAATAGTCGTTTCCTCCCTAAATGAAGACTGGATGGTCATCACCATCAAGGGCGCTCATGCCGAAGACTATGGAGTCACCACAAGAGGCAGAAAAGTCACCATCGCAGGATCATTCCAACCCAATAGAATCCCTTCATCAAGAGTCGTTCCGCATAGCTACAATGTTGTAGAACAACTCAAGAGAACACCAACACACATCTCCATCATGGAGTTGTTAAAAATATCATCAACCCATAAGAAGATCCTCGAGGAAGCATTAGCCTCATCCACCGTCCCCGCAGACCTTGATGCAGAACAATTCCAAGCTATGGTCAGAAACATCATAACACCTAATCTCCTTACTTTCTCTAACCAAGATTTTCCTGCCCAACCATCTCACAACCGTGCACTTCACTTGGAAGCCATTGTGAACAAGAGCAAAATCAAAAGGGTCTTGGTGGATGGAGGTGTAGGTTTAAACATTTGTTCTCTCAGCCTCATCAAGCAATTGAAAATACCAGAAGATTCCATTGACAAAGGAAAGGGCATCACAATAAGAGCATATGATGACCAAGAAAGAGTGTCTCAGGGCACAATTAAACTCCCTATTCAAGTAGGGCCAACACTCATGGAAACTACTTGTTAGGTCTTGGACCTCGAATTGTCATACAACATCCTCCTGGGACACCCATGGATCCATGCGATGAAAGTCATAGCATCAACCTTCCACCAATGCATGAAATTTACACATAATGGGCAAGAAGTTACCGTCCATGGGGATCCTGAACCCTTCTCATACTACAAAAATCTTGAAGCCAAGTACTACAAAATCCCCCAAGTGCCAAAGAATGATAAGGGCCCATCCACACAATACATCGACCCCGCCACTCTCGCATCCACTTCTGTGACAAAGACACCTGCCATTCCCGCCATCCCCACCATCTCTGATATCAAGCTCATCATCCAGGAGGACGGTTGTGGAAGCTACAAACTCCCTAATAATTCTTTTGTGATAGAGAGTTACCACAATCTCCTAGATCACGGGGACATCCATAAGGAAATCAAGCTTCCACATCACAAACATCTCCTGAGGACTATCTTGAATTCACAAGTTGGGGAGACCTTGGCCAGGAGGTTATTGAGGAAGATCCATCGCACATGTTATATCGAGATGAAAGACCGATACCTGAATTACCAATGGACGAAAGAAGCAAGGGCCTACAAATGATGCTCGTAATGGGCTACAAAAGAAATCAAAGACTAGGGAAAATGATAATGGGCTCATAATACCTATCATACCAGAGACACAGCCCATAACAAATCTTGGCCTTGGATGTACCCCTCCAAGAATAACCATATGTGGTTGAAGTCCTCCGGTTAGAATGGTTAATATTTCTCCTCAGCCAGTCCTAGTACAAGTACACTCACCAATAGTCACAGGTAGCAACACACATAACTTTATAATTGAGACCTATGTTAGTAGCAATGACGAGGACCCCATATCCAATCTACCTAGGTTATTTGAGGATACTTCCCTTTGCATGATCAATACCTTATCTTTCGAATCCAATCATCAAAACTATGAGATCCACCTAGTCTACCCTCAACTGATCGACTGCGACCAACGAGGACCACCGGTTCTTGATACATTCGAAAATGATGAGGTGCTCTCAGGATTCATGGGATTGAGGGATAACATTCCAAAGGGAGATCACAAAGCAGGGTTTATAATGGAGTTGGACACACATGCCTATTACGGGGAAACGATTGAATCCTTCAGTCGCAAAAGTGAGAAACTAAGAATTATATCCAAGTCTTTGAGTGAAAACCACACTGTGGCACTCTTTGACAAGAAAATAGTAAAAAGAAAGGGCGTATCCAATGGTGAAAACCTCTTTGAGGCGCTCGAGGATGAAGGATTCAATCTTCCCCTAAGAACTCTTCACCAGGAGAAGTCAGCAGTCTTGGCCGAGAAGTCCAATCTAGTCAACCTAGGAACAGAGGAGACCCCACATATCACATTCTATGCGGAATCACTATTATCAGAAGAACAAGAACTCCTAGCAGCATTCCTAAAGGAAAGACAAATAAACTTTGCATAGAGTTATGCTGACATTCCAGGGCTTGATCTAGAGACTATGGTCCATCATTTAGTAGTGTATCCAGAAGCAAAGCCGATCAAACAAAAGCTTTGAAAAATGCATCCTCAGATCGCCTTATTGGTAAAAATGGAGCTCAAAAAGTTGCTAGACGCAGGATTCATATGACCAATAGACTATCCAAAATGGGTATCAAATTTGGTACCTATTTCAAAACCTGATGGAGCCATCAGAATCTATATAGATTTCTGAGATTTGAACAAAGCATGTCCAAAGGATGATTTCCCACTTCCAAATATCGACATGATAGTAGACATGACAGCAGGGCATGAGATGTTATCACTAATGGAGAGATTTTGAGGATACAACTAGATCATGATAGCAAAAGAAGATCAACATAAGACGGCTTTCACTTGCCCATGGGGGACCTACTACTAGAACATGATGCCATTCGGCCTAAAGAATGCAGGAGCAACATATCAAAGGGCCATGACATTGATCTTCCATGACATGATTCACAAAATGGTCGAAGACTATGTTGACGACATCCTAGCTAAGTCAAGAAAGAGAAAAGATCATATAGCAACCCTAAGTGCTATCTTTGACAGATTAGAGGAATACAAAGTCAGACTAAATCCCAAGAAGTGTGTCTTTGGCGTACAATCAGGTAAATTATTAGGGTACATAGTTTCCATGAGGGGTATCAAGGTGGATCCAGAAAAAGTGAAAGCAATCCTTGAAATGGAGGCACCAAAGACATTAAAACAATTAAGAGGCCTCCAAGGCAGGCTCCAATCCATCCGATGATTCATAGCACAGCTGGCGGATAAGCAGAACCCATACTCTCACCTACTCCACAAGGGAGTAGCATACAAACGGGATACCAAGTGCGAAAAGGCATTCAACAAAATAAAGGAATATCTACTGACACTGCCAGTATTAATGCCACCTATCCCAAGAAAGCCATTGATCTTATATGTGTCAGCAACAGCAGTAGCCCTTGGAGCTCTCTTGGCTCAGCATGATGAAAACAAAACAGAGAGGGCTATCTACTATATCAGCAAGACAATGGTTGGTCATGAGCTAAATTACTCATTCATCGAAAAAGCATGCCTCACAGTAGTGTTTGCATCCCAAAAATTTAGACATTACATGTTGGCACACAAGATAAAGCTCATTGCAAAAGTTGATCCCCTTAAGTATCTCTTATCAAAGGCAATGCTCACAGGCATAATGGAAAAATGGGTCATGATATTGTCAGAGTACGACATTGAGTATATTGAGTGAAAATTAATCAAGGGTCAGGTTATTGCAGACCAACTAGCTAAAGCACCTATTTATTCTGAAAATCCTCTTATATCTGAATTTCCAGATGAATCCATTTTTAACCTCAATGTAGCAGACCACTGGAAACTATACTTTGATGGTTCATATACACAACATGGATCAGGAGCTGGTATCTTCTTCATCACCCCACAAGGGGACTGCATACCATCAAAGTCATACAAACTAGCATTTCCTTGCACTAACAACATCGCAGAATACGAGGCTTTGACTATAGGTCTCAAGATAGCAGTGTAATGGAACATCATGGCTCTCAAAGTCTATGGAGACTCTCAGTTGATCATAAACCAAGTCAATAATGAATATTAGACCAAGGATGATAAGCTCACTCCATACAAAAAATTGGTGGAGACTCTAAAGGAATCTTTCATTGACATAACATTTGAGTAGATTCCAAGAACCAACAACAGAGCAGCAGACGCCATGGCTACAATGGGATCCTTGCTAAATATCCCCAACAATGTCCCAAGATACGAATTCTTGATTGAGCATCTTCTCGTTCCCACATTCGAGGCACTAGAATCAGAATTCGTGTGTGAAATCATTGGTCCTAGCGATCCTTGGTAGCATGACATCTACACATATCTTCACATAGGAGTCATACCCGCTGACCTCCCATCAAACCTAAAATGAACCTTTATCAAAAAGGCATCTAGATTTGTCATCCTAGGTGATACCTTATACTGTAGAAGCATAGAAGGTACTTTACTACGATGTTTAAATGTTGAGGAGGCATTAACCGCTCTAACTGAGGTTCATAATGGTATCTGTGGAACACACTCGAGTGGAATGACCATCGCCAAGAAACTGCTGAGGATGGGGTATTATTGGCCCACAATGGAAAGAGAAGCACATGATCATGCTAAAAGGTGCCTACAATGTCAGCAGCATGGGGACCTCATCCATGCTCCAGCACAAGAGTTTCACCCCATTGTTACACCATGGCGCTTTTTACAGTGGGGACTCGATCTCATTGGGAAAATCACACCTACCTCATCCAATGGCCATAAATTCATCATCACTGCAACTGAGTACTTCACAAAGTGGGTGAAAGCCATACCCATGATGTATATCACTGGGAAGCAGATCTCAAAATTCATCCTAAACTATCTCATCTATCATTATGGTGTTCCACAAGCCATTATCTCATATAATGGGACACCATTCAAGAACCAGGAGGTTCAGGACTTGTGCAAGAAATTCAAAATCCAGCATCGCTTCTCCACCCCGTACTATCCCCAAGGCAATGGCCAAGCAAAAGCCACGAACAAAACCATCCTCAAAATCCTTAAGAAAATAGTTAAAGACGTAGGTCATGACTGGCATTACAGCTTAATCCTGCCCTTTTGGCTTATCGAACTAGCATCCGTACACCCACCGGCACCACCCCCTTCTCCTTGGTCTATGGATCAGAAACTGTACTCCCCATTAAGATCGAGCTCCCATCTCTCAAAATATCACTGCAAAACCTCATCATGGATGAAGAATATCGGGTATCAAGACTAAACGAGCTGGAGTTACTGGATGAGAGATGCATAGATGCTTTAAACCACTTGCAAGTCTATCAGAATAGACTCAAACGAAGCTACAACAAGAAAATAAGAAGAATGTCCCAAACCCAAGCATCAAAGGCAAGTTCGAACCTAATTAGTTAGGACCTTTTGTCATCACAACAAGTTATAAATCAGGGGCATATTAGTTATCAACACCTGAAGGGGAACCTCTGTAGGAGCCCATGAATAGCTCCCATCTCAAAAAAAATTATGCCTAATTTCTTCAAGGTATAAAACCAAAAATTCCAAAAAATTAGAAAAAGTCCTAAAAAAATGGTTACTTCGGCGAAAACCTAGAAAACAGGTGTCTTGGTAACAACAAAAAAATTAAAAAATCCAAAAAATCCAAAAAAATATCAATAAAAGGATGAAAAAATCGTCCTCTAGTGAAAACCACTTTGGTGGCACTTTGGATAAGTACCTTGGTGAAAACCTGGCAAACAGGCACCTCGTGTAAATAAGCACTTTCCATCCACCAGGATCTTTATGGCTTGATCTGCATCATCCATCCATTTCACTTCCATCATCCATCACATTCAGGTCTCCATCCATCACTCACCCACTCGCATCCACACCATAGCTTGGTCATGTGTTCTTATCATGATCCCTCCTAGTACTACTCGGCCCATCCTCAAGGTTAGTTTGTCCTACCTTTATCAGAGTAGTCTATTGCATCACGCTGGGGGCACGTTCTCATCGGATCGGATTCGTGTATATTCTTAAAGTCCTCACATCAAAAAATCCAAAAACATCAGAAAATTAAAAAATCCAAAAACATATCAAAATCCAAAAACAGGTCAAAAGGTCATTCAAAAACCAAAAGCAAGGTCTTCTTGTCGAACTACATCGTCTCTAAGCTTGAACGTAGGCAAGTTTGATCTTTGATCATCCCCCGAGACATTTAGGTCAGTCCTTTAAAACTCTGTCATAATAAAACTGACAATTCATCATGTATATCTTCATTTGTAAATTGGTCAAGTCGTCAATCGAACTACGTGGTCTCTGCGTGTATAACGTAGGCAAGGCTCATATGTCGATCAGCCCTCGAGACCCCTAGGATAGGTCCATAAGTTAGTCTTTTGGTCAAAATCTCCAAAAATCCCAAAAACATTTGAAAAATCCAAAATCAAAACATTTGAAAAACCTTGAAAAATACCAAAATAGCCTCAGAACATTGCAAAACATCAAAAACATCCAAAAATTTGGAAAAATCCATTCGCCTCATCTCACATGCACCTGTAATAAACACCATCCATAATAAGTTGGTCGTCATCATCAACCTTTGGTAAAACAATCGGAAACAAGTCTAGCAAATTACAAGTAGAACTCCAAACGTCAGGTCTTAAATCTATATCATGTGCGTAAACAAGTTGGTCATCTCTTCATATATCAATAACACATCATCTGAATTAGCCCTATATCAATCATCCTGTATAAACGAAATGACGTGCCACCATCCACTAACTTGTCCTAGGATGAATCCTTCCTACAATGGGCATTATCTTTTGGCAATAAGTTTCGTTCATCATCCTTAGAAAACATATCCTCTTTCCATTAACAGTATTGAAGAGCATCAATCTATTTGTTTACTTGGTCTTTATCTTTTGACTTATCTTATTTTGCGCTCATTCCAACGATGTCTTGATGATATCCCAAAACAACGGATTTAGAGAAATACGAATGGAGCAATGATCGTTATCTTTTGTCTGTTGTGCTTGTTGGACGCTCTTGCAATATAACCTTGGCGAATACTTTGTTAGGTATGTGTGGAAGAAGTCTAGGGCAACTTGTTGACTATTACAAGGATAGGTTTACCTTTCCGTGTTTGGTCTGAGGTGTCTGAAACTTCTGAAGTGCATCCTAGCAAGGTTTTCGTATGTCAGGTGTGAACAAGAATACTCCTATCTGATTGTCAAGTCAAAGTCCATCACACTAGGTACCACGCCATCCTGGATTGCTATACCTCAATGCATCGTACCACGTGTGTTATCAACCATAAGAAAATTTTGGCCCTTTGAAAATCCCAATTCCTCGACAAGTAATCATCATAATCATCATCATCATCTGCATTTGTGTCATCATGCATCTTGTTGATCATGCTAACAAGGTACTATGACAGTTGATCACCATCACCATCACCGTCATTAATCCTACATCCACAAATCATTAGCATATTGCACAAGCATATCATATAGAAATCATTGCATAAGCATACCATATAGGAAACATACACATTGCATTATAAAATAGGTGCATTCATGACACCGCATTCCACCCATTACATGGCACATCATGGCATTATATTGATCATTGCATAAGCATTCATTTGCATTTCATAATCATTTCATATTACCATTACATAAATCATCACATAGCATGAACGGAAGCATCTTATAATCATAGACAATAGGAACATAAGCATTTAATTCATTAGGCATACATATCATCGCATTAACATATCATTGCATCACATACATTATCATTTAGGATAATAACATTTGTTATTCTAAGCATCTCATACCATCATTGCATTTGCATAATATCATGGTCATTGCATCATATCACATTCATCCATATATCATCTCATGATAAGCATTTTCACACACCATCACGTATACCATAGATCATATCATACATAACATTTTGCATTGGCATAAAATAAATCATCATATAGATATGATTATTGCATATCATATCATAGGTTAGCATAATACGGATCTGTTAGTCATAATCATCACATACATCATTAGAAATAAATGCATCCATAGAAACATCACTGCAAAGCATATAGAAATAAACCATCCATGTATGAATAAAAGTACATGGTACATCTCATCAAAATCAGCTCATATATATCATATCATCAATATCAACTGTCATAGTACAAAGAATAATAATCGGATCACTGTACACATGGGTCAATTGGTACAAAAGGCCCATCGGGTTATCAAAAATGAGCCCATAAGGCACAAAAGTATCTATCATCTGGATCACACTTGATCTCTATGAATACTTCCCTCACCCCTATCACCATGACCCTCTGGTGGTCTTTGGCTCGCCCACTCTGAGTACTCGGGAACCCAATCTTCTCTAGGTATAGTGTCATGGTAGGATCAACAGTAGTACTCTGCCTCTCGAACGACATCCCTGTAGGATCATACAAGCACTGTACCCTGGGAGGCGGAGGCTGTCATGCTCTCAATCTGCTATCGGTGGCCTAGCTCTATGGCTGCCTGTAGCTCTGCGGCTTGTCGCTGCTGCACTACCTTATCCCTCTTAGCTTTGAGCTAGTCCCTCTCAGCCCGTGCCTAGTCCCTCTCGGCTGTCACTACCTATACCTATGCCTGTAACTGCAAAATCAAGGCATCCCATGCATCTACCTACCCTGCTAGCTGTGCCTATGGTTGTACGCAAACCTGGTCCTCACCCTCGGCACGTGGTGGTGGGACTAGTGGATCCTGCTGCTGGTCCTGCATAGGGACATCTCCCTAACCTGGCGGAACTGGGGGAACCTCTGGTGGATCCTGTTGGTTCTCGATCCTCAGACCTCACCCTCGTCCTCATCCTTTACCCCTGCCTCTGACCCTGTGTGCCTCTGGATCCTCACCTGGAACAGTCAACCGTAGAGGAGGTCTAAACCAGTCCCTGTAGGCCTGTGTGGTGCTCAGATCTTCCAAACCTTGATCATAAGCCCAAGGTCAGGCCACCAACTATCAAAAGCTATCAACTGCCTCTACGGTGGGCATACCAGGCCCCCATGCCACCTATGTCATACTGTGCACAAAGATGGCTATGTAGTCATCATCTAGTCGATCCTGAGGCTCTCCAAACTGACGCTATACATGCCTGGGCAGGTATCTCTCTATCATCATGTGCTCTCGGCCCTGCATGTACCGATCCTGATGGCAATAGAAGAGTTGATCTGCATCATCAGCCCATCCGGGCTAACCGAGGTATGGTCTCCAAGTGAACACAAGAATCTCATCTATGATCCGCCTCCAGTAGGGGATCCCGTGCTCTCCAATGTGTGTGAAGGACACACCACCTCTGTATCATGTCACGAGGGCATCCTCTGCCCCCATCAGAACTGGAACGACCCGTGGATGTAGCACATAAATGTGCTCCCACACCCAAACATGTAGCAAGGTCACGCCGGCTCCCAACGCTCTGCCATCTGCATACACGTACTTGTGCAGGTCCCTATAAAGTGAAGCCAAAAGTACGGGCCCCCACACGAACCGAACCGGCCTATCCCAGACCATTCTCTCCCAGTAGTAACCCCAGCCTGGACTGAAATACCACCCTTATCGGTCTGGGGCAACCAAACTCGAAACGATCGCTGCAACTGCCCAGCGGAAGGGGGGTGCGATAACCCTATATCGCTCCAGCTCGATTTTCCCCTCGCAATAGATAATGTCTCACGTAGTGAGGACTCTGGTGCAGTACTCGTGACCCTCCTCCATGTCATAGATCACCCGACGGCCATGCATGGGCAATTGTAATATATGTCAGACGTCCTCCAATGTGACAGTCGCCTCACCAGTGGGAAGATGAAATGATGATGTCTCACTATGCCATCTCTCAGCTCTAAGTACTAACAACATCCTGAGGTGTGTGCATACGGACGCCGCATACGCAACATGCCATAGTCCTGCAGCTCCCAGCCGATCCTAGTCTCTGTCGCTAAAGTTTCGTAGGACGCTCGCCAAATCCCACGACCGGTGCTCCCTAGAATAAAGCTCCCTAGGCCCATCCTGCATCAAGGAAAGTCAGTGTGTTAAGAATTTTGAAAAAAATCCTACCGTAACGCCTCAAACTCGCTTCCAACGGTGCAGTTTGTGAAGGCGTCACAATTTGAGTTTCCTCAAACTCTGACGCTAGACCCAAAATTTAGCCAAATAGCACTGCCACGACGCACTTCAACCCCCAACATCGATGTTTTCATGAAAAGGGCGCCGCCGTGACACACTTTTCCAAAACTGGCCCGTCGAGTCCGAACCAAGTCTGAGCCCAACTGTGGAGTTTTTAAATTCCAAATTGCACTGCTATGATGCAAAGAGGCAAAAAGTTGTGCACTTTAAACACCGAGCGGTGCTATAATAGTGTCGCTGGAGGCGAGCTCTTCTTAAAACATATAATAAATGCGTTAAAACGAAAAAATGAAGCGTCAGTTAGGGCCACATACTGGGGCACTGATGTCAGGTGGCCACTAGTAGGTCTAAACTCAGTCTAAAATGTGCAGGGGAAGTTGTCGTTGCGCCATATCGTCAGGAGGTCAGAGCTCGAATCTCAAGGTTTGATAGCGGAGGTGTGTGAAAATGACTTGAAAGTGATCCTTCGGGCCCCTTTTAAGTCTAAAAATTAGGGTTTTTTGACCCTCTAGGGCTGTCCTGCTAGGGTTTTGGACCCCTGAACCCATTTTTCTCTATTTGAGGCTTGTTTTTCATCGTTTTATTGTGTTTAGACACGTTTTTAGCCTCCTTGACCCCTTTTGGACCTAATGGACACTTTGTCACCCTTTTTTTTGCGAGATTACCTGAAAATTTGAAATTTTCATTCGATCTCTCGAGGGGGCATTATAATGGCATGTTTTCTCTCGCCATGCAGCAGTGGGGCAAGTTTTTGAATATCAAATTTATTTTTTTTACTTTAATCGAGATCGGCTATTCTTTGAACCAACACGAGTGCATTGCTTCAAAGAGGGGCAAAATGTAGACATTGAAAATATATTGATTGACATCGTGCACCTGATCCTGACTTACTAACATCGTTTCTTCCCAAATCATCCCTCGGTCTAACCATCTAATCAAATTCCCCTATCTGATTAAATTCATCAATATCTTCTATTGGTTAAATAAATCATTTTATCTAATTAAGTCAATCTCTTTTGTTAATTAAATCAATCCATTCAATCTAATTATCCCTATTTAATTAAATAATCAATTTATTTGATTAAATCTCTAAAGTCTATCCATTAAATTAAATAAATTAAAACCTTATTTGATTTAATCTAACACCATCCCTTTTAATTAAATAAATCAAAATCTTTATTTAATTAGCCTCTTATCATATTCCTCTCTTATCGATTTAAATAAATCCATAAATCTAAGTCAAATAAGTCACATCATCAAATCTCCCATTAAATTAATTAACCCTTGATTAATTTAATCTAATCTCATGTCACATCCTCTAGATAATGCAAGTTGCACATGAAAATAGATTTAATTCATTTATTAAATCCTATTTTCCTCACAAGGCATCTTTTGGAATATACTCTCAATTTGAATTCAAAAATTCCAAGTCAACATGTACATCCAACAAGGCATTTAAAACCTCTTACATGTCCTTTGCCTTGAGCCAAGTGGCATTTATTGCATTTTCCCTTCCTCTTACATGTCATTTCAACAAATTTGAATTTCAAATATTGGCATTTATTGGCACAAACCCCAAATCTTGCACAACCATCATCCATTCATAGCTCGACAAGTGGCACCATATCATTGGATGAATGTTAGTCCCACATTGCTCAAAATTGGACATTCATCCATTTTTAAATCCTATAAATGAAGAGCTTCTCTCCTCATTTTATCATCCACAATCCAAACAAAGTTACCATGCTAAAATACTTAGCCATTTCCATCCATCATTCGAATTCTTAGCTAGGCTTTTTGCAGATTTGGCTTGGAGTTCTCATCTTTCACCAAAGTGGATCAACATCATCTTCAACACATCAAGATTTCATCATAGGAATTGGGAAAGGGCCAAATTTTCACATCAAATTGTCACCAATTCCCCCATGGGATCAAGAGTTTGCATATCTAATTAGGATTATTATCTTTTTTTTATCATTTGCATTGTGTTCTTCAATATTTTCATTTTTAGTTTGATTTGTAAATGGATTTAATGGGGAATCTTTGTTTTGACTTGCATTTCCTTGTATAACTTGTTTATTCTTGTTGTTTTGCAGGTACCAATATTGGGGTTCTCACACATGCATTAAATTGGTTCGCTCAAACATTTTTTTGGTTCGTTTGAACCAATGAGTTCATTCGAACCCCCAAAATGAAAATTTTTGGCATGGGGTCATTTTTTACAAGTTTTCCTTCTTCATTCGAATTGTAAACCACTTTTGTGGGTTTACCCCAATGCAAGTATACTACTACATACATCATCTACACCATGGAATAAGGTTTAGGATTTTAGGTTTAATAGAATGTGGATGCATTAGGGTAGAGATGGATTTTCCAAAATAGAGAGTGCATTGTTACATAAAACTACACCAAACAAGAAAAATGACAAACCCATGTAAAAATTTATAAAAATCACTCAAAGCACACTTTGTGGAGACAAAAATTAGTTAGAGACAGTCCACTTGGGTGCGCCAAAATGTATATACCATTATATAGAACAAAATAATAAAAAACAATGCATTAAATAAGGTTCATATTCTATACCTAATTACACCTTTGCTTGAGCTAAGGCAAGCAAACAACTAACTATAAAAGAACAAACTTCTAACCAAAACAAACTTTGATGACCAAATGATTTGTTTAAGATGATTGATTGTGTTTTAAATATAATATATTTTCTCATTTCAACATGACCTTGCCTTGCATCTAATTTCTTGATTTATATTTTGGATGAAGATGATGCATGAATATAATTCAATCTTGTATGGTAGAGGGATGAGATTGATTCATTTACAAGGGAGAATAAGAGCTTCTTCATTTACAAGAGAGAATAAAAGATTACAAATAACATCTTGTGATTGTTAGATATGATTAAGGTAATGATTGGAAAGTGATAGATGGTGGAATTTTCTTAATTTTGATAAAGGGCAAGGATTAAAAAAGGGTCATGCAAGATTAGTTTTATTTATTTTTAAACAAAAGTGATAGAAGAATCTTAAAATGATTAATTTGTTGACTAAATTTAATTTGTTTATTTAACTAATGATAAAAGAGATTTTAAATGCATTAAATAAATATTATTTATTTATTTATTTATAAGAAAATATTAGTATAATGATTGATATAATTTAATAAATATATTTTATTCAATTAAGATTGATATCTTACAAAAAAGTTGAATTAGTTAAATTAATTAAATAAACAAAAGTAATTTATTTAATTAAGATCAAAAGAAAGATTAAATTTATTAATTAAACAATTAAAATTTATTCATTAATGTTAGAAATAAATATGTAGAATGTAATGATGAAAAAGAATAAAAAATACATTTTAGATGTTTACAAATATTTTTTTTAAATAATAAATCAATCCTTAATTAACAAAATCATAAATATTCATTCCTATCCGTCATTTGATAACACCTTTTTTCGGAGGAATTTAATAATACTAAGAGTGTTGTTAGTAATGCATAAATTGTCAACCTACACTTGAGTTGGCCTAATGGTAGAGAAATTGTACTCTTGAAAGAGAGGTCACAAGTTTAAAACGTGAAGGGGGTAGGGTATGTACACCTTGTATTAAGAAGCATGAGTTAGATGCCTCCTACATATTGGTAGAACTGGGTAGTCCCATATACTTAAAGTCATCTGTAGACCAAAAAAATATCGCTAGATATCATGGACTATAAAAGGACCTTTCCTTTTCTTTATACATACATGAAAAGTCCAAGTTCATGAACTTCTTAAGTACACAAAGTCTTACTCCAGTACGTTGACACAATAAATGTACAACTATGTCTGGCTCAAGAAAAAAACACTTGGAATGCATTTACGAGATCCCATAATTAAAACTGAAAAGAAGCAACCAGATTCGTGATGTGATTTAACTCTTCCCATTTCCTCGAAATATCAGGACTCTTAAGCCATGCCTTTTGTTTAAACAACAAAATCATAAACAAACAGTAAAAGAATTGTGCATGATTATGTCCTAACACAAAGGCAATGAATAGAGGAGCAGAAAAAACGATGCAGGTTCCTAATACTAATTTACGACCTAGAAAAAGCCCAATGCAGAACCAGAGCAGAAAAATGTCGATTGTTGAAACAACTAAGCTTTCTAAAACACTCTTCTTGTTTTTATTCTACGAGCAACCTCTTCATCCATAATTTAGAATATGAAAGCATATAAAATGTTTATTATGTTTTCGATTTCTATAAAATTCTAGATTAACGATGATGAAGAAAAGGTAATCAAACATAGATGAACTGTATTTTATCCTTCACAATCATAAATATGCTTTAGAACACTTTCGACTTGTATCTATGATGGATATTCACAATTAGAACATTATGCAAAAATGTCATTTATGGCAGAGCAAGAAGCTGGTAGACAACGATTTGGTGAAGATATCGAAAGAGAGAAGAAGAGATTTTACATCTCAACGTGCGTGGTTCAAGCACATACATGAATAGATCCAACCACAGTTAATGAGCATTATATCATGAGTTATCAGGTGCTCTCAATTAAGCTACCATGAAAATGCATTTTCTGGACATGTCAATCACTCATGTTCTTTAATATAATGCATTTATTTGAAATATGCTACTTATCAAACTTGGACTTGGTAAAAAACCGGTGGATCCAAACAAAAATTTAAAATTTAAAAATTTGGGAAAAACATGGTAAAAATAAGCAAAATTTTTAAACATGAAAAAGCACATAAATTTGAAAAATGCTTTTTAAAAACATGTATACAAATGAATTTACAAAGGTCGTTCATAATTTTTCCTTTATAGATCAAAAACTGAGTTCAATTTCATCAGTGTCATGATTATAAATATATCTATATTAATATTTTTGAAATTTCATCCGTGGAAAGCATGGACCAAAACAATTTTCAATTTTTTTATTTTTTTTAACCAGAGTGAGGGTATGGGGGCAACAACCCCAAATAGAGTTGAGGGAAAGCACAACTCATAGAAATTTGGGGGCAGAGCCCCCAATAGGGTCAAGGGGCAGGCACTGGCTATGTAGGTGACAATTTGCACCGATGGCGATGCCCTTCAATGTCCATGCCATATGTACTTGTTGCTAACTGTCAATGATTAGCCCGTACTCACCAGTCTGCTATCCGTCGCATCCAAGTCCGTCAAACCTCACACTGGTAGAAAATAGGAAGTAGAATATAATGTGCTAATTTGAAACGCACCACCTAAATTTTCCATTGTTAATTACTGCGTCACCAGCAAGTTGTTCACTTCTGGATTAGTCCATTAATGGGAGGTTGAGCATTTATTCCCCAACTACTATCAACATTGCCGCCGAAACTTAAGTTGTTGTCCCGCCTAAATTTATGCCTAATTTTTCTGCTAATATTTTGTGTTTGGGTTCTCTCTGGTTTCGTTTCGTGTTTGCTTCTATTGTAGCCCTCAATACCAGATCTACAGGTGCTTTTAACAATGGCCATTTCTTGGGGTGCAGCAGAAATGGCAGGAGAGCCAATGGGTATGAAAATTCTTCCCTTGTGTATATATTCAAGATGAACAGGGGATAATCATGCGGTTACAAAAATAGGTGTGGGAAGTTATGCATAACAGAATTTGGTGCAGTAAATCAACTAGAGATTAATTATTGGCTTGAATAACTTCACATTGGAGTGTAATGGTGAGAGAGCGCAGTCCACCTTTACCAAAAGATACAATCTAAAAAATAAAAGAATCCTTTGATCTTAATAAGTTACACAGCTGGATATTTCTGGAGGAGAGATCAATCTCTGCTTTTTATTACTGCCATAAACGAATAGCCAGGTTCTTTCAATATTGTTTTTTATATCTTTTATTTTTCCAGTCTATCTGTATAAATATTATGTATTTAGCATTTTAATTTATCTAATTAATTTTTATCTTTTGTAATTGCAACTAACCTTTATTCATATGGATTGATTGAATGAATACGAGTGTTTTACTATAGGATGTTTATCAAAACTAATCCCCATTTCCAAATACACCATCCAAAACACCCCACTACCTCCACTTAGATAGGATGTTTTAATTTGATGGTCACTCTTTTTTATGAGTGCAATTTTATCAATTTAGATGTGAATGTAGAAGTGCATTTTCTAAATAGTTAGTATATTAGAATCAAAGTAGTAATTTTTTATTATTAAATCCATTCTAAAAATATATAATATATTGAAATCAATGCACACTATTATTTAAAAGTTATATATATATTCAAAATTAAAATTACAATATCTTGATTGAATAAATTTTAACAATTATAAATAACATATTATATTTTTTATTATGGATAATTCTTCTTAATCAAATATAACAATATCATATTAATTATAAATTCTTTAACTATAAATTTTAGTAAAAAGAATCTATATGTTGTAATAATATAGACTTATGTGTAGAGTGGACCAGTTGTAAGATATGGCACAAGTTGTAAGTTTGACATCAATGAATCATGGTAAATATTTTGAGTGGTAATCAATCTTTGTTAAAGGAAAGCTTGATGCTTATATTATGATAATTGAGAATTAAGTTAAAAGATTTGACTTACTCTATATATAGAGATTGTTAAGTAAATTTCAAATGATTTTCAATAATATAATACAATTTTCTTTTAGAAAACAAAGGTGTTTTTGAAAGAGAAAATATTATAGTTATATCTAATAATTTTTTTTTAAAAAAAATTATAGTTATTTAGATAAATTGTAAAATAAATTTAAAAATTATGCTATTGTTAGTTATTTATGTTTTATAGGGATCCTTCTAATTGAACATTATGTGCACATTTTAATAATCTTGAAAACATATTAGCAACATTATTTTTGTTATATAGAAGGAATTTATAATACTAACAAATTATCCATGGTTTATAGGGATCCTTCTAACCAAAGCTTATGAGTACTTTTTTATTTATAAAAATTGATAGCATTTATTTTTATTACATGGAGAGATTTTTAATATTATTAAACTATCTATAATTTATAAGGGTTCCCTTAATCAAACATTATAATCATCTTTCAATAACCTTGATTAAACTCTTCTCTCTCCAATAACCTCTTGATCCCCATGCAAGCCCTTTAGAGGGGTTTTTATCATACATATAGCTACAAGTTAGCTTATTTAACTTTAGTGAGGTTGAAAAAATATTTTTTTTCTTATGCTTTTGTAGATAATATTCAATTGATTAGTTTTTTAATACCTAAAAACATAAAAAAGATATGCCTACTTGTTAGTGTGAATTTTTTTACTACCTATCTAGTCATTATCCTACATAATTATATGATTCATAATACACTTAAGTTTGAATTTAGATAGAATTTTTATCTTCTATCCCACCTCATGTGAAGTATGCTTGTGTCTCTTGTTTTGGTTGGACCCTAGTCCTACATAGAGGACAAGTAGAATGGGAAATAAGCCACATCTCAATGCAGTCAACATGGAAAGAGTGCTTACAATTGAGAAGAATCCTGCCTTTTCCATTCTCCACAAACCCACACAAACAAACAACATAATCCAGACCTTCATAGTCGCTCTGCAATCTATAAACAAATAGAGGCAGGGCATCTATGACGGCCTTGTCTAGACTAACAGTTATAATCACTAAAATCAGCAAATTAATACAGGTGCAACTATAGGTACAGTTGGGAATAATATGAGATACAACAAGGCCAACAATATATAATGATTTTTAGAAATGACCACAAAATTGAAATTAAATACAGAACCTTGAAACTCAAAGTAATCTGTAAACCTCAATTGGAATTGGAAAATAATTCTAAACAATAGAAGTAATTTGCAAACCTTTGATCACAAACAGAGGATTCAAATACATCAAGTTGCCATTATCTTTTTCTTCCTTAAAGTCGTTAATCATCCTTTCCTCAATGTGGTACCATTTCCACATAAATTGAGCTCATTACATATGCCAATGTTGAATAGTAAGATAATAATGATAGCAACTAAATCAAAATCAATTTAAGAATGGAAAACTATTGTTGCCCTATCTAGCTCACTATTGATCTTGTTTAGAAGACAACCTTTTTCCAACTCACCGCTAATCACTAAGTCATATGCATTTTCCAATACTATCATAGCTTGGATAATAGCACTCTCTATCCAAACATCATATTTGAAGCCAACTAGAATGATATTAATTTTCTTATGTGGATTGTGATATGCTCAATTCCCACTGACAAAGAATGTCCTGAACATGCAAGACAAAATTAATTCAAATAAACTTTAGAGAGATTCCTATTAAGATGGTGAAATAATTATATAAACTTGTCATTAATTACATTAAATATGAATCAATAAAATAACCCACTTTAGTACTATCAATTATTCGCATTACTTGTCTCTAAGTTAAATTATGTCTACTTGGTAGATTTATATGTACCCCAGATGGAAGTCAACTTGCATTTGTCATGTGTAACCTAAAATGGGACAAATTAACAGGTAGATTTGCATCTTCTAAGAGTGTAAATTAAGCCTTGAAAATAGTGTTTTAGGATAGAGAAATTTACTAGTGGTGGGTAGGATCCAATGATAGGTAGGAAAAGAGTACTTCTATGTCAAGGTTGCAGGGATAAATACAAAACCCTCATGGAGTGGGATCCTATAATAGCTTCTAGACATACAATAGTATTTTTGTCCCTATGCTTGTAAGCTCAAAATTCTCCTAAGTGGTATCCAATGATATTTTATCTAATTTTTTTGTTTTAAATCTCTGCTCCTCACATTAGTTTGGGTAATTATTTACTAAATGTGCATTCTTTTTATTTCTTTATCATATTAGCCTATCCACATTTTTCCTAAGAGATAATTGTATCATTTCAAAATCCCATTTTTAACCCTATTGACATGGAGTATACATTCATTGAGTAAGAGAACTATGTAAAGATCTCTTGATTATTTATTTAGCTTGTGTGCAACTATTTAGTGATCTATCTCTTAAATCCTCCCCTACTAGTACTAGTGATTTATCTACACATCAAGCTATTGGACATGTTGAGCATGATATTTCACATTATTTGTAATCCACCATGAGTATGTTCGAAAATATAGATGGTATATTTATCATTATGAGAAAATATTTAAAAAGAGATTATAGTAATGGAATATTACATAATCCTTCAAAATATGGTATTTCGCCCTTTCCCTCACCAAGTAGATTTCTAGAACCATGTTTATAAGTATAATGGTAGATCTAATCCATTAATAGAATTATAATCCTTGTAAATGATAATTTACAAGAAAAGGAAATGAAGGTTTATCCAAAAAAGGGGTTGTCGAACCCACTTTCTTGTTAAGGTTATGTATGGTAGACCAGATGTTGCGGTTATTACATATAATGATTTCAGTCATTGTGATGCTAAAGGTGAATTTTGTCATGGAAAAGATGACCCTTCTGGTGATCCAAGGAGTAGTGTTGCACCAAGGTTGTCAAATGAATGCAAATCGTATATTGAATCCTTATTGCTAATGGGGGTGGGAATTGACACAATATGTGAACAACACTATTTAGACCCTAGTTTGACTCAGTTGCTAAATAAGAGGGATACATATTTGTTAAGGAAAGATGTTATGAGTGCATGGAATAGAGTGCGCTCACTTCGATCTCAAAAGAATGAAGATGATGCAAAAAGTGTAAGCATGTGGCATATAGAGGAGAAAGACAACTTTTTTTATTATAAAAGACCAAACAATGTGGAAAATATTCCATTTATGGTAGGCATCCAAACTACATGGATGCAAGAAATGATGGTGAAACATTCACATAATGAAATTATTGCTATGGATTCCACATTCTCAACGAATAAATATGGTGTAAGTAAAACAATTTTAATTGTATTTATGGATCTTAATGAAATCATTAATTTTTTCTACTAAAAATATAATAATTTATGGTTTATTCATGTGTAGTATCAGTTATATACTTTGCTTGTATTTGATGAACAAGAGGCCGGTATACCTGTTGCATGGGCCATATCCTCAAAAAATAAAGTCGAGGACATAAATGAATGGTTGATAGAAGTTTATAAAAGAGGGAAACAATGTAAAGAAGATTGGAATGTCAATGCATTTATGACAAACAATGCTAGTGCTGAGATTGAAGCAATCAGGTTTTTATTGGCCTTAATCTTTTATTTAAATTGAAGTTAACTCGTTGTAATTGCTTAATATTTATTCTATAAAAAGCTGAACATTACACTTATCCTCGTAACTTGTAGATTATCCTTTGATTGCCGGGTACTTTTATGTATTTGGCATGTACGTAGGGCATGGTTGAAGAATGTATACAGGTAAGTCAATCTTTTATTAAAATACATGGAATACCTGAACATTACATGTTCGAATTTTATAGCTTGATATTATGTTTTATAATCCAGATATGTCACTAATAAGGATGTTGGGACTAATATGTTTGATAGATTGGGTGAGATAATGTATGCAATGAGTGATGATGAAGACATCACTACTCATTTGATAACAAATTTCATGGAGGAATTCAAAGAGGAGAAGAAATTTATTGATTACTTTCAACAAACTTGGTGTCATGATGAAACTCGTATTGGTAAGTTCATTGAATTATTCATTATGATTTCGTATGCATTTATATTGTTTAACTTATTTTTTATTTATACTAAGACATCATTTTGTGGGTTTGTATAGAAATGTGGGCAAAAAATTATAGAGGTTTCCCTCATGCAAATCAAGAAACCAATGCTTCCATAGAGTCGTACCACTGCCACATCAAGGGTCACTATTTAAGTGATCATGCTAAGAGGTGCATGAGGAGAATGGATTGGCTTATCCATACACTTCTTCATAGGGTAGAACCATTCTACAAAAATAAAAGATATTTGCAATTATCTGGGTTTTTGACTAACTTTAAAAAAGAACGATATTACACAACTGCATTAGAGAAGTCAAAAAAAATACCAAATATAGATTGTTGCCCATATGATCTCGTCCCTAACACATACTAGATAAGAAGCCAAACAACTCCAACAAAATGGTACCTTGTTAGAAAATATGGACCAAATTTGCATGTGTGTGACTGTCAGTGGGCAAAGAAGGGAAACACATGCAAACATGTGTTAAAGATTTTAGATCTTCTAAAGAGAAACAAAATAAATGAGCAAGATCAAGTTGTTGGTAAGGGTCATTTGAGATTTAATTTTAATATTTATATGTTAAATGATTTTTATTTTTTCAAAAATAACTAAATTAATCTCATTGAATTATAGATGGCGCTACTCCATTGCTTGATGATGATGAGAATGTTAGAGGGAGTTTCAGTCATGGAAATAATACCATTGGTAATATTGATATGGTATTTACAATTAAACATTAGTTTTTTTTATGGTTCACAAAATTAATTAAATCTTAATCGAATTATAGATGGTTGCAATCAAATAGAAGATTGAGATGTGCTTGGAATTGCCATTGGTGAAGACCAAAGAACAAGTAAATATCAATTTCACTATTTTATAATAAAATATTAAGATATTTTTAGATTTAATCATTTTTATTTGTATTACAGATTGCTGGAAATCATCTGATGCTTTGAATGATAACTTTCAAAATTCTATTGATTATTTAAATCATCTACTTCAAAATTTACCAACTAGTGAAGATGAAAAAGAAATTTTTTGTCAATGTATTGAGAGATTGCGAAAATATATTCATACATCTCTTCCTTCCTCTTCCACATTTACATCAATCCCTGGTTCAGATAACATGTCTACGAGATGAATATCACCATGGTTCAGTCCAAGCAAAATGTGTAAACGTCATTCAATTCATCAAAGAGACAATGCCATTTCTGAAGACTTGAATGAAATAATTGAGGACTATGAAAATTTTCAATTCCCCTCTACAGGATGTAGAAAGAAAAAGAAAAAAAAGGTCATTAAACGCTCAAGCATCGCAATAGAAGAAGAAAGAGTTAGTATTATGCAACAACACAGTAAGTATATTTTTTAAAAGAATTTTAGTAATTTGCATAACAATACTTCTTGTTTTTATTTCATATGTTAAATACATGTCATTGTAGGTTTGGATGATCAAGAAAGTACTCAATGACATCAATTACCTTTCTCGATTGATCTAAACCAAACAATAACAGATGAAATACAACTTATAGATGGTAATTTTTTAACTATTAAGTGTGTTTATTAACTTTATAGGAAATTAGTCAATTCCTATCTCTAATCAAATTTCTAATCTTTATAAATTTACTATTGTTTATATTAATTACATAATGTAGTTTTACACTTGAAAACTTTATCTATGTTGATGTGTTAAATATGTGTCATTGCAGCTTCAGAGGATCAACAAAATAGTAGAGAATACATGTTACCTTTTTCTATTGATCTTAACCAAGAAATGACAATGGAGACAATGCAAAGTGGAGATGGTATAAAAATTATAGAACACACTTCAATCAATTTTATGTTTTTAATTTGTAAATTATTTTTTTCTATGTTGATGTCTCAAATGTGCATGTTATTGTGGCTTTAGATGATCAACAAAACACCCAGCAACATATGTTACCATTTTCTATTGATCTTAACCAAGAAGCAACAACAATGGATGTAATGCAAAGTAAAGATGGTAACAATATGGTAATTTGAAATTTCTAAATTATAAATAAGTTTTTATTTGGTGGTCTAATTTATTTACCATTTAGCTAATTAATCAAATTTATGGTTTGACTTGTTACTGTGTAGTCAACTTTTCATCCATCCAGTGGCATGACGAGGCTAGATTTTGATGATCCACCACAAATGTAAGATTTGTCTGAGACATAAAATCAATTCGACTATTGGAATGTGTAGTTATTCTACATACACTTGGTATGTAGATCTTGAGATGACATATGTAACATTTTGAGTTGGTATAAATGCCAATTTTGTATATGTGTAGAGAATTATTCTACAATTTTATATATAAAAGTCTATATATAATATAATTTTTGTTGACCCCTTTCACATAGATTTTGGCATTGATGTGAAGGGTTGATTTTGACACTTATAGTGTTGGCATATATTCTGAGGTATTCTATATTTAATGATCATCGAGGTTCATTTTGGTTTGGTACATTTCTGGTGATACTTTTTTGCATATATTTTTGTAATTCATTGAAGGCTCGGTTCTATTGGTTTGGTCACAAAGGAAACATAAATTTTTTAGTCACAAAATGATGCAGAGGCTATGGGACTTTTGGAAACACACAATGATTTGAAGGATTTCAATGAAGCAATCTCAAACCCTCTTTTAGGCACCCTGCAGGAGATAAGCCTCAAAGTTTCACTTATGACTTTAAACCTTCACTTATGGACCCAAACCCTTGGGGAGCTTTTAAAACACTCAAAAAAACTTGTCTTGAATGGTTTCAAGCCCCAAACCTCTGACTTAAACACAAACTCACTTTTTGCACCTTAACTAGGCTTCTAGCCTAACTAGGCCTCTAGCAATGGTTTTTTTTTTACTTTTTACTCAACTTTTTCTAAAGGAATCCCAAAATAAATGACTGATTAAGATGTATTTTGTGATGCTAAACAACATACCAAAACCTTGTTGGCACTTGTTTTGGATCAGACCTACCAAAATCTGTTGTTTCCTCAAATTTAAGGCCCAATTAGCCCACTTTTTCAAAGCAACCCCTCTCTAAACTTATCCCCTGACTATGAAACTTTCAACAGTATCTTAAAATGTTTCCAAACCAAGGATTTTCAAGTTTTTAGGTGCCTATGACACCCTTGACACCCTCAAACACAGAACCCTCACCAAATTGCTCCAAAACTAGGGCCTCTTGAAAATTAGCTTTCCCAACACTTCCAAAACCTTATCTTGGAATTTTCACCAATAACTCAACATATATAAACACCTTAAACTCAAAAATATACCCCTCATTAAGGCATATCTTCTGCTACTACACCTTAGCCTCCATTTCCATGCACTTTTCCTTGCTAAAACTCGGTGTACATCCAAGAATCACTCTTTCCTGCACAATAACTTGTTATATCTGTATTATACATGTTAGAATAGATCCATTTCACAAGTTATAGCATCATTTCCTCATGAAATGGATCAAACATCCATGAAAAACCTCAAAATTAGTGAAAAATATGCACTTTCTTGAGGACAGATAGCAATAATATACAAAGAATTGATTGTTGTTCCTTTCAGGACATTCAAATGAGTTCAAAAAAATTTGATACAAGTCCCTAAACCATCCTACTAAAAAAATCTTCAATAGAAATCAATAAATCATCAAAAGAGCACAAGAAAAATGCAAGAAATTATTATTTTTTGCTTCTTCCTGTAGCAGTCCGTACAAAATCCGTACCAGCAACCCAAACTCTATTCAAATGATTCCTTTAGGGTTATAGACCCATCCCACAACTGCTCAAACCATTTTGAATTGGTTTGATTACATTAAAGTTGCTAAAACTCCTAAAAATCACTTTCCCGCCCAAAGTTGGAAGTTTAAAATTTGAATTTTCCAACTTTTATTTTATTAACTCCTACTAACTAAAAATCCTTAAAACCTATTAAATGGCATTATTCAGCCTTAATTAACATGATTAAAACACTAAAAACCTATCTAGACTCTTAGGACACTATTTGTCCAATTACAATGCATTTTGGTCCTATAGTCCTTATCAAGACCCTTAGGACATTTTACTCCCTTAATGTCTTTAACCATTTCAAAAGTCATTATAGGCTTCAAAATGTCATAATTAATTTTCTGAGTTCCTTGATAGGTCTTCATGACCCCTGCATCCTCATGTCTCTTGAAGTGCTCCTTGAAGAGCTTGGGTGCTCCTGCACCATTCTCCCCAAGAAAGAAAAAGTTCTTGCCCCAAGAAGTATCCAATTTGTTGCTGCCATAATACTCCTTGTTCCTGTATGTTTGCACCTTCTAATTACCAAGCATGACATCTCCCAAAGTTACCTTCTTCCTTTTCTGCCAACCTGCATTCATGTCACTCAACATGTTAGTGTCAAAACTGTGTTTTGTTTGTCCTTTTTGCTGCTTGATCTCAGTTTGATCTAGTGCCCTTTTTTTGCCTGTAATCCCCTTATTTCTTTTGGAAAGAACACCTCCTCTATCACCCTCAACTATAGGGCATTCAATGCCTCCAACCTTACTACTGTCCAAGTCCCACAAATTATGATTTTTAGGACTGTGTGCTTCAAATCTCTGCTGCAACTTACTATTTTTCAACCAACTAGTATCTTCCCCTATCTTACCCTGCACTTTCACCTACAAATTCTTCTCAAAACAGATCACAAAACTCTCATTAGACTGCTCCAAATGCAAAGGAACCAACTTATACCTAATAGCATATTTATGCACCAAATATGTGTTATGAAATCCATCATGCACTATCCTCCTAGCATATTGCCATGGTCTCCCCAAGATGATATGACCACAAGTCATTGGAATGACATCACAAAGCACCTTGTCATGATAAGATCCAATTGAAAAATCTACATAAGTGGTGCAGAAGCACCTTCACCATGATTATATTTTGTAAATGATTTCATTTTTTCATTTGTAGAAGTCATTTAAAAGTATTTTTCAAAAAAAAATGTAATGATGTCAACAATTATTGCAATCAAAGTGTAAAAGTTGCATAAAGCAACAATTAGGGAGTTAAAAAGGTCATTAGGGAGACTAAACATTAGTGGAAAATTTGAAATCAGTTGGAAACTAATTATTCATGTTGTAATGTCTTTAAAAAGGCCCTTTGTATGTTCATAAGCTTGTGGGTGATTGAAAATTTGAAATGGAATAATGGAAAGCATAGTTTTAATTTTTTTCAAAAAATTCACAGTTTCCAGACTTTGTACGGATTTGTACGGCCTCAAATGATGGAATAAATGTTTGTAAGTGTTAGAGGGAAAAATCACCTTTCATTTCCAATTCGTTTCATGCAGATTGGTTCATTTTTAAAGAAGTTATGCTAATTTTTGTAAACACAGTCTAAATTATGATCTAGGGTAACAGTTTGCAGTAAAATTCGTGTTTCTCAAAATTTAACTGTTGGATTTTTCTAAAAATTGGAAAAACTGTCTGTAATGATATCCTCTAAAGTCTCACCAGAGTGATTGGATTAATTTGTTTATTTTTTAAAGTTATAAGTGACTGTTTGCATGCATATCTGGTTATTTCGACCTAATTTGTAGCAAAGAAGTCTGGACAGCAAACCTATGTTCCAAAACAAGTGTACCTAAAAATGAGATATGTTTTTAATGGCCGAAATGGGTACTCAAAAATGTATTTATGTTTTGGAGATTCAATTTTGTTTGAAAGTTACACCCGATTTAGCCATGGTGCTAGGGTTTGAATCTTGGATGCAAGAATTGATAAATCTGATAAAAGATAGTTGTGAGGCAACATATTTGGCTTGAATTTGTCAAATTAAAGATGGTAAAATATATGTGACTCTTTCCTCCATGACCTTGTACTGCTTTCAACAACCTTACTAACCTCCTTTCTTCAGGGTCTTCTATCTCACTTGCAGGTGGTTCTTGATTTACCCTCACATGTTCTTCATCTTCATCATTATCTTCTTGGTTTCCTTGTTCTTCTCTCCTATTTCTCTCAAGGTTGTTTATCCTTGCTTGCATAGTCTCTCTCTCCCTTCTCCATTTCCTTTCTTCCCTTGCTCTTGCCTGCTCTCTTGTTGCTTCTTGTTCTCTTCTTTCTCTCCTTTCCCTTTCCAAGGTTTCCCTTAACTCCTCCAACTCTCTTGCTAGTTGATTTTTTGGTGCCATTGTTGATTCTTCAATCCCTAAAGGACCTACTCACTGCTCTAATACCATTCTAATGCAGAGGGAATGGGAACTTTAGGAAAACAACCCAATGATTTCAAAGGTCACAACAATGCACTCTCAAACACCCTTATAGAAATAAGGCTCAATGGCTCACTTATAACTTATATGCTTCCTTATGGACCCAAACCCTAGGAGTGCTCTTAATAGACTCATACAAACTTTTCTTGAATTTTTACAAATCCCCAACCCTATGTCTTAAGCACAACTCTCTTTTTGCACCTTGACTAGGCTTCCAGCCCAACTAGGCCTCCTGCAGTGGTTTTTTTAACTTTACTCACAACTTCCCCAAAGGACTTACCAAAATAATGATTGTTTTAGATGTGGTTTATGACCCGACACAACATACCCAAACCTTGATGGCACTAGTTTTGGATCAGACTTCCCAAATCCTGTTGTTTCCACAAAAACTACGCCAAATTAGCCCTCTTTTTGAAAGCAACCTTATTCCAAACTCAACTCATTATTGTGCCTAAATCGAAGCTTTGAAACAATCTGACAAAAGGAGGATAAGCATAGATCAAGAGCTACAAGGTAACAAAATTTTGCACAATGCATCTCTGCTTCTAATTTGCAGCTTAGTTTGATTTTAGAGTTTCAATCCTAAGGAAGTGTTCACCCTGACTATCTCAACTGAGCATCCAACAATGCATGCATTTTCATTTCAAGTGAGCAAGGTCACACTTTTATTTGTTCTTTGATTTGGTAAGTTTTCCCCATTTATACTTTGAAGGGTTTCACTTTTTAATTTATATTTTTGATTTGGAAATCTTGCCATCTAGGTCAACCTTCGGCTTAGATGTCACAAATATCTTCTAGTCAAATTCACCCTACACTTGGACTCGTGTTCTTTGCAAGGTGCAGTGTATCCTCTTAATCAGGGACTATATTTGTCCAGTTTCTCCCTTATATTTGAACTACGGACACTGTCATGCAAGGATGGAAGATTTTATTTCTCTTGGACTTATCCCTATCGTCAATGGTATTAGCAACATTTTATCTAATTTTAAGACTTTTAGGAGTTCCATAGTATTTCATTCATTTTCAACATTATTATCATGCATCATATAGATGCAAACCTGTGGCTTCACAATGAAAGTTCCAATGCTTGTACCACCCAAGCTCATCCCATTGAGTGAGGGAATATGTGTTACTTTATCCAAATTTAGCATTCTATCAAGGGTCACGAGAATTTAAGCTGGAGTTATTTTTTAAAAACTCAAATGCTTTCACCACTTGAGGTTATCACATTTGATGAGGGGATTCACATTTTGAATCTACACTTTAGAATGAAATCAAGGTTTTATGAAGTTCATTCTCTTACATCCTCACTGAAGGGTTAATTAACTATTAGTTAATAGGACCCAGAGGGATCTTTGGCAACCTTGGTATATATGAGTTTGTTAATTGGCTTTTGTTAGGCATTCCATTCCCTAATACCCTTTCACTTGTTTATATTTACAGTGGGTATATTTTGTAAACATTTTGCAGATTTAGTTCCATGGAGAGTGTACAAGAATACTACTGCATGGTCATCTTAATCTCATCAAAAAAATTCAAGGTAGACTAGGTGTATATGGGATGATCCCTTCCCAGCCTATGTCTTCATAGCATACCATTATTGGTTGGATCAGCCAGACGCTTCAACCTTAATAGATGCAAAAAATCTAGACTATACTTGGACAAGAAATAATTTTTTATCTATGACATTTTTCTTGACTCAGGGAAAGCATTTTGCCCATCTTGACCGTGACAACACTTTTTAATCTACCTGCATGAAATAACTTGTTCTAAAGCTCCCATTTTGGCATAGGTAAGGAAGATGTTGGAAAAGGTTGTGGAATTTTGTTTCATGCCTACCAATTGCATTTGCTTGAAAGTTTCTTAAGACTTTTAAGAAATCAATTTTATGTATATTTTGCAATTATTGCAATACCCAAGGACACATCTTAGAGGCATTTTTCAAGCAGTTTATATGCCTTAGTAAGGTCTTTCAAGACCATTTTAATCATTTGATAGGAAATAGTATACGTTATTCAAAAGGTGGAAAAACACAAACCTTGTAAACCTTGTTGTAAAGGCAAAAAAGAGTAAATGATAAGTTCATTAGTTAGGTGGAAGTTAGAATTAGTTGTAGGCATTTGTTATGAGTTATTTTTGTTTTCAAGGCATAAATAAGCCTCTCACAAGTCGAGGTGGGGGAGAGGGATGTAAATGATGGATAGATCAATGAGAAAAACCTGTTTTTCATGCAAATTTCTGTGTTTTTTCTGATAAAACGTGAATATCTACTCCTGTACAGCCATGTACGAATTGATATTTGAAGGACAGTCATTGGAAAAGATATTATTATGTGTCTTGATCATTTTACACTTGGTCTGACTTAATTTCATGGAGAAATAAAGAAGTTATGGCATTTTTTGTTCAAACTGCCCCAAACCCTCATCTAGGGCATATAGTGGTAAAGAAAATTACTTTTCTCACATTCTGAATAATGGGTAAGGCTAAAAACTCGTGGAAAGGTTCATTGCTATTTGCACTTTAACATTCCAAGTTTGTAAGATGTGAAAATTGAGTTTACTATTGATTTTAATATGCCCTATGGCTGTGTTTTTAAGGAAAATCTGGAAAAATGACAATGAGCAATGAGTTTTCTCAAAGTGTTGTTATTGAAATTAATGTCCATCAAGCAGGGAAGTGTTTGAGAACTATGCCAAGGATTTTATGAATACATTTCCTGACAAATATTGCTGTATTGAGGTGTTTTGATGTCATTTTTATTTGACTGTCCTAGAATGACAGAGTTGTCATAGTCCTAATTAGGATAGAATTTGCAAAGTTATTACCTTCCATTTTGAAGAACTATAAAACCATTTGAAAAAGGCTTATTTTTGGGGTCTTAAATGCTTTGGATCCATGTTAAGAGTTCCCTTGTTGGTTTCATGCCATATCAGAAAGATTGAGTGACCTTTGGAAGCCTATTGGGCTGCTTGGAACAGTGAAGATTGTAATCTCTTTGTTTGTGTATTTGGGGTTTCTCTTTGGTAAAGAGTTTGTACATGTTGAAAGGCGTATTAGAAGCCTGTTCAAGTCAGAATTTGATAGATTCTTTGAGAATGAAAAACTGTTTATTAGACTACCCTGTTAAGATAGTTTGGAAACATTTTCATTTTGGTTCAAGAGTTGAAGGGTTGAGTTAATTCTTTGACAAAATGTTATGGACTAGGAATGGAAGATGGTTCATTTGAATTGGGAATATGTATTTGGGCATGTTTGAAGCAAATACAAGGAAAATGGGCTTGGAAACTATGGAGTTGATTGTGTGTGGGGTCTAAAAGAGCCTAATTTGTTGATTATGACAATCTATTTTGGGAAAAGTTTTGTGTTCAGATGTTTATGTGGAAAAAAGAGTTGTGGGCCTGTCTTCGTGAATATTGAACATGGTGTTTAGTGAAATGCATTCACTTACCAAAACCTGCCTTAAGTTTTATCACCATGGTCAAAGTTGTGGTTCTTTAGGGTGCCCTTTCAAACAGAGACGGGCTGATTGCAGAATTTGCACAAAATGTGGGAAAGATGCTGCAACAGTCTTGGGCTAATTGTAATCAGCATTAAGTAAAATTCTTGAATCTGGAAATACCCTGCTACCTTCATTCGCCCAGCCAATTTCTCCAACTTTGCATAGCTCTCCAAGTGTTGCTAGAATAATCGGCCTATATTCATATATGATCCATGGAATAATTCCATTGCAATTGTAGAATCTATTATGTGTTTTCTTGCTGATTTGTTGCTTTTTTAGAGGGTTGATTATATTGCATGGTTTGATTTGTATGGAATAATTTAGATCTTTCACAAGTTAAGACACAGTTCTGTGAGATTTTTGAATTTTTGGTTCAAAATTTGGGATTTTTGAATTCTTGAGTGTGGATTTTGGATTTGTTGTTTTTTCTGTCAGATTGATATTCTTGACACTTCCCTGTTGATAAGCTTCCCATGATTTAACTTAATTATCTACTTTAAAGAAACCATTAAAATATTTTATTTAGTATACAAAATAATAAAGATACACTAAAAATATTGTTTTAAAAAACTGATAAAATATTTTTTAATTTAAAAGTATATATAGAATATAAATAAAATTTAAAAAATCATGATTTTACATCATGTGACAAATTATTATACAATTGGTAAAATATATTTTTTGGAAGGTTATTTAGAAAAATGTTTGTTATATTTTTTGGTACGTAGTACATGAGGTAAATTGGCAGGTCATTTAGTAATGATGTTGTGTGTGCAACAAAGGTTTCGATAGAGAAGTGATAGCTTCAAATTAATTATGTATTTGCTTACACTAACTTTAAGAGGATGGAATCCATATATTATATTTAGATTTATACATTAAAATGTTAGATTTTTCATGAATTAGTACCATTGTCAAGCCCTTAATTTCAATTGTTAGGCTATTAAGTAAATGATGTTGTACACTCAATATACCAGGAATATCCTCTAAATTGATGCCATGTTCCTTTGCCATATGACAAACTGCAGGAGTAGACACTACCTTGTCCCTATTTTCTATGCTATTCGAAGACTCTCTATATTGTAAACCAAATTCCTAGGACTTTGTGGAGGACCCATGCATTTGTCCCCAACTTACTAAAATCTCATGATTTTCATCTACAATTAAATCCACCAAAGTTTCTCCAACCTGATAAATAAAGTATGCATATTATAAAAAATTTCTATATGGAACAATCCATTCTAAATTTTACAAGGTCCATAAAATAAAAAGGAATGAGCAAATAATAAAAACTGTAATTAACAAAGTCACACATTAGAGAAGATCTTAAGATTCTTACATTGACAAGAAAATTTACAAGGTCCATAGAATAAAAAGGAATGAGCATGATGGAGACCATTTACATTACCATGATTGTTAAAGAAGACATTCATATTTACCTGGTAGTAAGTGATGTATATTTCTGCATATAAACATCTATATATTCACAATCCATCATAAATAATACTTAGTGAAGTCCACCTTCTAAAGTATATCCATAGTCTGATTGTCCATTCATGAGATAATGGTGAGGTTATACACTACTACCATATACTTACTTACCACATAACACACTTACACTTCAAAGAAAATCATTTAATGCACATAAATCAATAAGCCACACATATGTTTGATACAAATACCTCATGCTAAGATCTTATCCAAGTGTCAATTCCAGGACCTCCTCATAAACCAACCACCTTGTTGGAGTTGCAATTAGTTTTAGATGATTTCAAATTATGAAACTTAAAATATGTTCAAAAGCTTGGAATTTTCTCAAAGTCATTTCTCTTTGCTATGGGATGTCAATTTTTTAAAAATACAAAATACAAAAATAAATTAAAAATCCAAAAACAAAAATCTTTGTAATGACTATATATAGCCCATGACAATCATTTTATAAAATTTTAATGACTGTTACCATCCCATGACAGTCATTTAAATTTTTTTTAATGATATTCATGGGCTATCTGACATCTGTTGTACATCAAAAAAATTTAGATCAACATATAGCCATGTGATGAAGAGATGAGTGTTGAGAAACTTGATCAATAGGTGTCTTAAGAGGGAGGTATATTTCAATTTGCATAAATTATCTCCTCATCACCAAATTTCTTTTGCCAGTTTAAAGCTTATGTGTATGATATTATATGGTATGAGAGCTATGCTTAATTTTTGGAGATTCAGGGCTATGTCGTTTTCAAGGCTAGACAGAAAAGGATTTCACTCAAAAATAGTAAATATCCGTCATTTCATTCCCAAACACCACCAAACACTTTTAACAAGGAAAGAGCACTTGAAACCTCATAAAAAAACACCCCCAGAGCTCTGGAAAGATGCTGCAACAGTCTTGGGCTCATTGTAATAAACTCCTCTTGAATCTGGAAACTCCTCTTTTAATAAGCATTAAGTAAAAGTCTTGAATCTGGAAATACCCTGCTACCTTCATTCGCCAAGCCAATTTCTCTGAAGTTAGGCTAGAAGGAAGTCTTGTAATAAGTGGTAATCATAGCCCGGTGGACTCACGAAGTTAGGCTGGAAGGAAGTAGGATCACAAAATGGAGTTCCTCGAAGTGGGAAGTTAGTACACAATTTGCTACAAGTTTGAACATCAGTTTGAACTCCTATCTTTAGCTTAAGATTTAGCTTTACAATGTGCAATGAACCTTAGCATAGGTTACTTATTAAAAAAAAGGAAAAGGGCAAGGAAGAGAGAAGGCTCCTACACTTGAAATTCAGCAATGAACAGTGATCATGGAGGATTTTACTATGGACAACCTTCCTAAAATAGAATTTCACTTAACCAAATTATTACACAGTCTCATGAAATTTGTGCAAGCTTCAAAGGACTATGGATATTAAATTATTCATTCACCATAAGCATGAACAAACAATAGAAATTTAGAGCAGTTGTTAATCTAAGTCCAGGCTAACTTTACACAACTGTATGTCATCAACAAACAACCAAAAGTACGGATCAAGAAGGCATCTAACAACCATCTCTTCTCCATGCTTGGTACATTTTGAAGTGGCTTCCACCATTTGTTTCGATCGAGTGAATTCCCTAGCAACAAAATCCATGAAGACCGAAGATATGTTGTCCATTGCACTCTCCTCCATCTTCTTATGGAGATATTCTTTAACTTTTTCCACATCTAGTTCCTTGACAGACATATTTTTATTAGTCATTAATTGGATATAACCTTCGTTGTCCGCCCGATGTTCTTTAGCCCACTCGAGGTCGAGCTCGGCTTCATGCAACACCTTTTCCAATACCTCTTTCCGATGATGATGAGGTATGTTACAAGAGTGTACAATGACCTTGTTTATATAGACAAGGTGTGATGAAGCTCCAAATGCCAAAACATTAAATGACTTGTGTCATTATTAAATGACATGAGCCATCATTAAATGACCTAAGACACTAATATTTAATAAAACCTAAAAATATAAAATCTTATCTAAATGACTTGAATATTCCTAGGACCTAAGTGGACTTGACATATAAATAAGACTCCACTAATTAACTAGTTAGGAAAATTACCTATTTACACCAACATGTATCCATGGAGTGTGGAGCACCATCTCTTTGTTAAAAGAATATAATTTTCTCAAGGATTAATGGAAAAGATTCAACCAATTTTGAAAACATGTGAAGATATTTGATATAGGAATAGTCATAGACCAAGGAAAAGTGTTGATTACAAGCCATGACTAAATTTCACAATGAAAGAAAGATAAGAGAGTGGGTTCCAAAAAGTGAATCAAATTAGGGAAAAAAATCCTTAAAACACAATGCACAAACAAATCTCAAGGTTTAAAAAGTTAGAAATCTAACCCCGAGGAATAGGCACACAAGTGGATTGCATACATGAGACCAAATGGTTCTATGTTCCTTGCCCTATATTGCAATACTTATTGTGCCAAGGTAAACTATTTGTTAAGGGATAAGGATCCCTACACATTAAGGGAGCCCTTTAAGATTACTATGAACATTAAGAGCTAATAAAGGAAAAATACATAAGATAAGTGAGATGTTGATTTTTCCTCAAGACAAATGATAGAGAAGAAAATCCCATGTGTTAAAAGATAAGCTAGATTAAGCGATGTGTGCTTTAAACTAATTGAGCTACAAGGTATATTGAAATGAAAAGGGTTTATCCAATGAAAGGTATAACCACTGTAAGCAAGGAAAAAACCAATAGGTCAACCTCCTAGAAATACCATTCTTTACAGTCGTGAAAATTCCTAAGAACAATAACATGTATATGTTCTAGAATGATAATGTAGGATTAGTTTGTTTCCGTGTTGTAGTTAAAGAATTCCTCAAATGATTCTTTTATCCATTTCATAGGGTTTTTTGAATGTTTATTGGTTATAAGAGGATGATTAAGTAAATACAATTGAATTCCTTGGAATATAAGTATATAGTACTAAATCACTCCAAATTTGAACCAAGTTGGATCAACGTGAGAAATAAATAGTAAGGATTCAACCAAATTTTGAATTTAAATTTTAAGGGGTCAAATCCATAGGTGTAGGATTAATCTTGTACGTATGTGATTGGTTTAGGACATGGAAGTAATAATATCTAGGTAGAGAATGAATTTGTAGATATGGGTGACAATAAAGGGGATAATAAAAGTTAGATATGAAATAATGTGTAGACATTGATAACATGGAGCCAAGTGTAATAGAATGTATAAATAGGAATGAATAACATGATGGAAAAATGATTCCAACTTTATAGAAATGTATTCCATTTGTTGATATATAATTATATTAATTAGTTCCATAAAAATAAGTCCATTTGCAACTATGTCATTAGGAATGAAGACATAAAGGATCTTCATTAAAAAGTAGAAATCCTGAGGGCATATTGCTTTGATACTAGTAAAGTTTTGGTTAGTCTATGAGACACCCACCATAATGGCTATGTAGAACTTTAGATTTCTATTTTTTTTTTATTTTCTATGTCAATTTATTCACCATACTTGTCATAAAAAAGACATGCATTTTGGTCTACATTTCTCACAACTTTTAGTTGAAGTTCAAAACAACATTCAATTGAGTGGTGCTTCCATAATGTTGACATGGAGAGAAAAATATGTGATAGACTATAAAAATGCAACAACAAATATTAAAAAATAAAGAATTATATGAAAATGATTCATCAAATGTTATTTTTTATTTGTTATGTAAAATATTCATATATTCTTTTAATATGTATATTCTTTTAAAATAACATATTTATATTTTTAATTCTACATATAAATCATGATAATATTATATAAATCGAAGCCCTAATAAAAATTTCATCTAATCTACCTTAAAAAAAGACATACCCAAAACTAAATAGTTAAAAATATACACAAGTCAATAGATAAATATATTAATAAAGAAGAGTAACTCAACAAACCTTCCACCAACATCCTCAAATAGGAGTTATTCTTCAATTAGGTATATTTTCTCTTTCTCATTATTGGCTATCTTGTTCCATTCTTAATGTTTCTACTTACCCCCATCTAAGCTATGTGGCAATCTCTACCTTATACCTTCTTGAATAAAAAAAATGGAGAATAATATATAAAAGTGGTGGAGAGGGGGGCCTTGAAAGGGCATTCAACACTTGCTTATGATTAAGAATAATTAAGTGATAAGCTTTTGGTTGAAAAGAATGATATTATTTTATTATCTTGACAAATGAAGTTGATAAGAGTTTACCAAACATGCTTTTTATAGAACAAAAAGTAGTTCCTTGCTTGGTTTTGGGTCAAATCTATTCTTCTTTTTGAGTGCATTCTATTTTAGCATGCTTATGTAGACGACTTTCACTAAATTTCATTCATGTTTGGATTTTCATTATTGTGTGGGTCTGCAAACTTTCAAAAATTCAGGTATTATCATTACTCATATGTTCATTCTAATTTCTTCCTTTCATTCTTTTGTGCAAGTATGTATTATGATGTTTTGAATTTTTAGTTTTTAAGCTATTTTGTTTTAAGTTTTAATTTTAAGATTTTGATTTTTAATGACTATCTATAGCCCATGACAATTATTTTATAAAATTTTAATGATTGTTACCATTCCATGACAGTCCATGGGCTATCTGAGATCTATCCGGTACAACTCTTCCTTTTGGTGCAACACTTCAAAAAAAATAAAATATTTAATTAGTTGTCTTTTGACAAATTAAATATTTTAATCTTTAATCCTCGTCTTTGTGAAAATTAATTCAATAATAATCTTCTTTCGTTGGAAAAATTCACTTCACTTTTTACTTGTATGTATCTTCAGTATGCTCTTCACGTAAAAATAATTATCCCTTTTATAACCCTATGGTAAAAATTGATCCATTTGCCTTTTCACATAAAATATTTTTAGGTAAAATAATTACCTAATTCCATAAAATTATCTTACCTCCCAACACAAGCACTTTAAATCTTCGGCAAAAAATCATGACTTTTCAATATTATTGCACATTTTGATAAATTTCTTCCATCCTTTATATTTCATGCCTTTAATTCATCGAAGAAACCTTAAATATATTCAGCTCGATACTAATGGGTTTTTCCACTATAATCTCCCCCTGAAATTCACCTAAAGAGATTAATTATCTCGTTTTACCAATCTGCCTTTCTCTCAGGTAAAATAATTACCTTATACCTCCCTCAGTAAAAGTGTGAAATTCAAAATGATACAATAATCATGCTTCATTCGATCTTTTATTTGCACTTTGATCATATGTATCGGTGTAACTCTAAAGCATCAATAAGACTTATTTTGATCTCCACCGACATCATATCTCTCACCAATATACTTCCATCGGCGTGACATGTATGATCAATATGATGTCCCTCCGGTATCTTTTCTTTCCCCGATGCATTTAGGGTTTTCTTTTCTTTGACGGTATTTGCACGGAAGTCTAGGGTGTATGGAACAGGACTGACGAGGACGGGCAGATACGGCACTGCACAACAGGTATGTCAGGTTAGAAAGAGGACCGACGAGGACTGGCAGATACAGCAGTGGATGGGCATCGATGCCATGCGGTGCAAATTGTCACCCCTATAGACATTGCCCAAGGGGCAGCACCATTCATGGAAATTTTAGGTCAGAGCCCCCAATGGGGTCAAGGGACAGTACTCCTCACAGTTGTCTATGGCCCATTGAGGGGCAGCACTCCTCACGGGGTCTGGGGACAGAGCCCCCAGCACCATAGTGGCTAAGGGCAACACCCTTGACATGTACCTTATCACAATATAGGGTGAGGTCATGGGGCGGAGCCCTCTCCTCGAACCCGAAAGACCTTGTCTGACCCACAAGAACTAATAAGTTCTGCGGGTTATTAGCATTTTTTTGAACTATGCTAGCTATAATATCTCAAACCCCTGCATTGTCAGATTAGATTAATGAGCTCAGTTGTTTTTCGATGTGCATTGTGACTAGCTCCAAAAATTTTCACATTTTGTAGCTTATTGCTCAATATATCATCTCTGGGTATGTGCCATAGCTTTTAGGATAAGCTACTGATGGCCCACGGATGAATGTCACTATATAATCAATCAAAGGAGAACAAGGGGATAAATGATGTGAACTCCTAAAAACCTATTTTAATTGGCACAGGATAGAACGTAATCTGATAACTATTTTACAGAGAAATAACAGAAAGGTTTGAAAGGGCTGACTAGGGCAACGCAGAAAGCTTTACAGAAACATGAACCATGATTTATAATGGTTTTGTTATGCTAGTCTTGCACGATGTGCTTAAGCAGACAACGTACCAATGAGAAACATGAGCCACAATTTAAAATGGTTTTATTATGCTAGTTATGCATTTGATGTGCTTATGCTTATGCAGGCAATGTACTGCTTCACTACAACTCTTTTTGCATCCTGATGATGGATCATGGAGTGTGATCCGAAACATTGATCCAAAAACAAACACAGTTTAATCCAGAAACAGCAAACTCATACTGTTTCATGTTAATATAATATCATAAATTAAAATCTCTAAATAAATATCTATTTATCAACCAAGAAAATACATATGATTTTCATATGACGGTGAGAATGGAAAGAAAAAAAGTGACTGGGATAGATTAAATCCCCTTTAAAAGTTTCTCAGTCAAAAACATCTGTATAAAACCGGGACCACTGTATTCTTAAACTCTCCAAGGTATTAACAGCCAGGTTTAATGGTGTTTAGTAGATACATGATTCATATCCAAGCTTGTCTGCTAAGGGGTTCGACTCCACGAGTACTGTACTCATCACCAGCAATCCACATTCTTGTATCAAATGTGACTTCATATTCAAGCCGTCAGCCATGTCAACACTAATTTGGGGAATCTCTAGCTCTCCAAAGAAACATAACAAATACAACACACATTTAGTTTGAAAGTTCTGAATTTATAACCCATGAACTCTGTACCTATGTAACTAAAATATACAATGATACGATCAGGGTAATTACCAAATGATTTGCAGATTTAGCATATTCAAGTAATATATTGGACAAGCCACATGCAGCACCTCAACCGAGCACTCTTCAGTCCCCAAGAAAAGACTCACTAACAAACTTTCAATTAGAAAATTTGGTGCACCCCTAAACATCCACATCTGCCGCCAACATAAAAGTTCAGAAACTCCAATTTCATTTAACTGAAGATACTTGCAGTATTTAACATTCCACTATTTCAAAACTGGAGAAGTAAAATAAATAAAAATTCAAATATGTTATCTTCAATACATCTAGAGCTTGTCATGACTTCCCCAAAAACTGCCAATATAATAATACTGAAGAATTTTAGAAACTTGATAACTGAAACCAGTTACCTGAAATCCGAGGCCTGAACTTAGATGACCACTTTGTCAATAATTCCTCAATATCTGCATCCATCCGTGTTCCTATTCCTCCCCATGCTAACATGTGTATAATGTCAGCAAGAGATGATCCTTTAACTTCATGCACTACCTTGAATCCCATTCTTGTGTAAAATCTTACAAGCTGTGACAAAATCGAAGGCAATCCCTTTAGTAATGTCAAGCTTCCTAAGTTGATAAATCCAGAGGTTATTATAACATTTTCTCACATATTTGAAAGTCTAACTCAAAAAGATTTGTTCAATTTGAAAGTAGGAACCTATTCAATAATCAACTATTATTTAGTCAATATTAGACCAACCCACTTCATGAAGGTTTCTCTGTACATATATAGACTCTCTCTTTATAAATATATAGAGAGATTCTCTCTTTATATATATAGAGAGAGAGAGAGCACCAAACGTCACTTGGACTGGGCGGTGCAATAATAGCAGCAGTGAAGGGAGTATGTAAGGTATTTTTTACCTAGAAATATAGGCTTTCTAAAGAACTGTAATGTTCTACAACAGAAAATTCAACAAGGTAAAAATCGCTTGCAATAAATTTACTGTGTAGTCATTCGAGAAGTCATTCCCGAAGTCAATGAAACCCCGATCCTCATCACTAGCCACAGAAGAGCTGTTCAAAACTGTGTAATAAAGGGCACTAGATCTGAATGTTGCATGCGGTAAGAGGCTCAAGCTGAGTAGGTCCATCATTGTGATCTTTGAAAGCATGGACGAAGAGACTCTTCTACCATCCAGTGCCAAAGAAAGAAAGACTCAAAAAGTACATTCAATTATAATACTAAGGCAAAGGTACTCTACATTACGAAAAATCTATATTCAAAGGAGGGAAGAATCTAATAATACCATCCCAATCAGTAAAGTGGTCATAGGAAGGGGTATATGTCACCCCATACAGTCCCCTATAGCTAACAAACGAAGTCAGCAGTAGTCATTAAGCAACCCTGGCATAATGGCAATGTTTGACTGGTCTACTGCCATTTAGATAACAATCTAAATATCCCTGTTAACCTGCATATGACATCTGGCAAGAGGAATCCAAAAGATTAAAACACAGGGCTTGACTTACATGTTTCACCTAGTTGCCTTACGAGCAAGGTTCCACCCACCAGGACTGTAAAATTTCATATCTCTGAGTAAAATAAATGTTGCATGGACAGAAGTTTGAGCGGTGCGATTGAAGGGAGGGCTAGCTCCACATAAAAAGCAGTAAAGTTAAGAATATTTTTCTGTCAAAATGATTACTAAAGCCTTTGGTCCAATCTATCTATTGAAACTGATGGAAATCTCTGGGTATAATTTTTAGGAAAAACAGAGACAGAGTACACACAATATATGAGATGAATAGGAGTGACCTTGAAAATCGTAATAAAAATTCAGAAAAACCCTTAAAGTATTGAAAACAGAAAACGAAAAAAACTAATATCTGGCTAGTGTTTATTTCAAGTCTAAATAAGTACCTTGCAAGCCTAAGGGCTGTAGTTCAGCCATAAGTAAAAATGGTTAAACAACCGTGGCAATGATCTCCCCTATAACTATGGTACCCATGGGATGGCTGCAATCATTCCCCCAATAATATGGCACCTAAGGGATAGCCGTGGCCCATAACCACATTGCTAGTGATCAAGGCACACAGGGGATAGCCATGATCCGTAACTGTCTCCCCAATAACTATGGCAACAAGGGGTACTCTCAATTATATCCACATCTGAATATGGTACCCAGGGGATAGCCGTTACCATCTCTCCAATGACTATGGCACCAAGGGAATGGCTATAGAGATAAGGATGGCAGCCAGGGGATGGCTGTAACTATCTCCCCAATAGCCATGTCACTCAGAGGATGGCATAACTGCCTTCCCCAATAACTATCTCCCCAATAGCCATGTCACAAAAAAATACCTTGGAATGGTACAGGGGTGAATCATTGATGGCAAGCAACTCTGCCGTTTTACAATTGCAGTCGAAGCCATGGCGAATCGCGACTGCGCCCACCAGCAATCCCATTCCGAAGATGGAGGTGTTGTGCATTGTAAATGCTTGCCTGGTCATCCGTATAGACTCCAAATGCAATATCTTCCCCTTCCCTCCAAACCAGAGGGTAATGAAGCCATCTCCTCTTCCAATCTCTTCCCCTGTGACCATACTGATGGCCCTCACTTCGAAAATGGGCCCCCACGACTTGACCTGAACTTGCACTTTTTGGGCGCTGCCCACCTTCAATATGTCGGTCATGTTTGGCAACTCTGAATTGGAATTGGATTTGCTGGGCCTCTCCGCCACTACTTTCAATCTTCCTCTCCTCCTTCCGCACATTGCCCGTTGATTTGAGTGCCACACATTTCTCATACCATATGATGGACAGATGAGAACACCTCTACTGTGGCAAATCAAACGTGGCGAAGCCATTGCATTCAATATAATGTGACAGAGCGCAGCCACGATATCATCCGCAACTTTCACACGCTATGCTACCCATATCTTGTGGAGGCAGCGATTCCAATGTTTTTAAATGTTCTCGCGAATAGAATTAGGTAGGTCTAAAAGTTGAAATCGTGTGGTTTATAATGTCTATTATTTACGCCGAAGGCCTTCCCTCGATGAAGTTCTCCAAGTCGATTTTGTCTATCAACGGTTTCAAATTTGGGAGAAGGCATGCACTACCGTCTGCTTCATCCTCACCGTTGGAGTCTGCCACTTTCCTTATAGCCTTTTTAATCTGTGAGTCATGTGCAGTAACTGTCAGTCGTGGAGAAATATCTGTACGCCGCTGCAGAACAAACGAGTTATCTTGCATGGTAAATGGTATTAACTGCTACCTTTAATCTCACCTAATCTACGTACGATACATTCACCGCCACACTGTTTTGTATCAGATATTTCCTTCATATTCTTTTTCATGGAAGTTTTGTTGACAACCGACTGCCTTTGAAATCAGAAGAGTTGCTGAAGATGGTTTTTGATAGTTGCCGCTTATCTCATCAGTTAAAGAGGTATTCATTTATCTCTGCATTCGTTTTGTATGTGTTGCGCTTTAAGATTTAGTTCTTCATATTCTTCACTTCCTGTTTGTCTCTGCCTGCATGTGGTTTTCCAGTGCTGTTACTCGTGCATTCATCTCCACACACGAAGAGCTCGATATTTGGCGTAGCTCTCAGCGTAATTGCATAGTCGTTTTAAACTGAGTGGTTAAAACTTTGAGCGTGGCTCTCATCCTAATTGCAAAGTATGCGTAAGAATAACAAACTTCCATGGCGCAGGCACTGAGCATGTAAGCACGAGGGCATGTGGCTTTTGCCAATGGCAGCTCTATGGATGGTGGAAAACCAGTTTTTTGTGTTTTTCTTTTGACATTTATCCATTTTGTGCATATCCTGCAATCATTGCATTGCTATCTCTTTGAGGCATTCTGTCAAACAGTTCACGTGCCTTTCTATGGTTCCACATTTTGCACACATGCCTACCAAAGCATTTCCAACTATAATATCTGAAAAAAAACCTCCTTCCACGATGCTTTCATGGATGTCCATACCCTGTTCCAAAACCCCAATTTGGCACAGGTAGGGAGGATACTGGCGAAGGTTGTGGAATTTGGCTTTACGCATGCCAATTGCATCTGCTTGTTAGTTTGTACGGCCTCTTCAACAAATCCAATTTGTACATATCCCGCAATCGTTGCAATCCATGTGATGATTTTTTTTCAGGTATTCTGTCAAACAATTCACTTGCCTAAACGATTTAAGATGTTCTGGCACGGCTGTAAAAATTAATAAAAGCTTTTGCTTAACGTTTGTGGCCTTAGGAAGAAGCGACATAATCAGGAAATGTGGAGTCTGTGACGTGGGCACTGTGCGGTATTTTCAGATCTGGCGGCAATGGGAGCTTTCGGTTTCTTATAGCAGATATAATCAGCTAAAAAAGAGAAATACATATGGAAATTTTAAAATTTCTTTGACTTCAGACTGCCAACATCATTTTCGACATCGTTATGTACATGGAATTTCATAAATTTTCATACTGGTAACAGCATTTGGGTACCTAAAAGTTCTCTAACTCCATAATACCATTATATAATCCTTCTAGAAGTTTAACAAAAACTTAGAGCTGTATAGAGAAAACTTTCATATATGTTTCTAATGTTGCTCATTAATTTGGCTGGCTTGGCATTATTGGAGGCTGACACTCCCATTAGTTGTTTGCATATCAGTGATTAGTTATGAATTACTCCTGTGCAGATACTGCTTTATGCTCATCTGGCAATGTAAACTTTTCATTGTTATCACAGTCGAAGTCACTCAATATAATCCCTCTGGTTGGCGGTCATGTATTCCATGAGGTTGTGTTGTTTATCAAATTGCCTACTGTGACTAATTTATGACAGTAATTGTATCTCTCTGTGTAAACTTTCATTTCGCTGTGATTGATATAATTGTTACAGTAGTATCATTTCAATTTGTGTTATCATTCCCTGTTACTGTGGATCAATCTGTGTTTGGTCTCTTTCAAAAACTCAGAGAAACAATGTTAAAAGCATAATTTTGAGAGACCATGCATAGATGTTGTAGACTTGCAAAGTCCTGAGCTAAGCTGACCCAACAGCACCAGGTTTTGCTGCCTTAATTCAGTCAAGTAGCAAATTTTGACATAAACTGCAGAGCCTTCTACTTTTTTGTATTTTTTGGTACAACTTCTCTGTGACTCAATCAATCTTGGACCCACCTTGTTTCAAAAACTCAAAAAATATTATTAAAAATCTTGAACACTAAAATTTAAAACACTTATCTTCATTTTCAGCATTTATTTATTTAGTAGTAGCTTCTTTAAACCCTCAACATTTTGTTTGATCTAAGAACGAACTCAAATTCTTTGAATCATGAGCAGTTTCTCGAATTGGGTGTCTCCTAGCTGCAACACAACAACTAGTACATTGAACTTTAAAAGATTGTTACTTGTCCCAGATTTTTGAGATCCTAAGCTTGAAATTGAGCTGGTCAATGTCAGTCCCAAAACTCTGATTCAAACCATTGTTAACTGACTTCCAGCTAAGAATGTTTTGTGATGTTGTCCAATTGTTGATGAACTTCCTCTATAAATGGAAAAGTTTGCTATTCTGATTTACTGATTTCACATATTTTTTTGAAGAACTTAAATGACATCTTGGCACAAACTGACTCTGGTATTATAAATGGTATTGAATCAAACCCATAATTACAACTTCTACAAACATTTGGGGGCTAGAAAACTTGTTCACTGAACATTATGTATAAAAATTGGAATGACTTTCAAATGTAAGAAAACTTCATCTATTAAATATTCACCAATTACATCACTTAAATGGTTGCAGAGATAACAATTAGTTCACATAAAAAAATAGTAACTACAATGCATACCTTACATCACTAAAATATTCACCAGTTACATCAATTAAATGGCTACATTGATAGCAATTAGTTCACATAAAAAAATGGTTACTACTTTTCTTTTCTTATCTTATTTCTAAAGTATATAATTAATGTTTATTTTTATATATTTTACACTACACTTATTTTCCAAAGTAAAATATATATTTCCAAAGTATATAACTCATGTATATTTTTATATATTTTTCTATCGCTGTAACCCTTGCTAATTATAATTATTATTTTATGTTATATAATATATATTATTTAATTTAATTTAATATATATAGGATATTATTTAAAATTAATCTATAAAAAGTTAGAAGAATTAATTAGAGAGGGGTTAGTCATATATAATGACTAATATAATTATAACATGTATTTGATTTATAAAAAAATACATAATTAAATAATTAATATATAGATATTAAATATAATATAATATATAAATTTTATATTTCTCACTTAAGTTGGTTATTGGTGAAAGATGTGCCGATTAAATTAACATAACCATGTCAAATCTCATTTATTTTTAATTAGCATATATATCTTTAATAAATCTATATAAAATACATCAAAGATATCTTTGAACATTCATTTTAGCATGTGAATATCAATTCACAAAAGTCATTAGAAGGGTATGAGGTTGTATGGAATTTAACACAAATTGACTTCAAAGGATATCAACATTCAAGAGCATATAATCAAAATAGTATCTATATGATCATAAGGTTAAATTTGAAACTAAACTAAAACAAGTATAGGTAAAAGAAAAACAACGACATGGCGTAATTGAAGACTCCCAAAGGTGAGAAACACTAGTTCAATCTACCCCTAAACGATCGATTCAGTCGATTGATCGATCTGATTTTATCCGGAAACGTCGATCGGCAGATCTGATCTGATCGGCGCGAAAGTTTCTGATCCGAGATTTTTTGATCTTTGACGCCGCATTCTTTGATCTCGGATCTGATCGACGATCTTTTGATCCTGCTCTTTCGATTTCGATTACGCGATTTTGATGGTTTCGAGCGCGACCTTGAGTGATCCTTTACCGGAACGATCTTCGACGCCGGACGGATCTCTTTGACGGATTTTTCTTTTGACGCGCAGATACATAACGCCCACAGGTCGAGGACAAAACCGGACGACCCCACACCACACCCTGACCGTAACGATCATGTTGTTTATCTCTACTCCCTCCTCGACCTTATCTCCTTTTATAACCTTGGTCCTCTCATTATCACTCGACCTCTTCGACGATTTCTCTCCCTTCCTCTCTATCCATTTATATGTTCATCTCCCCTCTCTATATATCTCTCCTCTACCCACTCATATATAGACACTCTTATCTTCCCTCATCTATCTCAGACTTACATTTCTCCTTTTCTTCTTCCATATAAGCATCTTTCTTATCTTTTGATTGTCTGATCTGATCTGCGGATCCTGATCTTTTCGATGATTTCTGGATTCTCTATCGACTTTGTTCTGATGATTTTTTTTGATTTTTTGATCGATTCTTGTCGACTGACGTCTTTTATCGACTTATCCCTTCCACGATTCTCCTTCATTTTCCACCTTCTTTCTCCATTCTCTTTATCCTGACACCTCGACTTCTCCCCATACTCATTCGACTCAAGCCGATGACCGTGAAAGTTCGATCCATGGCTGATTTCCAGCTTTACCTATTGCGTCGAGCAAAACACCATTTCATGAATTCCCTACCAATCAACCTAATAAAAATAGATTAGAATTTCCCTAATTGACCTTTCACACATCTTCGGCGTACCCATTGCACACAAGGTGCGATTGCTAGTTTATTTACTCCAAAGGCCTATCCTATTTCAACAAGACAAACCTAAAAAGTACAATCAAACAAACCTAAAAAGTACAATCGAACGGTTGTTATCCTCTGCGGACCATTTAAATTCTTTCAACCATTGATTGCTCTTCGCTCTGCCTTTAAATCTGAGTTTGTATTCTACTGCTCTACACGTATTCTACTGCTTTACTGCTTTACACGTATTATTCTACTGCTTTACAATTAATGCTGCGCACAGTGAGTGTCAGTGCCAGTTGCCACTGCCTGCTAAATCTAGTTTATTTATTTTTCAATTTTTAAGGGCAACTACGCCTTGTGAGATTAGACTCGGACGGGAACCTCTGAATCTAAATGGCGAAACCCATAAGAGGAATAATGAGAAGCAATCCTCAGGAATAGGCGGCGGACAAGTTGTGCCCTTCATGCTTCAACTGTATTTTCCCTTCTGTTTGTGGTTTATACGGTTTTTGCTCCAATGGCCAGTGCAGTTGACCCGCCGCCATGTTAACCATGCGAGAGCCATTTCAGCCGGATGCGGGGTGCTCACCTCTGCGTCCTCTCAGCTTGACTTGCAGAGGATCAACAATGGTGGAAGTGAAGGGCCTATTTAATTATCCCAAAATGTATCTTGCTTTTACTGCTTGGACCACTTATACAGCTCTGCAATGCAAAGATTTGTGCGTCTTTAAACTATTTTTTGTGAAAACCCACATTCCATTTTCAATTTGAAAAATAAAAAACAAATTGAAGCTCAATCTACCAAGGGAAAATCCGGTGTCCATTAAAAACTGTCAGAGATGCAAACAATGCACACACGGTTCTTCATATGCCTATATTGGTCATACTGATACACAAACTGTGATTTAAAAAACACATATGCAGAGCTTGCCCTGAAGATAGAAATTGATAAGACCCGTAACCTGCATTTGTGTGTCTATGCATTGGGTGTCTGTAGAATGGGCTAAGCTCGACGTTTTTTTTTTTCTTCTGAGGAACTGCACTAGCCATGAAAAGAGAGTAGGAAAAGAGTAGGCTGGCCCTATTTTCAGGAGCAATCCAAGCAGTGGTTCCCTCTGTAAATACGGGAGGGTCATTGTGAAAGGATAGTCAATTTCCATCCCTCTCTGCAATGCAACAAAAACCCCCAATTAAGAATAAGGATGCGCATAACCAGATAAATTAATTTTTTATTGTATTTTCTTCCAGTAGAGAACATTCAGAAGTCGTAATTACAATAACCTGTCCATTGTATTTTCACCTACAAAACACAAATGCAATACGCCAAAAAAACTACTGTGCAATGAAATAAAACAATTAAATCCTTAAAGGCTTTCAAATAGATTTGCTCTGTCAATGAGATTATTAGAGAGAAAGAAAGCAACGAGCAGCTACCTGGAGAAGAGGAGAATGTTTGATTTAACCCAAAAAAAATAGACACCAGTCAATGGAAACAGTGGAGTGTATGGGCGGTTGGAGATACGTGGCATCCAAAAAAATTTGCAGTGTCCACGTTTTAGGTATTAACTTCTCCCGTTTAAATAAATTCGTCTGAGTTTATTCTCTTATATTATTTTTTTTTAATTTCCTTACAGTCATAGTATACTTTTTTAATTTTAAATATCCTTTTTAAAATTTTAAATATTATTTTAATTAATTTTCTTGATTTATTAGTTTTTGTTTCATTGTATTTTGTTTTTTTATTTAATTAATTATGATCTGTAATAAATCATTTTTATATTTTTTTATTCTTTATATTTAAAAAATAGATTATATATTATATTTTAATATTAATTCTCTTACATAATTAAATTTTAAAACACTAATATTTAATAATTTAATAATATTTCTTTAGATTTAAAATTTTTTATCAAATGTGATATAAAATAATATACTTTAATATTAATTTCTGGTCCATTAATTCCTCTTTGTAAAATTTTATATATCATGTATTCTCAACTTTCCTTTGCTCTCTCAAAATAAACCTCTTCGACATACCCATTGCACACACAGGCGCAATTGCTAATTTAATATATATTTTATTTATATCAATTATTATTGGGAAATTTTCTATTCATTTGTAATTCATTTAGTTAAGAAAAAAAAATCATAAAAAAGAAAGTAAACTAGTTTCTAATGTTCTAGAATAAGTACTCATAAATAGTAGGTGGAAAAAAATTAAGATTAGAAAATTTAGTGGAGTGGCCACTATGCCATCTACCCCTTCAAAGCAACTACAAGGTTTTCTTTTGCATGAATATTTATAAATATGTTTTACAAAGAAAATAAAAATTTCATTTCATGTTATATTATTGTATTTGATATTTGGTTTAATAGTAGTAAGCACCTCTTTTAGACATTGTAAGTTAGGCTAGATACACACAACCTTTGGGAGAACATAATGAGTGTACATGTGAGAAACCTTCTTACCAACTAATCGCCTTGCCATGTATAGTCACACCAATTAGCCAACATGTCTATCAAATGCTACTACTATATGTAAATTCATTAATTATCTCCCATACAAGTTTCAATCGATGTGTTCCATTTTTTATCTAACAATTCTCGTTTTCTTGAGTTGATATATAATTTATATAATATCTTTATTATGATTTGTAAAGATATTTTGTTTTCCAACACAATTTGATTTATCTATTTTTCTTAGAATCTCACAACTTATCTTACTTTGCATGGTGGGACAAGGTTTTTTTCATATGTTGGTCTTTATAAAATGTTCATGTATTGTATATAGGAATAAATGAAGGCACATCCTTTGTGGTTAAGGTCAAAATTTTACTGCTATAGTGTCTTCAACTATATGTTTTTATGGTTTTGGAAATACAATCTAGAACTAGCTCATAGATTTTATTCTACTCAATTTATTCAATTTGTGTATAGCATTAGTGCTTGTATGTGCATGGGCATTTGTAGATTGTTCATACACTTTTGGTTTGGCTTAATTTTAGATAATTTATGCACTCATGGTTTGGCATGATCATCAACATTTCTTTCCCTAGAAGTTGTGGCATTACACACTTTGAATTATGTATCTATTTTTTCTTAGCAATTAACAAGATATCTTTAATATAGGTCTTATTTCTTATAATATACATTGTTCACTTTAAATTGGATTTGGAGTATAGTATGAAAAAACTTATATATTTTTTCCTTGAATAGCAATATAAGCCTCTAGACATGAGATATCTTTCTTATATTTTTAGATCAAATATGGTATCTTTGTACATTGAATCAAGTTGTCTTCAAATGCAATTTGATTGTGGGACCACTTCATAATAAACAATTGATTATATTTTTAAGATCAGTTTTATTTGTACTTGAGGAACCATGCTATTAATTATTTTTGCAATGAACTTTTAAATAATATTTTTAGCGAGGAATTGTGAGTCTATATGTAATTAAATTTTCTTACCTACATGTTAATGTTTGTTCAATCCAATCAACAAATTAGACAACTACCATTGACAATTGTGAAACAAAATTTCACAAATTTTGCTAGATATCATGCCTCTCTATGCCAAAATGGGTCCTTTGGAATAAGATATACACGTCTTCCAAAGAATAAAAAGGGGGATTTTTGTATGCAAAATACAAAATCATAAATAACATGCTTGAATTGCTTAGTCAAATGGATCCCTTGTTATGCCACCTCCTTTTTTGTTATGTATGGCTGGATTCATATATACACTTGTTAACTAAAATTTTGTATAATATGGACTATTTAATTAAAGGAATCCCCCATTTGGCCAAGCAACCTGATTTTTTGTTATCCATAGCAATTTTGTGTAAATAAATATAATATTTTATATCAATATCAAATTTTTTAGTAACATTTGTTCTTATAAATAGTCATATACATTTTTCTAGCTTGTTTGGATGACACTTTATTCTGATAGCACTTGGCATAGATTGTGCAACCGAATTGCAATCCTTGTTTTTAGTCTAATATTTTCATCCAACTTCATTTTATATTAATTTTTAAAATAGTTTTGATGGAAATTTTTGGCCTCATTTTTAAATGTTCACATATTGTTATTGTAAGGGCCCTTTCTTTATATCAGAGTTACAACCCCTTTTATTCTAAATGTATGCTACTTTTTTGTGTAGATTTATAGTGCATCATTTAGATGATACATAATCCAAATGTGTTTGAGTGCCACTGTATTTTTGGTCATTTGATCCTGAGAGTAGATTAGTTCAATTCTTATGTGAATGCTTTTGTTAAATTAAATGATTAAATCTACATTGATAGATACTATAATTTGTCATGCTATAATGTGTTGCTAAGGCCCCCTTGTAGTAGCAGTTATTTCTTATCATTTGACTCATGTTGATTGTGAATGCCTCCTATAGTATTCACTTGAGGTTCCTCCTATCAAGTATTATGACTAAAGTCACTAAAGGAGCCTTAGAGTTTTTTTAGTTAAAATAATAGGTGCAGATTCGATCCCTATAATACTACTTAACTTAGAGAAATTAAGATAACAAGTAAATAAGGAAATATGAAGAGTTTAGAATCTATACTACTATTGTGTTGTGACATATCATGGAATTATGATCTACACTTAGATTAGAACATCATACCTTTACTTAAAATTGGGTGATGTTAATAACTTGAGTTAATCTGATAGGGGTGTCTAGACATAGCTATAGTTAGATTAATCTATGTGAAATATGATTTTAATTGATGTCAAAAGGGGCACCTCTTTAAGGTCAAAAGGAGATTTAAGTGATATCATATGAGGAGTTGTTGTTTGAGGTTGAAAGGGCTTCATAAGGATGTTAGGGAGAAGGATTCAAGGGCCTTAGGGTGTCATTATAGCAAGCCTTGAAGAGTTGCAAAATTCCATGCATCAAACCTTGGGCTTACCTCTTATTGCTTGCTTGAGAAGGAAGGAATTAGTTTTCTTCAGCTAAGTTTGATGATCAGACATGGATCTTTAGTCATATATTATATTGCATGCCTTAAAGAAATGTTGAAAAGAATGTGTTAAGTCCAAAAAAATTTAGTACATTTGGTGGTTCTCATAACTCTATTGGTCCCCGCCTAGGTTGTCATAACCTTGCTCACATCTGACATATCATAATTTTTCTTCTAAAGTTAGTCTTTAGTGTGCATTCATAAGGCTTGTTGGTGTCCCAAGATGTTTTCCTAACTTTTATATGTTCCACCCATGTTGAAGTTTAATCGTTTTGGTATTTTATAAAGGTTATGAAACCTCAATTAGTTACTACCCAGGTTTTCATAACCTTTCCTTTTCCTGATGCTTACCCAAAATTTGACTAAGTCCTGAAGTCATCAGTCTTTTTGTTAGTTATCAAAACTTTGTTAGTTTCCACTAAGGTTTACATAACCTTTCCTTTTTCCAATGCATTATAACTTATAGTCTGAGGTTCATCTTTTTGAAGTCCCAAAGTGTGTTGATGCCTGAAAGTATCATTATAATCTTTAAATGTTTTGCTTAAGTCAAGTATTTTTGGAGTTTTTTCCAAGTTAGGGGACTTCCATCGGTCCTCGACAAGACTATGATAACCTTCTCTTTTTCTTCCTGATATAAATAGTGAAACCTTAATTTATCCTAAGTCCAAAGCCTCAATATATTTTGTTCCCCACTATCCCACAAGATCCATGGTGGACCTGACTCCTTTTCTCGCGGAACTATGGGAGGACTTTGGGCTTCAACATTACCTTTTATCAAATACCTCAAAGAGATGAAGAAGGAATGAGTTAAGCTTGAGATGGTGTGAGTCATTGGCGTTAAGTTTTAAGTCTTACCTGTCAGGTGTTAGAGATCGTCCCTAAGGATTACACCTTAACATAATGATTAGTATGAAGTAAGTTGGGGTAGAGTTTGAAAGGGGCATTAGAAATTGAACTTAAATGTTAAGGCTTGCACCTTAACATAAAGGTAAAGATACGGAAAGTAGAAGGTCCAAATGTCGATACCTAAAAAGGTTTTGAGGATCAAAGATCGACCTTAAGGTTTACATCTTAGCAAAATTTTAACTATGAAGGATGGGGAAAACCCGAACCTCGACAACCGAAATAGTGTCAGAGTTCATAGGTCAGAGTTAAATTTTAGGCCTTATAGGAGCTATTAAGAAAGGGGTATAATGAAACCCCAAACCCTAACACCTGAAATGGCTTCCATGTTCTTGGATCTGGTCTTAAGGCTTATGCCTTATCAGTTTGTTAGTATGCAGTAAGAAGTATATCTAAGGACCAACACTCAAAAGGGTTAAGTTTGATTATGCTCGCAAAGGTTTCTTTCCAGTATCATGGGTTGATAGATTGGCTTGCATCTTAATGAAAATGCATGAAAATGATATGGGTGAAGAGAGAACCTTGAAATTTGATAAACTTATGCATGTTTCAGAGGTTGGTGGGAAGTTTTGTGGAGTAAAAGTAGCTAAAAGGTAAAGGGTAATGTTGATGACCAAACCCCAATAGGCGTAAAAAGCTTTAGACATTGGTGTTTAGGCTTGATTCTAAGGTTCTTCCATACATGTCAATCATGAGGTAAGGGGGATTAGTAATCCCTAACCCTCGACAAGCATGAACGAAGGAGTAATCCTGCCATTCTACAAATTCTTGCATTGACATGGTTTGACCAATGTAGGTGTGAATATAAAATTCATCAAGCTCCCTTCGGGTTTTGATTTTTTTGCTAAGTACTAGCCCATGCCTCAAATGAACATCATTGGCCCTTTTTGATAAATGACCACCAACCTCTGCCACGTGTCTGCTCAATGATTTCTAAAGGAATTCTTCCCTTCATTTTTCAAATGGCCCTCGCCATGTTTCCATGTGTCATTATCGTGCATGTTTAAAGGCTGCTCCCTCTCACTTTTGAATTAGGCCTTGACCATGTGCCACACAGTATTCATCCACATATACTTTTGCAAACCCCATAGTTGGTGCCAAATAAAAAGCACACTTCCACGTGTCTTCCTAGCGCAAGCCTCCAACAGTGAGAAGGAGGAATGAACTATAGGCTACGAAATGCCACCACGTGTCTCCTCATCGAGTGCTTCTTCAACACAAGGGATGGAGTGAACTATGGGATACAATATGATATTGCATGTTCTAACTACCTGTACTATGTGGTGATACTTGTTTGCATGAGACTATGCTGGGAACACTACCATCATTTGTAGGGGATGCACCTGGATGGGGAGCGACCACATGCCATGTACTCAAATATTTTTTTTGTTACAATGGCCAAGGGAATCATTGCTGCTACATCATTGCTTAGGATTCCAAATCTTTTCAGTTACTGCTCGATAGGCAGTGGGAATGCTCACACTATATACTGCTCTTTATTTTAAAGGGAGGTTCAAGGTTCTAAGTTCCAAGAGTTTGAGAATTGCATAAACTATAGAATTTTAGAGACACTAGTTCTTTTTATTATTATTATATTATTGTAGAAAGACTCACAGATTGTGCCATTGTTCAACCTTTCTATTTTTCATAAAGCTATTATATTAACTTTATATTGTGTCATTATTGTTTGAATGGTTCATTTCTAGAACTTCTATAATTTGAATGCAAGTTTTTTGGTTTAGATCATGTCTTTTGACTCCTCTTTTTAGTGAATGGGTGTGAAAATTATTTTATGTCATTAAATGTATTGTTCATAGTTCAATCTTTAATTTATGTCATTCTAGGACATAATAAATTGTTGAACGGGCCCTTAGATCGTATCCAAAAGATATATTTATCGTTCCTTTTATCTAAATTATGGTACATTGCCTTAGTTAGATATTTTACTTTTATATCTACTTCATTTTCCCATTCTAAAAAACCAATTACAGAAGAAGCCAACTTCTTTAAAAATCTAGAGGTTACTCAGTTTAGCACAATAGGCCCCCCATAAACTAAGTTTCCCACAAAGGGTTGTTACCTTTCCAATTTTTGGCATCAATAGTTTTTCTTTTTCCTGGCATGCCCGATGGGACAGAGCTTAAATGAACCTAATTTTAAGGAGGGTGTATGAACCATCAGTTTGTAACTAGGTCCCAAACAATGAATAATCCCGGTTTATTAGTATTGCCATTAGGGACAATATAGCCTGCGACCCAAGTAGTGAATGTTTTGCTTCGTCTGCCCTTTCCGCTAGCCATGTTGCCCCTTGCTAATAGAAATTACATGGCATGGGACACCAGAATTCCTCTTGTAGTGCTAGTAACACCTACCATTTGGGAACCTATCCTGGTCTCCACCCTAAAAGCTATATCTAAATTCATTGGAGATGGCTCAAGAATACCATCCGAACATCTGCAAGATGTTGTAGACATATGTCTGGTACATGATGTTACAAAACAAAACATAGCACTAAGGTTGTTCGCCACCTCTTTCAAAAGCAAGGCAGTAGATTGGTACCAGATGCTACAAGAAAACACTATCAGTACCTAGGATGAGCTCAAAGATCCTTTCTATCAAAGATATTCAAACGACAAAGACTGATCCTCGCTATATTATCAGTTGTCAGTCACAAAGTGGGCCTCGTACAAAGCCATGGATGACTTCAATGCCTAGTTCCATACAAGTTGGAAAAGAATCCATGTTGATATCTACTTGCCACCTGATTTGGCATTCATGTTCTACTTGAAATCTATCAACCTTGACATCTCCATGATGATCCAGTCTTTAGGCGGGACCACACTACCAAGAGCCTACAACATCACTGTTAAGGTGGAGAATAATTTGATAGATGCTGGGAAGTTACCACCTCAGCCCATCATTCCTATATTTCTAGAAACATCGATTCCTATTCAAGAGATGCCTTCTACTAGTGCATCGGCTCCTCCTCAATCTATGTACACATATCTGAGCACGTTGTAGTACATTGCATCTACATCTGACTCTTCAAAAAAGGACATGAGTGACATAAAGGAAATGTTTTGGGCCATGGCCAATGAGATAACCATTATCAAGCACAACCAGGCCATGCCTCTGAAGCCAACCTATCAAAATTATCAAGGCGGAAGGTCCTCTTACCAACAAAACCAGTTCCAAGGAGGCACTCACACAAATCAGTAGGTGCAAACATCAAATCAAATAGTGTCGGTGCCCACTCCACTACAGAGTGTTAATCTAAGCTCGAATAGAGAGCTAACTGTGGGGAAAAATAATTTAATTGATGATACCAACCCTTGGTGCTTACCTTGCGGTGATTCACATATGCCTTGAAACTACCCATGTGAAAAATTACAACAAAAGGTGGCGGAGCAGCGCGGTCAGGGTGCAACATCAGATCTTGAAAGCTATGTGTATACCTCTTCGCAAATGGACAATGTTGTGCTCACCACACAAATGCAGGGGATGCCACTAGACGAAGAAGAAAACATCGCTCTTGATCACACACTCTTCTCATGGATGGAAGAAGAGGAGGTGGTGTTTGCAAATGATGCATCCACATCAAAAATGACATAGGTGTAGTTTGATTATAACATCCGCTTGAAGAGGAGATTCATAGGTGAACCGGTCATCCCATAATTAGTCAGTCTGCAACCTAAAAGTGCTTCTAACAAAACACCTAGTACCTTTGCAGTGGTGCCACAATGTTCGCTACGAAAGGAAATTGTTATAACAAGAACTAAGGAGAAGAAATCTTCAAATCCACCACCCTTCAATGTGGTGGAACAATTGAAAAAATCATCCGCCAATGTCTCTCTTTGGGATATATGAGCTATTCTGGAGAAAAAGACATTATTATAGAAGGTTCTCTAGGAGAACACGAGTGCAATTCCAACAAGATAGTTGCTCAAAGGAAAGGCTATTGACCAATCAGCTCTTGCCAAAGTTCTCACAAATAGCATAGCGAAAGCTCCCGCTAAAGTAAGAGATAAGCCAAAACCTAAACCCTTCTTCCTAATGCTTATTGTGGGAGAGAAATTATTACACAATGCCATGATTGACTCTAGTGCCAGTACCAAAGTTATGCCAAAACAGATAGCTGAAGCTTTAGGACTCAACTATGAACCTTTAAAAATAGGAGTGATGCAACTTGATGGAAACAAAGTTAAAACTGTCGGTCTCGTCAAGGACCTTCCCTTGACTCTATTTACCTACCCTAGCATCATAGTGTTGCAAGATACTATGATCATATATGTTCCCCCCATGTTTGGCCTTTGTCTATCCCAAGAATTCACTTCAAAGGTAGGCAGATACTTGTCCCTGGATTGGTCACACATGATCCTTAGGAACAAGCACAGTGTGAAAATGAAGATAGAATCTAAAGCTCTACATTCAGAACATGTGGCCAATGAAGCCATGATCAACTTTGAGGATGCTCATACTTCCATCAGCAAGCAAAAAAATTATTGTGTTGAGCTACTAGAAGATGAAAAAGTGACCAAAGATCAAACCGATCAAGAAGATGTTCTCTTGAGTGAACATATGGATACTGATCCTTTTGGAAACTACCATGCTACCGAATTGGGCACCTATGTCATCTATGATGAAGATCAAGTGATCCTGAAGCTCATTAAAGAACCTAAAAGTGGTCAAGCCTCAGAGCTATGGATGTTGCACTTCAACGGAGCAAGATGCAAGGTTGGCGCAGGAGCTGGGATATGTTTAATATCCTCACAAAAAGAGAAGACCTTGAGGTCCTTCCACTTCTAGTTCGCTTGCTTGAACAATGAAGTTGAATATGAAGGATTGGTGCAAGGTCTCAGCCTTGCGGAATGCATTGGCATTAAGCAATTAATGGTGTTTGGAGATTCTGAACTAATAGTCAATCAAGTTCGTGGAATTTTTGTGGCCAAGAATTTTCACATGTGATCTTATAAACACCAAGTTTGGGACCTCATTGAGAGCTTTGAAGCCTTGAACATTCAAATGGTGCCCAAAGAATAAAATATAGATGCGGATCATATGGCAACAATCAGATCCCAGTTTGATCCTACCTCTGACCTCATTCACAACACTCTATACGGGTGATAGTCTGACCAACCATTCTAGACAATGACCAAAGCTGACAAGTGTTTGACAATGATGAACACATTGTCTCATTCATCTAGCAGTCAGGAGAATTTTCTTACCAGCTCCACCCAAAGATTGTTGAAGCTTATGAAGGACAAATCATTCAGCTAAAATCCAACAAGCTTTCAAAGGGATTGGTCACTCTCAAAAATCTTTTTGATTGTGATGATGCAAGAAACAACAAGAGGAAGTTTGTAGCAAAAAAATGTGACTATGTAGGTCTTCAGGTCGAAGATGAGAGGAAGCTCAAAGTTGGGAAGGATGTCCTACATCATGATAAAGAAAGGCTCATCAACTTTTACAAAAAATATGGAGTGGTGTCCTGGTTGTATGATGACCTTAAGGGATATGATCCTGATATCATCCAACATACAATAGAGTTGGAAAAAGGCACAAAACCAGTCCGCCAAAAATAGAGGCCAGTGAATCCTACAATTGAAGCGGTAATGGCATAAGAATTAACGAAGCTAATCTAGTTGGGGATTGTCTTCTCAATCAAGCATAGCATGTGGGTATCCAATCTGGTCCTGGTTTGAAATAAGAATGGAGATATTTTTCCATGTGTGGACTTTTGGGACCTAAACAAAGCATCCTTGAAGGATCATTACCCACTACCTTCAATGGAGTCCATCCTGTAGACAGTGGTAGGATCAAAGATGTTTTCTCTATTGGATGGCTTCTTCGATTACAATCAGATTTGGGTCAAAGAGGAGGATCAATATAAGACAATGTTCACTACTAAGTGGGGAATATTCGCATATGCTAAGATGTCGTTTGACCTCTCAAATGCAGGAGCCACCTTCCAACGAGCAATGTATATCACTTTTAGTGAACTAATCAACAAGATTTTACTAATCTATTTAGATGATTTGATAGTGTTCTCCCAGTCCAAGGATGATCATTTTGATCACCTTGAGATGGTGTTCAAGAAATGCCAAGAGTTCAGGATCTCCTTGAACCCAAAAAAATGTGTCTTTGGAGTACTGCAAGGCAAGCTATTGGGACATGTAGTGTCCAAAGAAGGTATTTCAATTGATTATGAGTAGGTGAAATCAATCAAAGAGTTTCCCCTTCTGGTCAACAAGAAAGACATCCAATCCTTCTTGGGAAAAGTAAATTTTGTTAGAAAATTGATTTCTGACTTCACAGGAATAATTAGGCCAATCACCCTGATGCTAAAAATTGATTAAACATTTAAATGGACAAAAGAAGCCAGAGAAGTCTTTGAGAAAGTCAAGGATGCTATTTCCTCTGCTCCTGTGCTGGTCAACCCAGACTTATCAAAGGACTTCATAATGTATCTATTCAATAGCAAGTCAAGAATTGATACTGTCTTAACTCAGAAAGATGACGAGGGAAAAGGAGAACGTCCAATAATATTTCACTCCTAGACTTTGAAGGAATATGAAAAAAACTACAACTTTGTAGAGAGGCAAGCATTTGCAATAGTTAAGGGACTCAAGAAGTTTTGACACCTAATCTCTTGCAATAAGGTGATTGTTTATGTTGCACATTCTAGTGTGCACGAATACATCATGGAAGGAGAAATCACCAAGAAAAGAGCCAATTAGATCACCAAGATCCTCGAATACGACATTGAGGTCAAGCCTACAAAGATTGTTCAGGGAAGAGGACTGTGCGAATATCTTGTGCGCGATGAAGAAATGGCCACCGAAGAAGAGCAGTCAGAGCTAGTCCTAATGAATGAGTCAGAGTCCAAAGGTTGTTAGCTAGCGGATAGGGTGAGATTTATGCACAGGAAAATATTCGTTGGGCCTTCCTTCCTAGAAGAGGAGATTCTACTGACTGCAAAATAGTAGATAGGTGCTCATCGAAGGGATCCTATTCAAAATAAATTTTAACAGTGTTCTATTGTGGGGTGATCCCACAATAATGGTTTATAATTTTTGGCCAAACTAGACACTGATTTTTTTTTTTTTAACTAAATCTTCAATTTTGGGCACCTATAGTAGCTAAACTGTGAGGAATTTGAAGATGATGCAAACAAGAGTTTCGTGACATTTTGTCTGTAGATTCTAAATATTTTTTTTTTCAAAAATTTTGGAATCGATTGCACTTTTTTCCATCTCCCTTGAAAACTAGTTTTTAGAAAACAACATTTTAAAAAAGTGATGCTCACTGTATAACACATACTTTGTTTTCATGAAGGATAAAATTATAATTCTTTCGAATTTAGATTTGTAACTTTGATATCTAGTGCTTCCACTTGGTTAAATAGTTTTTTATTGAATATTTTTTTCCTAATCAAGTTTTGAAGTCAAACTACTTACAATTTAGACATAGCGTGATAGTATAACGCGTAACTCTTTTTGTATATATCAAAATTCAATTATTATTTTTGTTGGATCAAGGAATTCAATATCTGGTGCACTCATATTTTTCAATTTTTTTTTATTAGGGTATGTGTAGGATCATCATGGGAAAAATAGGCCCTTAAGTGGCAAAAAATTTAGAAACATCAAAGTTAGGTAACTTGATGTAAAAATTTGAATAAGTTACCTATATTATTTCAAAAATATGTAAGAATTTAGAATCTATAGAAAATTCAATGGAGTTTCTAAACTACTAGGTTTATTTTCTTAAAAAAAAATCTATTTGGTGAAAATTTGAAATTTCAATGCAGTAGTACTTAAATTTCAAGGAAAAAATCAGAAGTAGGTGTTTGTCTGACCACCCTAACTACAATAAAATGAGAATAATTCTTTTATAAGAATTTAGATATAACTAGAGGACTCATGTCCCGATGTGATGCATATTTTTTTGTAATTTTTTTCAAGTAAATAATTAATTATGAATTTTTTATTGAAACTTTGAAAAACTATAAAAACTCATATGTCTGACCACCTTAACTTGGTCAAAATTTCATGAAATTCAATTCCTTTTTTTTTTAATCTTATAGTATGCGAAGCATAGAATGTGACACATTGTTTGGATTCAAAAAATGTGATACCGTTTGAAAGATATAGATGTTTTTCAATCAACCTATCAATCAGGAATTTAGTTGTAATTCAAATAGAAAATGAATAATAATTATTTATTAAATTCAAATTAAAGCATAATTTATATTGGTGGAAAGCTAAAAATCTCCTTTAAAAACCCTTTTCGTGTCATCAATTTTGGCTAAAAAAAGTCGTCATCCACACCGTTTGAAAGATATAGATGTTTTTCAATCAACCTATCAATCAGGAATTTAGTTGTAATTCAAATAGAAAATGAATAATAATTATTTATTAAATTCAAATTAAAGCATAATTTATATTGATGGAAAGCTGAGAATCTCCTTTAAAAACCCTTTTCGTGTCATCAATTTTGGCTAAAAAAAAAGTCGCCATCCACATACCCTACAAATACCTTATCATATTGCCACTTTTTGGCCCATCATGATCCTGCACATACCCATTATCTGCTATTTTTCCACATGTGCAGAATAGAGACCTTGATTTCTGGTGAAAAACCTATGTTTAATAAAATTAAAAACATAAATACATAATAAAACCAAAACATATTAAAATTATAGTTGTTAGATAGATTGTTCCGAGGACTACCTGATTCTAGTTGGGTTTGTGAAGTCTCCTCCATTTTCATCCTCAACCCGAAATTTGAAACACAAAAATCTGGACTTTTTTTATGCCAAAGGATGCCAAGGTGGGATTTAAAGGGTTTGAGTGAACCAAGGGGGTTTCTAGCGAACCCCCTGGGGTTCACTCGAACCAAAGTTCACTCAAACCCCCTCCCATCAAGTGTTTTTCTTTATTTTTTTGGTGGGAATGGGGCCCACCTTGCATTTAATTAGTTTGCATGAACCAAGGTTCATTCAAACCCGTTTTTGGTTTGCTTGAACCAAAGGGTTCATTTGAACCCCTAAAACCAAATTTTTTGTATGGGGTCATTTTTTTCCACTTTTCCTTCCTCACTTAAATTGTAAATCACTTTTTTGGGTTTGCTAGGCTACAGTGTGTCACTATGAAGCAAGCAAAAAGGATCCTCAACACTTACCACAATAGTGCCATAGGTGGACACTTCTCCACAAAAACCACCGCCATCAAAATCATGTGCGTAGGGTACTTTTGGTTGACGCTATTCAATGATTCCTACTCCTTGGTAAAAGCTTGCAAGGAATGCCAGTTCTTCGTAGGAAGAAGAAAGAATTCCACAATGCCTCTCAATCCGATAGTGATTGAGGAGCCATTCGTGCAATGGGGCCTGGACTTCATTGGAATGATCAACCCAGTCTCTAGCATAGGTCATAAATGCATCTTGATGGCCACTAACTACTTCACTAGGTGGACCGAAGCCATACCATTAAAAAATGCAACAAAGGCAAAGATAGTGGACTTTCTAAAGGAACTGGTGATGAGATTCGACCTGCCCAAAACCATCATCTCCGACAATGCCAAAGCTTTCCTAGGCTCTAAGGTATGTCAATTCGCACTTACGCATGGCATATTCCTTAAAACATCATCAATCTACTACCTATAGGGGAATGACTTAGCCAAGTCAATGAACAAGAACCTGGTCTGAATCCTCAAAAGGATTGGGTCAGAATACCAAAGAAAATGGCATAAAAACCTCCAAGCAACGCTCTAAGTAGACTGCATAACTCCTAAGAAAGTCCTCAAGACTTCACTGTATGAGCTAGTATATGGAAAAGAGGTTCTATTGCCTATCTTCATGGAGATTTCAACACTACAATTATTAAAATCTCTAGAGGTGGAACAAAACAATGTAATGGAGGTGTGGCTAGCTGAGTTGTTAGAAGTACAAGAGATAAGGGAAAAGTCCCTAATAGCCATGACTAACTAGGAACAGGTGGTTAAACTGTCGTTTGACAAGAAAGCGTCTGACTAAGGTGTAAAATGTAGAGACTTAGTGCTGAAATTTAATGAAAGGCCCGCAAAGTTGTGTCAGCATAGGAAGTTTGACAGCCTTTGGGAAGGCCCATTCAAAATAATTCAATGCAAGGAACATAATGCATTTGAGTTAGAAACCATGGAAAAGGAAGTGTTGGGAATTTTGGTCAACAAAATTCACCTTAAATTATAAAAATTAATTAAGCTTGCATATCCTACTGATGTAAATATGTTTATAGTGCTTTTTCCTTCTTTTCCTTCTTTCCTTTTTTTTTTGTTTGCCAGTTTTTTTATTCATTCTATGGTTTGAGGCGGTGGAAAAAAAGTAGCCCATTATTGTAGAGAGCGGGAAGAATAAACTCACAACTCAAAAGAAGAAAAAAAATCAAACACCCACATGCAAATTGATACATATATGCTGAAAAAGAAAAGGATGACCCATATTGCAGAATCTAGAAGCAAATAGCAAGATGATTATATAAATTTATATTTTCATTATATATATGCTTTAATATTTAATTTCAAAAATGACTCAAGGGCCACACTTCTAAAGTATATCACTATATTATGCTTCCTTCGTATATTCTACGAAAAGACCTTTATCAGGAATGTATACAAAAAACATAGAGGTATTCAATCCACAACATGAGTTGTAGCAATGGACACATCAAAAACAACATCCACAATGTATTCATCAATAGGGGCATCATCACTAGCAGTAACAACATGCATGGGAGCAATGGCCAATGACAGAGGGAACACCAAATTCCTGAAATTCATGTACCAATCAATGTCGTAGAACGACACCACATTGTAGATGTGGAAAAGGAAGCGACAGACACAAGTGACCCTTTGGCAATGCTCAACTTGCGACTGGAGGTGAAATCCACTCAAGAATGACAACCACTGTACGATTGTGTCCTTTTCGATGAACCTCTTGAGGTCACTTGCAGTTGGAATGCCTCCATTGTATGCAACGTTTTCCACTACCTCACTGAAGTCATTTAGGTACTTCTTTGGAAACATTTCTTTGACCAGACGTAGAATTAGTGGCTTGGGAATTCCAATATCAAGCATGGAGGTAACAAAGTGCGCGAGCGCACATCAGTGTTAACCCGATATTTATCCTCGTAATCAAGGCAATCACATCCCAAAACCCATTTCATGGCTATGATAGCCAATGAGTGTTTATTCTTCATCATCCTTTTCAGGTGCCTAGTTGAAATCTCACCTAAAAAGGTCATCTGAGACTTATGAAAAACTAGTCTAATTGGGGTATTCATGTTGGGAGATGCTCTGCAACTACCTTACAACTACTTCTGCAAACTGCCTAAGTCTAGCCTATGAAAAAACTATGCAATTACTAATGCTAAACTACTAAGCCAATTACCTATTACCAACTTTGCTCAAATCACTAAGTGTGATTTTGCTATTGCTTAGGTGCCTATTTATAGAAAAAGCGAGGAAATGTGTGGTAATTTGCTTACCATAGATGTGAGGCTAATCAAGTACCAACTTGAAAGTCGTGCCAAAGCTTGCTTGAATTTCCCACCCAGTTGTGTCTGTTGAGTACAGCTTGCTACGTGCAAACTTAATAAGGGCTAATTAATTAGCCTAAGCTATTGGGAGCAATTGGCAATGTTATGCACAACCAAATACTGAGGTGTTGTTCTCCAGGTGTTTTGCGAACTCCAAGGCCAAGCTCATATCTTTTCAAGCACTGATCGCATCTTTTGCTTAATCATTCCTTTTGGGATATTAATTGCCAATGCATACAAATGCTTAAACTATTAGCAAATCATTAGCTCAAGTTCCAAGAAAATCACACTGTACAATACAGTTGCTAATTGTAACTATGAATTCTTCTCATTTCAAAATGGCAAGTGATTCATTTCACACAAGCCAAAAGGTTGGCGGTACATGTCGAATTAAATGAAAAAATGTAACTCCCGTCTACAACCTTGAGAAAAAATAGCTAAGTATTGCATGCAAAATGTTTAAGCACTTAAAAGGTTTTTTCAAATATGCTACTCAGAGTGAAAGCAATTTCTAACTTGCACAACCAGAGCCAAGGTAAAATTGTAGAGAAGTTCAAGCTAAGAAGAAGCTTCCCACAAGGAAAAATGGCTAAAATTTCAAGCCAAAAAGTGCAAGGAGAGGGAAGAAGAAGCTTATTTAAAGCTATGTGAGAAGCACCAGCCGTCAATGTCTTCAACAACATTTCTTATGCCATGGATGGTATTCTAGACAAGCCAAAGTGGGCGAACACACAACAACTAGAGAAGCCCAAAAACTAGAGAAACCAAACCCTAATCCAAGGTGATTGGGATAATATTCATGATCCCAATCTTGCAAGGAACCCTAAAATTTTTAGGGAAGTGGCCTATATGAAAGAATGAAGGTATCCAAAAAGTTGATGTCAATGGCAAAGAAGATATGGTTCAGCGGGCTTCCACAATATATGGTCCCATCTATGCACTATTTCCCAGAATTAGTCGATGTAGCCATTGAACATTTCAACCCAAGCACCAACAATATTGAGGGCCAGATTCTGACGGTTAATATCAGCCTGGGAGCTATATGGAATATTCTGTGTATTCCTGATCATACCTCTAGAAAGATAAAAATTGAGACATTCACTCCTGCAAAAGGAGAAAATATATGGAATGAGAGGGATAAGGCTCTAGAATTTTATAACAAAGAAACCAAAAGGGTTGAGGCAGACCACTAAAATTCGCCAAGGATCTCAATGCAACACGGTGCTTTTGACATAGAATTGCAAGAGGTCTTTTCAATATTGGTATTTGTTTATAGTCTAGACACCGACAAGGAGGTGCATGCGTTTTAGTTGGTCCCAGGTTTCTAGTTTCGCATGCAACAATATTTCTTCTAGTATGATTTTGCAAAATACCTCACAAAGGAGATGATAGGGAAAATTAAGAATTACCAAGCTGAATGGGAGTTTAGGTTTCCTTCCTATCTTGCCTATATGTTTTTGCATCAAAACCTTGATTTCTTTGATAAGCATGTGAAGTTGTCTATTTTTGACAAAAGGAACATGAGGAAGCCGGTTTCTATCTGGACTCCTCTTCTCTCTTCCACTTTTGACTATTATGCATTTTTAGATTATTTCTTGACTCCAATTTTGCAAGATTTGCAAGGAGAGGATGGTATTAACCAGCTTACTAAGACACAGACAAAGTATATACAAAAATTCATTCCTAGATGTGACTAGTTTTTTGGAGTGGATTTCACATTCATCTGGATGTGAGGCTTCACCGAGGAACCATTCTACCTCCTTACATGTGTAACAAATCGAGTACTAGCCCTTGAATTGTTCTGGAAGGCATGCATTATTAATGCTACCTTCTGTGCAAGAAAAGCCAAGAGGAAGGGATATTTCATCTATCTGATAAGCTTCAAGACAATGGCCATGAAAAAGAAAAAGGTGACACACTCACTGTTGAAAGATAAGCTGGCTCATCTAGGGTTGGTAATGATTTGCAACAAATGGAGTTACAACCCTTTCAATGATCTACCATACGAGCATATAAAAATAACTCATAGTTCTCGGCCTTACTAGGAAAATAGGTGCAACTCATTTGAGGATGAAGATGAATTATTGGTTGACCTAATCCACATTCCTACAGAAGATAGTAGACCACCATGGAATAAGTTCTATTTCATTGCAATGGATTATGTTGAGAATCACAAAATGGGAGCCACCCTATTCAGTAAGTTAAGAAAAGAAGAAGAATGGAGTGTGGAAAGAATTAGAGCCTTTTGGGTGTATTGCCAAGAGACAAAACAATTTGATGCCCCTTATAATAGCGTGAATGATGATGAACAGTTTGATAAGTTGTGGGATGATGAGCATCCTGCTTCTAACTCAAGCACTAGTGGAGGCAATGAATTTGATGAAGAAGAAGAGCAATCGAAGGAGGAAGCTGAGACATCGACTTCCTCCGCTCAACAAAGGAAAAATTCCATAGGGCAGCCTACCTATTTCACTTCAAATGTGTGACTAACTATATTAAGAGCCTCGCATAAACTCTCTCGGGCCTCCAAAGAAGCCAGAGGGTCCCAACAACAACAACCAAAGACTGTAAAGATGGGAGACTCCCTGCCCCCTAAATGACAACACACAAAAGCTATTATGGGAGAAGCTTCACAAGAATTTTTCGCAAGCCAGGATTTTGAAGTAAGTGAGGAGCTAGCAATGAGTGGAACACTACCATCATCTAGTCAACAAGTAACATTTGTTCCTTTTCTTACTTCTCAATCTTTAGTATCCTTTTCTATCTCCACAGTGCCCCTCACTGCAAGTATCAACCCTACCTTCTCCGCCTCTACCATAATGTTTGTGGGAGGTTTCTCCTAATTTTCCCAAATAGATCCATGTATCTCAACGCCTTTGCTAATCCTAACACTTGCTGCCACTGTCCAATCTCTCCTTGCCTCTCTTTCTACAAGCTCAACCACCATTGACACACCTATTGCTTCTACTACCTCTAGTCTAACCCACTATTCCCAGCAAGCAAACTCTCTAATGACTACCCCATCACTGTGACAACTGATGAGCCCTTCCATCGATTTGCAAACCAAACTTTGGTAGGTCCCTTATTTCTCCTCGAAGACTGTTACTCTCCAAAAGAGAAAAAAGTAGGGGCCTGCCACACTTACATTCCCTTTTACCCTACCTCCTAGTGCACCCTTTACAAGAAGGCTAGTTTAGTCACCATCCCAATTCATATCCCATGGAGAAGCCACAAAACAAGCGCGGTCTCTTAGAATGCAAAATAAAAAGGCTAAGGATGACAAAAATGAGGTGGAGCCGAAGGTATATACTGTGTACAATGAGGTGCATCAAACACTGAATTTTTCCACCATGTACTCGAACACCACCAAACCACAAGGGGAGATACTGCCAGATGATTATGACATGTAAGTTGTGGGAATTGATCTAAGAGCAACTCGACTGCAGGACAAGGTAGAACTCGTGGAGAAAACACAGTGGGTGGTGACGACTAACTTCCTCCGCATTGGTCGGTAGCTAAAGAAAAGGGAGGAGCAGTTGAAGCTTGTGACAGAAAGGGTCAATTTCCTAGAGATGAGGGAGAAATCACTGGAAGTAGAGGTTGTGTGCTTATTAGAGAAAGCGTGGGCAGAAGAGTTGGAGAGGAACAAACTCTAAGAGAAACTCACGAAGTCCCAATCCATTGATCCCATCCTGATAAACGAGCTGCGAATGAAGAACCATGAATATCAAAACCAATTGGCCTTGGCAGAGTAGAATTTGCAACAAAAAGATGAAGAGCTAGCATCTCAACACCCTCAACATAAGCAAAAATTAGAACAACAGAAGATGGAATTTGAGGGCCAAAAGGCCCAATTAGAAAAAGAGCTCCAAGAGACGAAATCTTTTCTTGACACAGAGTTGGAAAACCATGTCTGGGCCAAGGAGAACTAGTTTAAGGAGCTATGTAACATCAGGGAGCAACTTGCATCTGTAAAAAGGAGAATTATGAAATTAACAGAGGATGTTGGCTCAAAGGATGTAGAGATTTCCCTTTTAAAGAGCGCTCCCTAGGCCCTCGCGATGCAGCTGGACCTTATCCCAGTAGCTCAGCAGCTATACATTTCATACTGGGAAAAGGTTAAGGCTGGGAAAAGGTTAAGGCCTTCTGCCTAACACTGCAGCCAATGCTTCACTTCATCTCGAAAGCAACAAAATTGGGTAAGGAGGCTCACAAAACAATTGAAAAGTTTATGAGGTTCATCACAAAAAGGGTTCCTAAGGCAAAGAGTTTGCTAAACAAGCTATACATGGTCTCTAATGAAAACTCAACAAAGAAAGGGATCAGAGATCAAAATGTTGCTTCCCAAACAAAAAACAAATTCATCCATTGCCATTCAGCCATCCTACATACTAATGCCTACACAACTACTTTGAACCAGACTATGGATGGCATGTGAAAAAATTTCTCTCGGCTAACTAAAATGGGTCTATCATCCCTGTTTCTTGAACATGGGTCGATTGCCACATCTAAGAAAATTGCAACAAAGATTGAAGAAAAGGAGCAAAACCCAATTGCTTTCTAGAGTTTCAACCAACCTCTTACTGTAGCAGACATTGAAGGTGTCATCCATCCAGTTGTGCAGCTACTTTTCCATTGAGAGTCAGGGGCTAGTTTACCTAAGGTGTTGTCTTATATAAGGAAATGCTTGACCTAGGTGGAGCATAAGAAAATGTGTAATGTATCAAGACTATTCAAAGATGATTGGCTGCCATTGCAGGTGGCCTTTTCTAAACTCTAATTTTGTCACCCAATGGATGGCACTCTAGTCTATGAAGCAGAGAAAATTTTGGTTTCCTCATTCCTCAAGCGAAACACCCCTGGTAGTCGTCAAAAGTTGTGAATATAAAATTCATCAAGCTCCCTTCGGGTTTTGTTTTTTTTTCTAAGTACTGGCCCATGCATCAAATGAACATCATCGACCCTTTTTGATAAATGATCGCTGACATCTTCCATGTGTCCGCTCAACTCTTTCCAAAGGAATTCTTCCCTTCATTTTTCAAATGGCCCTTGCCATGTGTGATCCTAAGAATTTTATCTTACTCTAATGCATAAAATAACTCAAAAATGCGAATGATAAAAGACCAAGGACGCCTCAAGATTAGCCAAAGGAGTGATATAACAAGAAGGAAATGGAGAAAATGAAATACAAATGATTTCACCTTCCTTGTTGTTGATGTCTCCTTGATTGGCCCTTGCTTGAGATGATTTTGTGTGCTCCTTAGATGATTGCTTGAGTGACTAAATGCAAGATTAGATGTGCAAAATGATTAAAAGAGATGGCTAAATGATGGCAAAGGATTGAGAATGAAAATTTGCAGCATGTAGTTATGAAAATCCAAAGTGTTGAAAATTCCCTTAAGGAGGGGGGTATTTATAGGAGAATTTGAATTCTCTAGAGAATTCAACGGTCAAGATGCATCCAACAAGGTCAAGATGAAGGGCTATGGTGAGTTGAGAACTCACAAGCCCTCACATCTTGACATGTGGATGGTGAAGTGGCCAAGGGGATATGAGGTGCAAGTGAGGTGTCAAGAAGGTATATGAGGTGGAGGAAGGACATGCACCTTGGGGAGTGAGGAGATTTCCTCAAAAAGGGATTCCTTGTCCCCAAGTGGGAGTGAAAGGGACATTTGAGGAATTTTGGAATTCCTCAAAAATATACATGGGAAGAGGAAAGGTGGTTGAAAATATAAATGTGGAGAATCTAAAGGATAAAAGGTGGGCTCGAAAAAGGTGGGACTTGGTCACATGTGGAGATTGTGACAAGTCCAAGGTTCTAGAAGCCTTGGAAGGATAAAATGTGAATTAAAAATTCACATATAAAAGAGGGGAATCTAGGATAAATAAAAAGGAATTAAAAATTCCTTGGGGGAAGAGTTGACCAAGGTACTAATTAGGTTTGACTAATTAGTAATTAGAGGATAATTAGGGTTCATTAGGATTAAAAGCCAACTTGCAAAGTTGGAGGATGTGACACATCCTAATCAAAGATTAGGCATGTGCACATCCTTAATGAAGAGATTAGGAAATGGATTAGGATTAGATGAAAATGACATGTGAGGAATTAAATAAATGTAATATTTATTTAATTTATTTGATGAAAAAAGGATTAAGGAGGGTAAAGTATTTAATTATCAATTAAATACCTTGGGGATTTGGCAGAATTAAAGATATTAATTAAGTAATAGTAATATTACTTAATTAACTCATATAAGAGGATGTTTAGATGAAAAGTGATAAATTTGGATAAATTAAGTGTCCAAATTTAGATGTCTACATTTTTCCCCTCTTTGAGATGGTGTTACAAAGTAGCATCATTTCAAAGAATATTAAAATATAGAGCCTAGAAGAAGATGGTTAGATTGGAAAAGATGCCTTGGTCATCCAAGGGATGACTAGGAAGAAAGATGATGGGGGTGAAAATGAAGAGTAGGGATTGAGGATGCCCCCTCGAGAGGACATGCGGGTTGAAGAGAACACGTGTGTGCTCTCGAAATAGATGATGTGATACAAGGGGAGATGAGGAAAATGAAATGTGATTGTGAAAAAGGATGAAGGGATGGGGGATACATGCAAGACAATAGAATGGAAAATGAAATGCAATCCTAATGAAATTTGTCATCTTTGGAGCACTGAGTTTTGCTATATCATAAGACACGAAGTGCTAGGGTATGAAGAACCAAGGTGAATTAGTGTCTAATGCATAAAACAAATACAACAGACAAGAAGGCTATCCCAACACCCCAAAGTCGTGATGACCTTGGTCGGGCCAGGTATTGAGATAACCACAAACACAAAAGGATGCCCCAACATAACACAAGACCTCAGGGATCTTGGTGGGTACTACGTGGGACAACCTAAGAAGACACAATCAAACAAAAGAACAAGATATGCCCCTATGTTGACCAATCAAAACACACCATAATATGATGGATCATGGCGGCCTTGACAAGTGATGATAGGGAGCTCAAATGATAAACAAAATCCAAAAGTATCAAAAGATCGCAATCAATTTCAAATGTCCTTTTCCATAGGATCAAAAATGATGGATGGGTTGATGAGGTCTGTTAGGAAGGATACATCCTATTGAGACCGATGATGGATACTAAACTAAAAGATCGTTATGACGCGGGATGTTCAAAATCTATTGTATCTCATTATACAAGTGGATCTCGTTTGTTAAGAACCAGCTAGATGAGGGCATAGCTTGACGACACAACACAAGAGAGACAAGACATGAGACTGACAAAACCTAAAGACCTAGGGGCTTAGGGGCCGATCAAAGATTAGCCTTGCCTACGTGAAAATGCAGAGCCCTCATAGTTCGGTGAAAGGTGGATGACTGACCAAGATGGAGACCTTGATGGATAGTAAAGATAGGATCGACAAAAGGAGAAAGACTGATGATAGATGATAGAAGGGAAAAGTGGACGATGAAGATCGATAATGGAACCCCGGGGGCAGATCAAATGATCAACCTTGCCTACGTGAAAGCGCAAGGGCAACGTAGTTTGTCAAGACCAAAGAAAAACAATGGATAAAGGATGATAAGATGATAGGATAAGTGGATAAAAAGATGGGACCGATACGACAAGATAGGATAGAACTGTTGGATTGGATAGGATGATGATGATTAGATAAAGCTCAGGGATGGGATAGTTATCCAAAGCATTAAAATGATTTGGGAGGATGATATGATAGATAGATGAGTGATAAAAACTGATAGGAGATTGGAAAGATGTGCAAGAGAAGTAGGGGTGATGACGATGAGATAAATGGCATTGGGTTGCATGGGGGGAGGCCTATAGCCAGATACCAATGACAAGGGATTGTGAGATGGAATGAGATGGGATGAGGATAAAGATGGAAGATTGGATAAAGATATAGGATAGGGATGGGAGATGGGAGGGATTGTTTGGATGGATGGGAATATAAGGATTGGGAGATGAAAGGGATGCTAGGATAGATGGATATGAAGATAAGGATGGGGAGATGGGATGGATTTTGTGATAGATGGATAGGGATAGAAGGATTGGGAGATGAAAGGGATGCTAGGATAGATGGATACGAAGATAAGGATGGGGAGATGGAAGGGATGCTGTGATAGATGGATAGGGATAGAAGGATTGGGAGATGAAAGGAATGCTAGGATAGATGGATATGAAGATAAGGATGGGGAGATGGAAGGGATGCTATGATAGATGGATAGGGAGATGAAGGGATGTTATGATAGATTATGTCTCCAAGGACTATGTCACAAAGGAAGCAGATGCCCCCACTCTAGATATGTCATATATGAGGAGGCATGAGGGATATAAGACAAGTGGATATGAAGATAAAGGAGATAACTAGATGAGGATAGGATGGGTGGCTAAGGAATATGATAGAGCATGGATGAAGGGAATGTATACCAATAGGTGTCCAAAGCATGCATAGATAGGTGCCCCTATTTTAATCAAGATCACAAGAAGGATGGAGGGAATGGGAAATAAACGGGATATGATGGTAGGATGCAGAAGATAGGTGGGATGGGGGGATTTATGAAGAGGATGGATAACCGGAAGACGGGTGCATAGCTGAAAGCATAGCAGATGGAGGGAATGCATATCAGGAAGTTGCCCCCAAGTGCAGATGGGGATTTACGCATGATGCCTGTTTGTCAGGTTTTCATTATGGTACTTATCCAAGGTGCTTGTTTTCCAAGTTTTCACCATTGGACGAATTATTTCTCTTTACTATTTTGTTTTTTTTTTTTTTTTTGATTTTGGACTTTTTTGAATTTTCGGATAGTAGGGGGATGAAAATAGATAAGGATAGGGATGTGGATAAGGGAATTTAGAAGATACATGATAAGGATATGGATGAAGGACCCAAGCATCAAGTTCTATACGAGGTAGTAAGAGCCCATGTTCGAACCGACTATTGGATGTTGGTACAACCTTATGAGGATAAATGGATTATGCAAGAGGAGGAATTAGGGGGATTTGAGAGGGTTGATACATGGGATAATGGATGGGATGCTGGAAAGGGTATCGATAGAATGATGGGGTGGATATGTGATGGGGAGATGTGTTCAGGACCAACATTCGCACATGTGGTGGTGGATGTGGAAAGATAATAGGATTAAGGGATGGAGAATGTGGGGATAATGGAGGAGATGGAATGGTGAATTTTGGGACATAAGGACCCAAAACAGACTTAGGAGATGAAAGGGGTGTATGATGAGCTTTTGGATTAGTGACTTTGGATGTTCTTACATATTTTTCATGTGATGGCATTGCAGCTTTTTTCTTTGGGACCCACATGGTTTTGATCTTTGCTTTGGTGGGTCTTTGTGGCCTACGGATTTGATGTAGATTTAGATTTTTCTTTTCTTCACCATGTATTTTGGAGGGGACATGGGGAGCCGTAGATTCATGTGGATGCTTGGATTTATGCATTTTTTCTTTAACAGTTAAAGTGCTTTTAGTAGCAATGGGATGGATGTGAGGAGATGGATGATGTGGAGTGATGGTGGTAGAATTATAAGGATTATGTGTAGATGGAGGATGTTTAGGTATGTGCCTTTGTTGATCCTGACTATGGGGTATGTGAGAGGGATGTTTATGATGGATGAGATGGATAGGTGTTGGATGGATGAAAGGCTGAGAAGGTGATCTTGGGATATATGGACCGAAAGCAGTCATAGTGGGTGGAGGGACATAAGAACCCAAGATGGATGGAGTAGATGAAGGGTGGGAGATGGTGGGTGCAGGGATGTAAGGACCCAAAATGGATGGAGCGGATGAAGGAGGAATATGGATGGTTGTTTTGAGGCGATACAATAGAGGAGGAGGGATGGCAACATATGATTTGGTGGAGCGATGGGAAGAGCTAACATTTCTTTTGGAAAAGGCTCGTTGAGGACGTCTAGAGGTTGTACCAACATTTTTGGATTGCGATTTGTGAGTAGTACATCCAAGACCTTGCGGATACAAATGTTCTTTAGCTTGGATGGGCTCTATAATACCTTTCTCATGAAGGCCTAAACCTTTTCCTTCATAGTTCATTCTCTTGAGCATTCGATCTAGGACATGATTTTTGTTATTCTGGAAGAATGATGCGAGTTCATTATTAGGTGGAAGAGGAAGGTTGGTGTATATGATTTGTTTTTCTTCTACGAGGAGACCACAATGAAGGAATGTGAGAGGACCAAGGGGATATGCAAGTGGTGTGGGGATAGCATTTTTAGGTGATGATGGGGGATCATGAGAAGGAGATGATGGGATAGCAACATCAGGAGAGGGAGTAGGGGCCATGATAGGATCTATATTTGTGGTAGTAGGCTCATGCAATGGAGATGGAGATGGAGCAGTGGAAGCTTGAATGACAAAGGGATCATGGGATGGAATGGATGTGGGACTGTGATCTTGAGGTGGACTAGATGGGATGGTAGGATCTTGATCTGGAGAAGGGGATATGCTGGCATGCTTTGGATTAGATGCTTGGCATGACTCATCATGTGCGGGAGGCATGGTAACGTAGTCTTGTTGGGACTCTTCAAGTGGGGAAGATGGAGGGATGGAAGATTCATGAGGTTCATTAGAATGGGTTTTGGTGCTACTAGGGGTGGGAGGAGTGGATTGGATTTGGGTGGATCTAGGAGTAGAGGGAGTGGATTGGAATTGGGTGTCTTCGATGGATTCGGTGGTTCTTGGAGTAGGAGATGGGGGTTCAATAGATTTAGTGGGTTCAATGGTTTCAATGGTTTGAGCAGTACTAGGGGTGGTAACATCAATAATAGGTGTGGTATGGAGAAGGGTCTCATCACTAGTGACCGTGGATGATGGATCTAGATGGCATGGTTCCATGACTTCAAGATGTGGAGTTGGGGATGGCTTCTTTGTAATGAGTCCTTGGAGAACTTCTGAAATGAGAGACTTGCATATGGTTGGCTTGGCTAGGGTGGTAGAAATGGATGAGGGATTATGGATTGGTGGACTAGGGTTAGATGGAGGAATGGGATCAAATGTAGGACTATGAGTAGATGGGGGATTAGGATTGGATGGAGGACTAGGAGTAGATGGATGAATGGGATTGGATGGAGGACTAGGAGTAGATGGAGGACTAGGATTGGATGGAGGGTTAAGGTAAGGATATTGGAGTGGTGAATTAAGATAGGGGGACATGGATTGTGGATTAGGACAAGAGGATATAGGTGGTGTAGTGGGACAAGAGGATGTGGGGGATGGATTATAATAAGGGTATTGGGATGGTGGATTATGATTAGGATATGTGGATGTAGGATTAAGGTAAAAGGGTGTGGATGTAAGATTAGTATGGATAGACTGGGAAAGAGGATTAGGATAGGGGGTCATATATGGGGAATTGTAATAGGAATATTGTGATGGAAGATGAGGATAAGAGGATGTGGATGTTGAATAAGAGGATGATGTAGATGGGGAAGGGGAAGGTACTGGATACCCCTAGTCAAAGGTAGCATAAGGAACATGATTAGGCTTAATTGAATTTTGGAAAGTGGGTGGAGAAAGCTTACTAGAGATGATAGTGTCAAGGGGATCTATGTCGTATACCTCTAGATCAACAAGACTTTCGTTATCAGTGTCGACGTAATTAGGGTTTTCCTTGACCACTATTGATGGAGGTTGAGGATTCATGATGATGACATGATAAAGAGGATGGATAAAAGATTTTGGATAGGAATAGATTAAAGCTCAAATCGGGATTTTGGTCAAACTCATATCAGGATTGGACAAAAGCTTAGATTAGGATGATTGGATGAGATTTCCTTTGATTTTGATGGGATTCGGTAGACGGATGATTGGATCGGGTAGATGATTTGATGAATTTGATTAAAGTACTAGATCGGTTTGATTGGATAGGATCAAATGATTAGATGATGTTGATTGGATAATTGTGATTGGATGAACTTAATAGGATTGGGGTGCTTGGATTAATTAGATGATTGTATATATTTGATTAGAGGAATGGATTGGTTTGATTAGATAGGAAGAAACAAAAGGTACCACTAGATAGAGCTCAAAAAATTGAGCAATTTTGGTTTTTGAATGAAGTTGATCTGATGTAAGGTTTGTAAATGACAACCCTGGGAAGTTAAAGGGGTGTAGTCAGCTTTCTGCAGTAAATCAGGGGCATTGACAACAAAATCAGGGGTGTTGATAGCTTTCTGCAATACATCAGGGGCGTTGACAGCAAAATCAGGGGTGTAGACAGCAAAATCAGGGGCGTTGACAGCTTTCAGGGGTGTTGACAGCAAAATTAGGGGCGTAGACAACAAAATCAGGGGTGTTGACAGCTTTTTGTAGTAATTCAGGGGCGCTTTCGCCTTTCTACAACAGAATTAGGGGTGCTTCCGCCTTTCTACAACAAAACAGGGGTGCTTCCGCCTTTCTATAGCAAAACAGGGGCGCTTCCGCCTTTCTGTAGCAAGATTAGGGCTTGGTTTTGATGGCAATGGCTATGGAAAGGATGCAAAATGATAAAGTAAGGCCAAAGTGTCAAAAATTTCATAAATTTTTCACAAGAAAACACTTCAAGCAAGCACAATCCTATGATTAATGTTAAGGGTATGGCTAGGCAAGGTTTTAATCTAGGATGCACAAGGCTTCTAGGGAGTCCTCGATATACTTTCAGTATGTGAGGCACAACCGTGAACACCAGCCCGTCACAAGCGTGAGTCAGGAACCCCAGTGAGATACTGAAAGGCTCAGACCAACTCTTCACGTCTATCTAGGTATCACCCTAGCTTTGACGCTCTGCCAATTACGACATGACTGGATTGGGGTACAACTTTCATTCTCCCCCCTTTATATACCCCGCCGATACGCGTGGTTGGAATCGTCCCTTGGGGTGATGAAATCCCCAAGTAGGTCCCACTAAAAAGAAGACACTAACTGTTTCCAACTACTCCCCAGGCTCACATGAAGTGTAAGGGGAAAGTGAAAACAAATTAATGCCCCCTTGGGTAACACAAGAATGAACAATCACAGCAAGTAATGAAGTTTATTCCCTCTAATTAGACTATGTTCCAAAACAACAAGGATAATTTTTGAAAATCTGATCAAATAGATGGTCCTGCAAACAAATGTTAGTTGTTTTCTTCTTTGTCCTTGGTCAATTATGCCATAATATGCTGCAAAACATTAGCAAAAAATACCAATATCCTTGCCAAAACAATGTTAGAGGGTTACTACTTGAAAATAGCAAAAAAGGAGAGCAAAAACAAAGCTAAAATGATTGTTTTACCTTCCAAACTGTGCTGTTTTGGGGTGCTTCCGCCTTTCTGCAGCAAAATGGGGGCGCTTCCTCCTTTCTGCAGTAAAAATAGGGGCGCTTCCGCCTTTCTGTAGTAGAATGGGGGCACTTCTGCCTTTCTACAGCAAAAATGGGGGCGCTTCCGCCTTTCTACAGCAAAAGGTTAGAGGGCGCTTCCGCCTTTCTGCAACAAACTTTATCAGATTTTTAAGAAAAATGAAAGTTGTGCCCCTCCCACTGTAAGAAAAATGTTAGAAAAACCTTCTAAATATATCCCTAATTGCAACAGACTTGTTAGAAGAAAATAAAACTTTCAGATGTAGGGTGCTTCCGCCTTTCTGTAGCAGATAAGAGGGCGCTTCCACCTTTCTGCGGTAAGGTAGAGGGCGCTCACGCCTTTCTGCGGTAGGATAGAGGGTGCTTCCACCTTTCTGCAGTAAAGCAGATGGTGCTTCTGCCTTTCTGCGACCTTTTCCTGCACAATTCTTAGCCAAAACAAAGGTTAAATGCAAGAACCCGTTTGTGGGTCCCACCGGGCGTGCCATAAATGTGATCCTAAGAATTTTATCTTACTATAATGCACAAAATAACTCAAAAATGCAAATGATAAAAGACCAAGGACACCTCAAGATTAGCCAAAGGAATGATATAACAAGAAGGAAATGGATAAAATGAAATACAAATGATTTCACCTTCCTTGCTGTTGATGTCTCCTTGATTGGCCCTTGCTTGGGATGATTTTGTGTGCTCCTTAGATGATTGCTTGAGTGACTAAATGCAAGATTAGATGTGCAAAATGATTAAAAGAGATGGCTAAATGATGGCAAAGGATTGAGAATGCAAATTAGCAGCATGTAGTTATGAAAATCCAAAGTGTTGAAAATGCCCTTAAGGAGGGGGGTATTTATAGGAGACTTTGAATTCTCTAGAGAATTCAACGGTCAAGATGCATCCAACAAGGCCAAGATGAAGGGCTATGGTGAGTTGAGAACTCACAAGCCCTCACATCTTAACATGTGGATGGTGAAGTGGACAAGGGGATATGAGGTGCAAGTGAGGTGTCAAGAAGGTACATGAGGTGGAGGAAGGACATGCACCTTGGGGAGTGAGGAGATTTTCTCAAAAAGAGATTCCTTGTCCCCAAGTGGGAGTGAAAGGGACATTTGAGAAATTTTGGAATTCCTCAAAAATCTACATGGGAAAAGGAAAGGTGGTTGAAAACATAAATGTGAATTAATCTTAGGAGAATCTAAAAGATAAAAGGTGGGCTCGAAAAAGGTGGGACTTGGTCACATGTGGAGATTGTGACAAGCCCAAGGTTCTAGAAGCCTTGGAAGGATAAAATATGAATTAAAAATTCACATATAAAAGAGGGGAATCTAGGATAAATAAAAAGGAATTAAAAATTCCTTGGGGGGGAAGAGTTGACCAAGGTACTAATTAGGTTTGACTAATTAGTAATTAGAGGATAATTAGAGGGGATTAAAAGCCAACTTGCAAAAGTTGGAGGATGTGACACATCCTAATCAAGGATTAGGCATGTGCACATCCTTAATGAAGAGATTAGGAAATGGATTAGGATTAGATGAAAATAACATGTGAGGAATTAAATAAATGTAATATTTATTTAATTTATTTGATGAAAAAAGGATTAAGGAGGGTAAAGTATTTAATTATTAATTAAATACCTTGGGGATTTGGCAGAATTAAAGATATTAATTAAATAATATTAATATTAATTAATTAACTCAGATAAGAGGATGTTTAGATGAAAAGTGATAAATTTGGATAAATTAAGTGTCCAAATTTAGATGTCTACACCATGTTTCCACATGTCTTTGTCGTGCACACTTAAAGGTTTCTCCCTCTCACTTTTGAATCGGGCCCCGATCATGTGCCACATAACATGTTCATCCACATATAATTTGGTGGACCCCATAGTTGGTGCCAAATAAATGGTGCCAAATAAAAAGCATGATTCCACATGTCTTCCTAGCACAAGCCTTCACCAATGAGGAGGAATGGACTACGAGCTGCAAAATGCCACCACGCCTCTCCTCGACAAGTGCTTCTTTAACACAAGGGATGGAGCGAACTATGGGCTATGATATGATGTTGCGTGTTCTAACTTACTATTCTATGTGGTGAAACTTGTTTGCACGAGACTATGCCAGGACCACTACCATCATTCGTAGGGGATGCACCTAGATGGGGAGCGACCACATGCCATGTACCCGAATCTTTTTCTATTACAACGACTAGGGGAATCATTGCTGCTACATCATTTCTCAAGATTCCAAATCTTTTCAGTTACTACTCAATAGGCAGTGGGAATACTCACTATATATATTGCTCTTTATTTAAAAGGGGGGTTCTAGGTTCCAAGTTCCAATAGTTCCAAGAGTTCGAGAATTGCAGAAAGTATAGAATTTTAGAGACACCAAGCCTTTTTATTGTTATTAGATTATTGCAGAAAGACTCATAGACTGTTTCATTGTTTGACCTTTCTTTTTTTCTTAAAACTATTTGATTAACTTTATATACTGTGCCATTATTGTTTTGAATGGTTCATTTCTAGAACTTCTATAATTTGAATGCAAGTTTGCTGGTTTAGATAATGTCTTTTGACTCCTCTTTTCAATGAATGGGTGTGAAAATTATTTTATGTCATTAAATGTGTTGTTCATACTTTAATCTTTATTTTTTGTCATTCTAGGACATAGTGAATTTCTAAATGGGCCCTTAGATTGTATCCAAAATATAAATTTATTATTCCTTTTATCTAAATTCTAGCGCATCACCTTAGTTAGATCTTTTACTTTTATATTTGCTTCATTTTCCCATTCCAAAAAACCAATTACAAAAGAAGTCAGCTTCTTTAAAAATCTGAAGGTTACTCAGTTTAGCGCAATAGGTCCCCCATAAACTGAGTTTTCCATGAAGGGTTGTTGCCTTGCCAATTTTTGGCATCAACAAGTATGCAAGATAGTGACATGTAACAATCTACTTGATTGCTTCACCTTATTCACATTGTTGTTTTGAATCAATAGAGATCTATAATCAAATTTAAAGTAGGTGAAATTAGTTGGTGGTGCTGTAAAGCAAGGCAGGTAAATGGGATACACTAAATCATGACATGAATTTAAAGATTGATGGTCTGCATTCAAAGGCTAGATTATGTCAACAGTTAGGAAAATGAAGCTAGGGCATGAAAAATTATGTCGGCTCCAAGTGACATTCTTGCAAGAGAATGAAGGAAATGGATTCCAACATTAATGTGCAAGTTGACTACAAATCTAGAGGAGATCAAGCAATTGAGAGATGTAATTTAATGCAAAAAAAACCTTAGTTTGTGAAATGCTAGAAATTTCAGGTGCACTGAATTTGGTCAGGGGTGCACGACTCGAGAGGAGGTATATTTTTGACAAAGAAAATAGGAATGGAGTTATTTTTTGTAAAACAAGAAGGATGACAGGAGTTTCGCGGGGGGAAATGTGAGAGAAGGAAGATAAAGGAGATAGAGAAGGAAGACACTAGGCATGACACTTTTTCTCAAAGTAGTGGAGATTGGAAGGCAAAAAATCACACTACCATTTCAAATTTATTATATGACTAAATTCCTTTATGGATTTTGATGGAGGACAAAGGATTTGTGGAGTAAAGGCAAAGGATCAAGACTCCATCTCAAGCCCTTGGTGAATATTTATGTAGGTATGGGGAGTCTATATTTAGTTGGTTTAAAACATACCCACCTAGCATTTCATATGTATAGATGCATTTGCACGTTGGACCCTATCGTGTGTGTTGGGGTGCATTGGTTGTGTATTTCATGTATTGTTTTAGTGGGGTATTAATTGAGAATTTTTGTTTATACCCATATTGTATCCATGAGTGTTTGGGGATTATATTTAGAATTTTTGCTTCCATTTACCATTACATTGGTCTCAAGCAAAACCCTTGTTCATAAGCAAATCGTATGGCGATTTTAATGTTATCCCTAAATGAATAGAGCTTGGGTTTCTATGTCCTTCTTGGTCTTCAAATGCCAGTAATAGTAATTTGTATATACATTTTGATACATAATAACTAGAAAGAATAATGGGTGTTGGAATGCTCTATTCAACAAAATTTGAGTATCGCACTCATGGCACTATTTGATAGTTACTTAGATAAATATTGTCTTGAAATACCATTTTATATTATCTAAATGGAAGAACCCATTTCATCATTAGGGGGCTAAAATACTCTTGCTTGTGGGTTTGGCTAGAGCTCATGAGGCTTCATGATGTCAATATGGTCACGTGGAGAGTAAGTTTGATTCTTTTGACTTATATCATTGTTGTTACTAATCTCATGGTTAGAGATAATCTTTGAACATTTCAATTTACTAGGATTGTTTCCTTGAAGAGAAATAGATATTAAGTTGAGACATTAGATTGTCATGTATGCATGGTGGAAATTGTTTCTGAATAACTGTCTTTATAAAATTTGTGCATATTTTGAAAGGATTATTAGGATGGAACCAAATCCTTAGAAAGTAAGCAGCATGAAACTATAAATCTAGTATTAAAATTGCCTAACCTTAATACTCAATATATTTGGTTTTAGCAAGGGAATAATATTGCAAGATGCCCCCATATACCTTCCAACCACTGATCGATCAACAAAATTTCGATAAGGTAAATATAAGATATTATTTCCAAGATCCCTATAATACATTCATATGTTAATACACAGATTCAACTCGTATTATGCATGATTGAGTTTTATCAAATTATCAAAGATCAATTCTATACTCTTATGTTGTTATGATATCTTTAATGAGTTTTCCAATCCCTGGTTTCACTTAAGTGGGTGGCAGCTAACTGTGAAACTGTTTGGGGAAAAAGGACCCTAGAAAGTGTTGCACACCCACTCATTTAGTTTGTAAATAAAAGTGTAAAACTCTACCCTCAATGATCTTATTGATTCTACATGTTTTGATTTTACTCAAGTCTAATAATTCATGTTTCCCCTTTTTCGATGTCGTTCTTGAGTTAGGAGTGAAGGTTGTTGCTTCACTATTCAAGATAAGGTTAACTAGAGTATGTTATCTAATCAATGGGTATTCTGACTTCTCTATGATTATCGGATGTATTAAGTTATAAGGGTTGTTGGTGACTAGAAATAGGCTTACTTATGGATGAAATGGTTTTTTTGATTAATCATTCAATGTTATATTACGTCCTCTGGTGTGATCCTTTGGTGATTTTGGATGATTATGAGACTTAGTGTTTTATTGATGCATATTCACTTAGTGAGGATCTGGTGTTTGATATGATATTAAAATTCATGATTGATGATTGATTTGGTGCATATTTTGGAAGGTATTGATGTAATTGAGCCACCCCCCCATCACCCATTTCCTTCTTGTTTTTCTTATATTGGATGATGTACCTAGCACATTCATACATTTTTATACTCATGTTATTATGATGATGGGTATGATGTACTATTATATTCCAAATGTGATGTTGATGAATGCCATATGATAATCTTGATGTATTGTTTAATTAATGCACTTTATCATGATGGAGCATATATGATGTTTTATGTACCTTATTCGATTATGCCAATATATTAAGTAATGCATTTATATATATATATATATATATATTCCTATTGTACTAACACATCTTGTTGAGTGTGCACGAGTTCTAATACCAATGGATTAAGGGGATCCACTTAGCCACCTTTCGTCTTGTCTATATTGTGCTTGTCCTAGTTCTTGGTCCATAGGCCTTGATGCTAAGTTAGATGGATTGCATGTTGGTATTAGGTGGTGTTGGAATTTTGGTTGTCTCTTGTGTAGATTTGGCCTTGTAATATAAAATGAAAATTTAGAAGGCTTTTAAGAAGAATTAAGGTGTATTTTATGCTTGGGGAATAGCCCATGCCTAAGGTATAAGGGTTAGAGGTTTGTTTTTATCATTTGTATCCTTTTTAAAAGTGTTTAGGACCCTTTTTATGTCCCATTTGCAAAAGTGGCGAAAATGGGGAAATGGTTTTGGTGGTTAAGTTGGTTTGGGAGGAAGTTACTTCTTCCTTCCTTTAATAACTCCCCCCTTATGGAGAGGAGGAGGGGCTTACCATGTCATTTTTCTCTTTTGCATTTTGAGTTCTTTCTTTGAGGATTTTTTTTGGGAGGAGGAGGAGATCTTGGGAGAAGGAGATAGTGGGAGAAGAATCTCTTTCATTTGTGTCTACCATTAGTGGGATCATAGCATTGGAGGTAACTCTTCCCTCTTGTGTTGTAGTTCCTGTATTCCTAATGCTATGTTGTGCATCTTTGGAAAATAAATGTTTTGTGTTGAGGGTTTTGTTTTGGGGAAATTTATTTTGGGATTCTTGTTATGTCAAGTCTTGCAATTGTGATGCATTTGTGTCTCTTCAGAGACATCCGATAAAATTGTGATGCATTTGTTTTGATGTATCTTTTATGAGGGGAGGTGACCCCCTCTCTTATAGAGGAGTTTAGTCCTCCATGTGTTGGGTTGAGTGGGATATTACTCCCTCACATTGGGGCTTTCAGTTGGGATAATAGTAGATCCCATTAGATGATGGCCATCACTGGGTATGAGTACCCTTATTCTCTTTCATGGGATATGACTATATCCCCTTATTCATTTATAGTTATGTGCATTGGAGGGATAAGGCGTGATGAGTTGTGGAGATGTACTTGATGTTATTTATATATTTTATTTTTCCCATGTCAAGTTGAGCCCCCACTCCCCCTAAATAGTTTACCTTCAGGATAAACTAATGTGATAGTTTGGTCTTTTTACTTTGAGGTGGTGTTGTACTTAAAGTGGTCCAAGTCAATGTATGGTTGTGTTGATTTCATTTGGTGGCTATGTGGAAACCCCATGCTCGGGGGTGGGTTGTTCAACAACCCTATGGATGGGAGGAGAACCCATTGGTAATTTGTTGTTTTCCCTATCTTGTGTATTTTCAGGTTTTGAATGGAGATTGAAGATGTGTGTTGGAGTTGTCCAAGATTTTTTTGGGTTGGAAGAAAATGTGGTTTTGAATTTTAAGAAAGACTTAGACTATGTTTCCTAATGCTTTGTGCAACAAGATTCATAGACCTTTTGTAAAGGTACGAGGGTTGTACTATGGTGTTCTATTGTTGTTTCCAGGTATGAAACCATGCATTCATTGCGCAAGATAGGTATAAGTGGTACTTTTCTCTAATAGTTGTTTTGTATATGTCTTTCTGTGGATAAAAGAAATGCTAATTCTTTATTGTATGTAATATAGAAACACAAGATTTATTTAACATTGCACATAATTTGGAATTTAACTTTCAAGCTTTTAAAAAATCTATTATACTCAAATCTAGAAGAAGAAAAGATTAAATTATTTATCTGTGAGTTTATCTTATTGTCAAGTTGTAAAGGATCATTGCATAAATATTGAGGAAAAAGAAAGAAAAAAAAATCAGTTTCAAATCATCATAGGAAATTAGAAGACTACATTAAAACATATCGGATTGAACATAGAATTATATTAACTTACATAAATTTGTTTATGTGCAAGTGAAAACAAGAATATAGATACGTGAAACTCAAGTATTTAAATTTGGCTTTAAGGCAATAATATCTGAAACTGAAAACATTCTTTTAGGCTGAATTGAATCATATTAAATTCGGAAATTGATAAACCTTAATCTGAAAAAGAGGCAGTTTGAAAAAGTTTAAGGAATTTTGTTAATTCTTTTGGAGGTGTCAAAGATGGGCAATGCCTTGTGAATGGGCAGCAAAACATGCAGTCATGCCCCATAAACTCCTACACAGGTCTTCATTCACAGTTGCTTTTCTTATTTTAAAAGATCAACTATATTCTTAAAACAATTCAGCCTTCTATGTCATGGAAGTAGGTTTTAAATAGCACTCAACAAATCTAGAAACATAATTTTATGTTCATAAAAGAAAATAGAAGATGGTCAACACAATGAATTTAATATTAATGGCAATCTGGCCAATTAATATGGCTGCATGTAGATATTATGGCTCTCAGAACCTTAGATGGATCTGTAGATGGGAGGGGGTAGGTGTGATAACATTTGCTGCCTCCCAATCTTTCAAAAACAGCGGTTATGTGTGCAGTGGTGCCAGTCACCATTGGCAGATTATTTAGTCGAAACTCTTTGTCCTCTGATCAACAGATGAAGTTTTCCATAATCCAATTAACACATTTTACTTGAATTTGGGTTGTGAAAACTACTGAAAATGGAAGGAATGCATATAATTACTTCCATGTTCAATCTGGAATGCAGCCTTCTTTCCAAACTGGGTAAAGGGAAACTGATTTAAGCCATTCGAAGGGGAGACCAGTTAGTTGAAAATTTAGTTAGAACACCCAAAAAAAAATCAGCTGCCTATTATAGAGTGAATTATAATAAAGAAAAGAAGTTAAAGAATTAGTTAATGTGAGAGGAACATCTGCAATAAAAAAGTTTATTGTGAATAATGAATAGAGATTTGAGTGCATGTGATATAGTTAGTCTCGACTATATCAATTAGCAAAAGATTTAAATAAATAAGAATCATTTAAGCATGCTTATAATTGAATGAATCTATCAAAAAACTTGAAACAAATTACTTAAATTAAAAATGTTTTGTTAAACAATGTATTTTAATAATCTTTGAGAAAATAAAAAAAATCTTAACCCTGCAACTTTGGACAATAGATGAATACTCTGATAAAAATAAATAAGACTAATAATTCAAAAAAATATAGTCTAATTCAACAAATGCATTAAATAACCTATGGAAATCCTCTACATTCAACTGGAAAATTTTCTTGGTATTAAGTGAATAATATGGAAATTGAATAAAGAATATAAAATTCAATATGTATTCGTTCGAGAAAGTATTTATCCATGATTTTTGCAAAAATCAAGAATATTTTAAATATAAGAATTACAAGTTAAAAAAAAAAAAACAATTAAAAATCAATGGAGAATTTGGCAATAAATATTTATGATGAAATTGTAGTCAATTGAATTAATGATTTATAGAAGTTTTCTTATTATGTTGTAATTTTTCTATTAGAAAGTTTCTAATTTGAAACTCAAAGATTAAATGCAAAATAACTGATTAATTAATATTAAAGAATATAATGTTACAAAGATTGAATTTCAATTAAGAACTTTCCAAATTGAGAAGCTTTATTTAAACAAACTTTCAAACTTTTGTCTTTTAATTCCTTGCAAAAACTAAGCAATATATTAATATGTGAAATTTATTCATTCATTCCTTTATTTATTTATTCATTCATTTATTTATTTTAACTTAATAAAATTTTAATAATGCATTGCAATAGTCGAGTAAACAAAAAAATATAATCTCCTTTCGAAATAAATGGATGAAAGAATATAGTTATTGAGAGTAAACTGAGTATCATCACATAAAACAAGAATTATGTAGTACACCCCAACTATAAATGTTAACTATTTGTTTGATTTCCAAGGAAGATTTAAACTATTGCTTAAGACTTGATAGCATACGATTAATTCATATGATATTAATGATAATGGTGGAGTTCAAAAAATCATTTTTATTTACTCTTAATTTTGTTGTGAAGCATGTTGTTGGGCACAAAATTATTTCTTGTCTCAAAACATTTATAGTCAAGTTGCCTTTGTGCAATGATATATTTTTCTCTTAAGAAGACTAGGAAAGAAAACGTAGATGGAAAAAGGGAAATTGTTTTCATCAAGATTGTCAACTTAAAGGAGAATTCATTTGCTATACCTTAGGATGCTTAGGTAAAGTCTAAATAAAATGTATCCAATAGACACACTTCTAGAGAAGAATACAACTAGGATAGTTTAAGTGATGTGATGACTTTGTAAACGATCTTTGATTAACTTCAAATCTAGAATAATATTAGCAAGTTGAAAAAATATGTAGTTGTGTATGGTTTTGGTTGAGAATACTTTAGGGCATGAAAAAAAGAATAGAGGTATAGGATGAATTGGAGTAGAGAAATGTGTTTGGCATATATGTTAGTGTTATTGGGTTATGAGGATGACTGAGGTAGTGTCATCCTTGAACCTAAGGGTTATACCCCTTGTGTTAGTCAACCAAGTGTATGATGGTTGAATTGTCTAGAAATATTCAATATATGTATTGTCTTGTTAATCTTTCACCCTGTAATCTTATTAATGTTATATGGTGACCTTTGTATGGTTTGGGTTAAAACCACAACTATAATTATAATCATCCATTTAAGATATGAGATGGTCACCTCCATCCAAGATCATACTTGGTTATCTTATTTTGTCATGTGGTCCTTGCATAGCGTCATATTTGGGAATATTACCCATTCCTCCTTATATAGTAAAAAGGAGCCCTTATGAGTTAGTTGTGTGTTAAACCTTGGTGCAATGTGATTGTTGGTCAATCAAATATTAGTTGGGTGACCTCAAGTTTTTGAACTATGGAGCCTCTGCACAATACATATGCAATACCATTAATGACAAACCCCTAAGGAATTAGGTTTGACCCCTAGGTCTTGTTATCTTATTATTACTATTATATATATTTTATTGCATAGCATGTGACTTGAATTATACAATCAAACTTAATTAGTTAACACGTAGAACTAATTAGGTCTATCTTAGTGATGGGGATTCCATGTCTCCACTTGAACCTAAGCATGATTGTCACAAAAATTATTTACCTAACTAAGTTCATATAATTTTATTGATCAAATGTTGTCACATTTTCATGAAGTACAGGTCTAGGAGACAACCATTTGTGAATTATGCAAGTGTTGGTGGTCAAAATTTGAAATTTGTGTCTTGTCCTTAACTGAATTTTGGTGTAAAATTTTGGGCATTATATTTGGTATTAGACCACGGTTGCAACATCAGGATCTCTAGTTAGTGTTGTTGGTCATGTGGTGTTGGTTGTGCGAATTTCATTTATGTGCTTATCTCCTTGTTTTGAATGATGGTTAAAATGACCTTATGATGTCTTTTCTTTCCCTTATTATTTGATAATTGCTGCTATATTTGTTTGAGTATTACGTACCCTGACATGTGAATGATGCAATTGATTGTGAAATAAATGATAATATGTTCATATACTGTATGTGGTAAAAGAGTGAAATGAAGAAAAATAGGTTCACCAAAATGAAACATGGAAAAATAAGTTGATTAAAATGAATTGATAACAAAAGGGGGTATGATGGACCTATTTCTCTAATTTCATTCAAAATGCAAGCTATAGAGGATAGGTCTAAAAACTAATAGAACTAACTATCAAAATGTAGATCTGGAAAGGTAAGAATGATGTGTACCTATCACCAAATATGCTTTTGCAAACCTCATTGAGGACTCATTCGCCCAATGGTGAATGGGTCCCAGCTAGGATTCTTGGAAATTGCTTTATGGGTTCTATTCTTCTATGTATGCACTCCCAGATTCTAGTTGCTCACTATTAGAAAGCTAGAAATAAAACCTATAGATTAGCTTATGTGATTTGACACATTTTCTTGCAACTTTGACAACTTTGGAAACTTTTCTCTTCAAATGATCTTCAACCTAAAATCTTCAATCACACATCAAAGAGAGAAAAGTGTTGTTTTGTTAGAGAATGGGCATTTTCCTTGGTCAAACCCCATTTTGGTAATCAAAGCTCATAATAAAACAATGAAACATGAACAATGATACCTTATTTGAAACCTTGGATAATAAATCTATAAAATAGCATTTAGTGGCCTCAATGAATGTAGGTCTTGATCATGAAACTTGATTTGAAAAAATTCCTTTGATATGCTTGAATTGGTCTTGATTACTAGATCAACATATTAGCTCAAACAACATACACAATACAATACATCTTTGACATGAAAATGGAATCTTGATTGCTGCAATATTCTTCTACAAATCTGCCCTTGAATGCCTTAAAAATGCTCTTGAATTGCTCCTATAATGATCTTGTAAAAATTTCTTGATTTCTTGAAAGTATTAAGATTGCTTGCTTGAAAATATTATATGAAACATAGTGAAATAACCTTGTATTTATAGATATCTTAAGATTAATTCCTAAAATTCAAATATCACAAGATGACATTGAATTATGGATTTGAAATCATTAAAATACCACCAAAAACATATTTCAAAGAGGGGTCCTAGGTCTAAGTGAGGACCCATTCGCCATAGGGCTAATAGGTCCTAAGCCACTTACCTAGGACACACATTGGTCAATGTTAAACATTATGTAAAAATATGGTCCTAGATGTAAGTGAGGACCCATTTTCCCAATGGAAAATGGGTCCTAGGTCACTTACCTAGGACACACATCTTCCAAAGTTAAGCATTGTGAAATGGCATTTATGAATGTCAAGTTTTATCCCCCAAAAATTATATTTAATTAGGCTTGGATTTGAGTTAAAGGGGCCAATTAAGGTAAATTAACCTCAATCAATTAATAAAGCACTAGATTAATGTGAAAGTGTAAAGGTACAACTTACAACATTAAAAATAAGGCACAATTAAGTCCATTTTATTCAAAAGATCCCTAAATTTAATGTGAATATGAAAAAAATATTACAACACTAAATTAAGGCATTATTAAGCATATTTAATTATTAATAATTCCGAAATTAAGTGTGAAAAAGGGATAGTTTTTCCTACACTACATTTTTCCCCCACTTTAGTGAGAGTATGACCCCATGTCAAACTTGAACACTAAAGTAGACATTCAAGACACTTATGTATGCAACATTGTCAAAGATACACAATCATACCACATCAAAGACTAGGAAAATCAAGCCTAGGCTGTCCAACGCAAAGTGGAACACATATAAGCTATCAGTTTGCACTCACTCTGAGGTAGCATAACTTTAGGATGTCCACTAGGTGAGTCTTCCAATAAAGTGGCTTAGTGAGAAAGTCATGTTAGGTTTACAAGCTCTCACCGTACAATGAGAAAGTCATGCCTCTGTGTTGGATTCTCATTGTACTAACCATACCAAATTTATCCCTCTAATAACTTCAACAAGGAAGCACACAACAAGGCTCCATAGGAAAGAAAGGTGAGTTATGCTAGGTGGCCTTGAATCTAGGGTTCAAGCTTCACAAGGTTAGCAAGCTGCATTATGCCAAAAACTTATGAACATTATATATATGGTTTTTATTTAAAGAGATCTTGCTTTGTTCATGTAAGGTCTTCTTCTTAGGGAACATCGTGCAGGTAATGTCTCCAAGAGAGGAAAAAACAAGAGTGAAAGTTTTGCAACTTAGGTTATGTAGTGCGCCGCATCAGATCACTAAGAGGAAAGTCATGCACTAAGAAATATCACACTCTTGGAGGACATCAAACCAAATGACACCACCAAGAAAGGACACATCATAAGAAAAAAAGAAAATCGTACCATGAAACATGAAAAATGTCAAAAGATATTATAAATGTATGCCCCCACTTTAAAGTGGTTGCTAACACCATTGCTATGAGTAATTTCTTTAAAGTAGTCAATGTTTAATCCTAAGACATGAAACTTAATCAAAAATCCCTATTCCAAGTCATATGCTACCAAAATAAAGCCACATCATGAAAAAGGAGGAAGGGGTTGCCCTCAAAACTACATAAGGGATCTATGGGTTCAGGGTCAGTATATCTTTGCTACAATGTTGTTATAGAGCTCGGAAACGTCATCATTCCCCAAATACTCATAGAATTGGAAGAATGACACAAAGAGAGCGAATACAAAGAAAAATCCTTCATGTCAACATGGAAGAGACCTAAATGTATCGACGCCTTGCATCATCCCAAAAAGGAAAACACAATACAAATGAAAAAGATAAAATGTTTAGGATATATAGAAGAATGTAGATACATATAGAGGAATGCACGAAAAGAGAGAGAGATACATCAAACAAAATAGTACAAGGGATCATATTAAATGCACATGCAATTACATAAAGAAACATGGAAAAGAAAACAAAGAAAAATACTAGTAAGGAACATGCAAGTCGACCTATAGAAGATTGTCTATGCATCCTAATCTTGATTAGTATATACAAAAGGTGGATAGCTAGTCAAAGGGACAACATCAAGTGAAAAAAATAGGACAAGAATATCCAACTTCTTTCCCCCACTAAGTGCAAGACAAGGATGAGCTGAGATGGGTGATGAGAACGATTTGCAATGAATGTATGACATGCCTGTTCAATGAGCATACTAGGATCCTAGTACAACTATTACATGGAAAGGAGAAAAAGGGCATGCTTTAAGTCAAGGTGGATCCCTAAGGGATCTAAATTTCTCCAATATTCCCTTTAAAACATGATAGTTATTAGTGTGATGTCTAAAGAATCTATGATAATTACAATATGGTATATTTTGATAAGTTTGACATTCAATTATGTTTTCACGTTTAGGTGGCAATTCAATTAGTTTCCAATGTAAAAGGGTATAAAAGATATTCTTAGTCTTGGACATTTGTAATAGATCATAGGAAGTTGAAGGAATGTGATACAACTATTGCAGCTGAAGTCTTTGATGTGCATGTAATTTTGGTTTCTTTTTCTTTGGTTTAATTACTATGTTGTCAACACTTTCTTCTTCTAACTGCAAACCCTTTCCCTTTTTAGAAAAAGGATGTATTAGGAATAGTAAAGTGATCAAAACTTGTGGCTTCTTTTCTCTTATGTATGGGAGATGTATTGGAAGGTGGTTGAGGAGGAGGAATTTTTTTTTGAATGATATGAACCAAGGAGAACATGAATTCTATCCCTTCTTTATGTTTAAGCATTGTTCACATGTTCCCTATCAGAGGAATGTCATTACCAACAATAGGTTTGGTTCTCACAAAGTTTTGTAAAAAATTTAATTCTTCGTCTAGCCTCCTTATGTTGTCTTGTAGGATATTAGAAATATAATGCACATTGTTTGTAGGAAGGCAAGTCATGGGAAATGAGGTATGCATACTATGATCCATAGGGGGTTGATTATCAACACTATTAGAAATAGAGTTAGAAAACCCAAGATCCATGATGAATGGTGTGTCATGGGATGACATGAGTCTTGAACTATGTCTCACAATAGTATTTATAATAGGACACCAAGTTGTAAAGCTCATACAAGTTTAACAAAATTAGTGTATGTTAGGTCTCAAAAATGCAGGTTTTGGACCTTAAGAGGGTGCCAGTCTCTTAATACATTTTTGGCTAATGAACAGGGCGAATATGGTTGATCACCCCCTACTCTTTAGGCTCTGCTATCTACCTAGGATTGTGTACCTAAATGATAAGGCATATTTGAATGTTTGGATATGACCTCTAATTTGGGAAATCTATTAAATATGGCACATGAGTGTGAAGTAGATGCAAAACTTACTAACTAGTTCCTATTGAGAATGTTTGAATAATCAACAGTGTGAGTTGAATTTGTATAGAAGTGTTCTAAAGTTGACCGGTGCCTAATCTATTGGGTTTTCATGGAGTCAATGGGTGGATTATGATGATGGAGACAGATTTGTAGGATAGGTGGATCTACACCTTAGCTTAACTCTAACTGTTGGGCACTTTTAAATGTTTTCACCTTGTACAAATGTGTAGGTTAGTTAGCTACTGTACTCTTCTTTGTAAATCCAAGTGTTACCCTCCCAAATTACTGTGACAACATAAAAGGATTTTTAATTCTTAGTTTGGTAGAAACCAATTAGAACAACCACTTTAAGATGATTTTAATCCTTGGTAGGAACCAATTAAAGTAAATTATTTGAAAGGATTTTAATTCACACCAACTAGAAACAAATTAAGGCAACCAAATAGCAACAATAAATGTGTCATGACAAACTATATGAATTTGAATAACTTAAGAGAACCACTTTGGAGACAACATAGTAACACATAGAATGAATATCAACACAAAAGTTGAAAACTAGACGTAAATCACCAATTATAAGCAGTCTTCTCCATTATATTACTTCAAAAAATGTACATTTATAGTAGAAGTTTCTAAAATATGGAAGTGGGTGGATGGAAGTGGAATGGTGGTGATGATGATTTTCTAACCTACTATCTAATTTCTAATTATTGATGACATGGTTTCATCTTACATATATACTTTGCACTTTTAGGGTTATGACCCTTCACATATTTGTTCCGTGTAGCTCTTCGTTTAATTAATTTGTCTTCAATAAATTAAAATAATTCAACTTTAATCCTCATCTTTGTAATCTCCACGAAAATTAATTCTAATGATAATTCTCCTTTGCTGGAAACTTCACCTTTCACCCATTAAATATAAAAAGAATCACCCACTTTATGACTTCTTTGGTGAAAATGTTTCCCATCCTAGTGAAAAATAAAGTATTTGACAATACTTTAATTTTAATTCTCCTGCTGGAAATTCCTTACTTTATATTTTACCCAAAATGTCCTCTGGGTGAAATAATTACCCAAACTTTATTCTTGGGTAAAAATATTTGCTTCTTTTACCATCGGTGAAATTCGTTTTCTCTTAAAGTAATATTATCTCCAAAATATTCATCGCATATGATAATAATATTTTATCCCTTTCACAAAAACCTCAAAATGAATTCACCATAGAATTTTATTTTACTCTTCATCCGTGATTTTGTCTTCTCGTGCTATTGAAGAGACTTACAAAAAACTCTCATCAACATGCAAAAATCTGCTCAATATAATCCTCATGCCAATTATATGCTTAGTTGCCCATTTTATTGGGATATTGGTGATACTTTGCAATTACTCACTCTGATATAGCCTTCTCTCTTCGATGGAAATTTTCCAACACCATGTATTTTGTCGAAGAAACTTTGGGCAATGTCCCGCCGATACCCATGTCTCTCTTCAATAAATCTTTTTCTTGCACCGGTTTAAGGGTTTATAGCTTTGTCTTCTTCGGAGATGCAGGAATCTCTTCAATATAGGTTTTCACATCTTTATTTTTCCACCATTTACTCCTTATTAGATCTTACCCTCTTCATGGGAACAAACTAGATTTTCCAAAGAATTATCCAAGTCAAATTCCACACTCAATTGCCCTCATTCTTCAGCAGTGTTTCCATAGAAAACCGATGTAAGAGTGTGATAATGGCCTTTGATCACCAGAAGGTTTTTTCACAGTTGATTGTTGTCTAAACACACAGTGTGTATTAATTATGATGTTGCTTGATGTACCTCATCAACAATATATTTTGCACTTTTGAAGTCAAGAATTTTTTTGTATTGCAACACCAACATCAAAGCATAACATGTAATTTCTACTTGAAAAATATTTCCCTTCTTACTCATGCTCTATTACAAGCAAGGTATCTTCAACATTCAACAAAATCTATCTTTCATCATGTTTCAATAGATGCCTATACCCCCTTTTGAAGCTCCTTTTGTACAAGCATGGATAAATTTGGCAAAGGTTATCAAATCCAGGTTTACATCTGCTAATTCCATTTGCTTGAAATTTCTTTAAAGCCTTTTCAACAAATCCATTTTGTGTTTCAGCTGCAAACATTACTATCCATGAAATTACATCTCTACTGTAAAATATATTTTTCCCATATTCAACAATCATTGTGAGCAACGAGATGTCTTTCCCTTGAGTACTTATGTAGAAAAACTTATATACCCTTATATTCCTCTTGAATTTCAATCTCTCTAACACAAATTGAATTTTAAAATTCTATATCATTCATGCCTCCATCCATTCCATTTTGAGCAATCATATCACCTTTCTCATGAAAGATAGAGTGAAGTAGAGTTTCATAAAGATGAATAATAGAACATCTTTTCCACTAGAGAGGGAAGATTATGTAGAGAAACTTAGTCACTTTGGTTTTTCCAGTTTGTAAAAGTAGTGGACAATGCTATTTCAAAGCTTTAAATTATATTCAGCCTCGTATCCATACACTATCATCAAGTCGTTAGGAAAAAGAGAAAGTAATACTTCCAATCTTCCAATTTGAACAAGAGTTATGCCATTATGCATTTTGCGTATCACATTGGCAATTATATCTTTGAGAGTCAAACTGCTTGTTGGATTCTCACACAAAGAGATAAATTCCTTCATATTTTCACATCGTTTCTTTAAAGGGAAAATGATCTCAAAGCAATGATCTTCAAGGATTTCAACCCCAATCACCCTTGGTACCTGTCCAAACTCAGTCAATGACTTATTTTTCCAAAGCTTTTGGGTAAAAGCACAAAGTTGTGTCACACTTTCGGCCAAATAAATAGTTTCGATCAAAATATTTTCGGCCGGAAAGGTTTCAACCGAATAGGTTTTGACCGAAACTAGGTGGCCTATTATGTGGCACACAGGTTTCAATGGAATAAGTTTTGTCTGAATCCCAAAAAAACAATTTTTTCCTTTTCTTGCTTTGAAATTGGTTTTTTTAATGTGTGAGGTTTCTATAGAAAGGGTTTCGGGTGAAACCCTTTCTATAGAAACTATTTCTACTGAAACAGTCTATGTGACATCCTAGTTGGCAACCAACTCATCTTTTTTAAGAATTTTCTGAAACTTTCAACTTTAGCTAAGAATTTCTTTAGTCACAATGATGTTTAAAAAAATAAAAAAATAAAAAAAACTATAGAGCTTGGAGTGGTGAATCCAAATATGTAATTTTTTTAATATTTTGATTAGTTTTAATATATTTTATTTTTAAAATAAGGCAACTACATTGTTAAAATTAAAAAAGAGGTTGATTAGAAATTAAAAAAAAATAGTAAAACATATTAATTTTTTTTTAAAAATTATATGGGGCACAAGAGGAGAGAGTCTTCTTCAAAAGGGTATAATTTGTTTTTTGAAAAAGATCAAAATAATAGACAATAGTTGATGGCTCATGAAAAACTATCGAATTCTTACAAGTTTGACTTTAAAATGTTATTACGAGAAAAATATACATCAAAATTTGAATTTTTTTTCCATGCACAAGATATTGAAGTTACCTATTTGGAGAAAAAAAAATAGGGATAAATGAAGTAATTTTCAATTTATTTCTTAACGGCCCATGAAGTCACTTTTTTTTTGAAATTTTCAACATTCCAAAATTTGTTCTTAAATTGATAAAAAAGTAATGAATTTTTTTAAAAAAATCTAAAAACTTACAACAATAAAATTCATCAAAAGTTATACATTTCATTAGTTTACATCATTTTGAAATTCAAAACATAAAGACGACTTTTATGTGGTGGAAGTTCAGACTTGTTTTCGTTGTTGGCCGATTCCTTTATAAAGTGTAACACAGGATTGTGCTTTTACCCTTTTGATAAATCTAAAGTGTCAAAGTTCCTTTGATAGTAAGGATGCAAAACTAATTTGTGTATGAAGGATGGCTCTTCTGTAATGTTTTGATAGCCTAGACTCCAACATAAAATCGCTCTTTCAAAAGAAACCCTATAGCATGCATAAAGAAGTTTTAGATACAAATTTGTGCACAATTTCCTTGTTTTTACAACAATTCAATCTTGCCATCTTCAAACCAGAAGCCTCCAAGTCACATATTTAAACTTTTCATATAGTGAGAACAATTAATGTAGCTCAATATCACCAATGGTTGGCTTCAAGAGATCATAAGTAGCCACTATCCCATGAATTGTTAGAAATATGTGCCTTAAACATCACAGGCTGAAACCTCCATTGAAGCCAAGTCAGTATGACATCTGTCATGTCTGGCCGACAAGTAGATTAGTAACATCATGTTTTGAATAGGTCGCTATGACCTTGTAGAAGTCTTGCCGAATGCTTATTCTTTGGAGCCTTTGCTGTGACATAATATATTTGCTATGATCTCTTATTGCGTGGAGTTCTTTGGCCAACAGGCCATTCAATCGTGTATCAGGGAGACTCATGGAGAACATGGTCTTCCGGATAACCTTTAGCAGCTCGGTGAGAAGTCCCAACGAATAGTTAAAGTCTCGCCAATGGGAATGCACTTGGGTTCATCAAAGTAACAATGGTTGCTTCGTTATGATGTCTTGGCGATGTGCAAATGTCTCACCGATGGAGGCTCAAGTGTTGGTCATCGGGATAACATAAAGTGTTTCGGAGAAATGTCTTAGCGACTGAAGGATGTCTTGCCGATAGCCTATGGCTATCGGGGTAACCCGAATGATCTCAGGAAGAAGTCCCAACAAAGAATGTAAGTCTCGGCGATGATAAGGGATCTTTGATATAACTCTTGGCGACGGATGAACACTTCAAGGTAAGTCTTGGAGTTTGGTATGTTCTGTCGACAAAAGATGTAAGTCTTGCCGACTATTCTTTGGAGCTCAATATGACTTGTGACTTTAGTATAACCTTTGGTGACTCGCTATGATCTCCTAGTGAAAGTAATAGGTCTGGGTGACTGCTTGGTGATTCGGCGTAACACATGAAAGCTCGATAGGATGTCTTGGTGATAACAGTGACTCTTGGCGACATCGATATGAAGGTTATGTGGCATCGGCGAGACACTGTTAGTGTCTCACCGAGATGCCAACACAGTGCGAATTTTGTTGACAGTTTGATCGTCCTATGTGGAGTCTCGTGGACCACTAGGAGGAGCCGAATCTGAACAGTTTGAAGACAATCGGTTGTGACGGTTCTGTGAGGAAGTTCTACATACAAAGTTTGACATGGATATACTCTGTGATTGCAGATTGTAATCGATTGGTTGAATCAATAGATTGTTGAGTGATTGTATCAGTGGATGAATTCTATTCTGTGGACTGTAACGTGAAGGTTCCTGAAACAAATTGTACATGCTGAATGTTGCCGTAAACAGACATCAGAAAGATAAGTCTGAAACTTGTATGTAATCTTTATTACTGTAATACAAAGTGACTTCTCTTGGTGTGGTGGGTTTTTCTCCCATAAGGGTTTTCCCACGTATATCTGGTGTTCATGTGTGATTGTCAGATACTCTGTTTCTGTTATCTGCTTCATAGTGCATCTTAATTAGACTATAATTGAAAAATTAAAAATATATCTACATTATTCTCTAAGGTATTGACGTTAGGAGAATTATTTCTGCATCTAATTTTCCCTACAAGTGGTATCAGAGCCTGGCCAGTTGTGTTATCCTTGTGGGTACGTTGGGTTTTTTTGAGTCAATTCTGTTTAGTGGGAGTCTTTTAGAGTTTGTTATTCCTGTTTACAGGTTGAGATGGCTAGCACATCTAGAAAGTTTGAAATAGAGAAGTTCAATGGCAGTAACTTTGAGAATTTGTGGAAACTCAAGATGGAGGACCTTTTAGTTGATCATGATCTTTGGATTGCTGTGGTTGGAGTGAAACCTACAGGCATGAAGCAAGAAGATTGGGACCTTGTAGATAGGAAGTCTAAGGGGCTGATAAGGCTCTATTTGGCAGACTCAGTGCTTCTGAATGTGCATGAAGAGAAGACTACCTCTTCTTTGTGGAAGAGACTGGCGTCTATTTATCAGGGGAAGTCCTTGGTGAATAAACTGTTCCTGAGGAAGAAGCTGTATTCTTTGAAAATGTAGGAAGGAGGGTCTGTAGCTGATCATTTGAATGCATTTAATATGTTGATTGCTCAATTGACATCTATTGGTGTAAAAACTAAAGAAGAGGATCATTGTATGCTATTGTTGTGTTCTTTGCCAGACTCATGGGATCATCTGGTGATGGCTATTGGGAGTACAACATTGAATTTCAAGATGGAAGATGTTGTTGCATCTTTGCTGTCAAAAGAAATGAGAAGGAAATCTTCTGAGATAGCGAAGGAAGCTCTTGCTGTTAGAGGAAGACCAAAAGAGAAAGGCAAGAAGAAGGACAAGAAGTCCAAATCGAAATCAGAAGGGAGATCAAAGTTTCCTAGAAAGAAGTCTAAGGTGAAGTGCTGGAACTGTGGGCAACCTAGTCATGTCCAAAAGGATTGTAAAGAGGAGAAAAAGAAGAAGAAGGGCTCTTCCGATAATGGTTCTTCTCATAGTGATGGTGACGCCTTCATTGCAGCTTTGGTGACACATGCATCAAATGATGTCTGGCTAATTGATTCTAGAGCATCTTTCCACATGACATCTCATAAAGAGTGGTTCACGAAGTATGAAGAATACAATGGTGGAAAGGTGTACTTGGAAAGTGATTCAACTTTAGAGATAGTTGGCCGTGGAAGAGTCAGGACACAATTCCTCGATGGCAGAGTGAAGGGAATCAATAATGTAATGCATATACTAGGTCTGGATCGAAACTTACTTTCTGTAAGTATGCTGAATGATATTGGAGTACAAGTCACATTCTTTGGAAATGGCTACAAGATGACTAGAGGTTCAATGGTGTTGGCTAGAGGTGCTCGAATTGGTACCCTATACAAGTTGGATGCACAAGCTGTTCAATGTAACAATGTCTCTAGAAAGTCACTGAAAGCTGCTCATGGAGGTAAAGAGGGAAATATCCCTAATTATGTAAACTCTATGGAAGTAAAACTTCTTGCAGAGAAGACTATGGTTTGGCATCATAGGTTAGGCCAGATAAGAGAAAAGGGTTTAAAAACCTTGAAGAACAAAAACCTGGTTGAGGGGCTTGAAGACTATAATCTTGAATTTGAATTTTGTGAGCATTGTATATATGGAAAGCAGCACCATGTTTCTTTTTATTCCAGTCCTCATAAATCTTCTAGTTTGCTAGATTATATCCATTCAGATGTATTTGGTTCAGTGGATGTTCCTTCTTTGTCTAAGTCAAGATACTATGTATCGTTTATTGATGATTACTCAAGAAGAGCATTTGTATATTTTCTGAAAGTAAATCAGAAGTATTCAGTTGATTTAAGGAATTTAAGAACCTTGTTGAAAATCAAATTGAAAGAAAAATAAAATGCTTAAGGACTGATAATGGTAGTGAATTCTGTTTTGATGAATTTGAAAGATACTGTAAAGACCATGGAATTAAAAGACACAAGACTACACCTTATACTCTACAACAGAATGGAGTTGCAGAAAATTTCAATAGGACAGTGATGGAGAGAGCATGAAGTATGCTCAGTAGTGTTGGCTTGGAGGAGATGTTCTAGGATGAGGCTATATCTACTGCATGTTATCTAATTAATCGTTCTCCAAATTTTTCTTTTGTTGAGAAAAAACCTTTGGAAGCGTGGTCTGGTAAGAAGCCCTCTCTTAGACATGTTCATATTTTTGGCTGTGAGGCATATGCTCATGTGCCAGATGTGAAAAGATCTAAATTGGAGAACAAGGCTATCAAATGTATTTTTATTGGCTATAGCGCTGTCATAAAAGGATACAAGCTTTGGAATCCTGATACAGAGAAGGTTGTATACAACAAAAGTGTAATCTTTCGTGAGCTAAAACCTTCCACTTTGGATCTGCAGTTAGAGACAAAGTCAAAAAATAATAAGGATGTAGCATTAATTCCTCCTACACCAGATAAAGAGGAATTGAAAATTCAAAATGTACCTGAAACTGAGGAGAGCTCAAGTAGTTCTGAAAGTTTTAAAGAAGAAGAACCTCAGCCTCAGCAAGTGAGGAGGTTAACCCGTGAAAGAAAACAACCAGATAGGTATGGGTTCTCTTTTATTGATTCTACTTGTTCCTATGCTTTAATTTCTAGCACTGATGAGCCTAGGACTATAAATGAGGCATTTAAAATGTCTGATTTAGACTCTTGGTTGGAAGCCATGAATGAAGAGATGGCATCATTAGAAAAGAATGAAACCTGGAGTTTGGTGCCCTTGCCTAAAGGTAGAAAGGCTGTTGGCTGCAAATGGGTATTTAAGAAGAAAATTGGTCTAGATGGCAGTGTAGAAAAGTATAAGGTAAGACTAGTTGCAAAGGGTTATTCCCATGTCGAGGGAATTGATTATGGGGAGATTTTTTCTCCTGTAGCAAAGCTGACATCTATCAGATTTCTTTTGTCACTTGCAGCAGCATATGACTTAGAGGTAGAAAAGATGGATGTGAAGACAACATTTCCTCATGGTGATCTTGAAGAAGAAATATATATGTCCCAGCTTGAGCACTTTGTTGAGGAAGGTAAAGAAAAACTGGTATGCAAATTAAAGAAGTCTCTGTATGGGTTAAAGCAGTCACCTAGAATGTGGTACCAGAAATTTGATACTTTTGTATTGTCTTTGGGATTTGTGAGATAAAAATCTGATCACTGTGTTTATTATAAAGCTGAAAGTGATCAAGTACTTGTTATTGCTCTCTATGTTGATGATATGCTGTTCATAGGCAATAGTAAGCTAATGATTTTTGATCTTAAGTCTAAGTTGTCTGCTAAGTTTGAAATGAAAGATCTTGGTGTAGCAAGGTATATTCTGGGGATGGAGATAACCAGGGACAGGAAGAATAGAAACCTATGGCTCAATCAGAGTAAGTATATCAGGACTATTCTTGAGAGATTCTGTATGAATGATTGCAAACAACTAGTGGTTCTAGTCGTGTAGGGAACGAAGCTATTTGTTGAAGACTATCCAAAATATCCTACTGAGATGGAAGACATGACCAGTGTACCCTATGCTAGTGCAATAGTCAGTCTTATGTATTCAATGGTCTGTACAAGGCCAGACATTTCCCAAGCAGTGGGAGTTCTTAGTCGATTTATGGCTAATGCAGGAAGAACGCATTGGGATACTGTGAAGAGAGTGTTTAGATATTTGAAGGGAACTTCAGATTTTGCTTTTTGTTACCATGGGAACTTGGTTGAATCACAGAGGACTCTCAGAATTTGTGGTTATGTAGATTCTGATTGGGTAGGGGACATTGACAGTAGAAGGTCCACCAATGGATACATTTTCATGTTGAATGGTGGTGCAGTGAGTTGGATGAGTAAGCGGCAGGTTGTAGTCGCTTTGTCCACTACGGAGGCTAAATACATGGCAGCTACTCATGCTTGTAAAGAAGCAATTTGGTTGAAACATTTGTGTTCTAACATTGGTTATGATGTAGGGGAGATAACTATTTTCTTTGACAGTCAGAGTGCAATTTGTTTGGCAAAGAATCCAACTTTCCATGCCAGGATGAAACATATTGATGTACAGTATCACTTTGTACGAGATATGGTGAAGGATGGAAAGGTCAGTTTAGAAAAGGTTGATACTCTGGAGAATGTTTCAGACTCATTGACGAAGCTAGTGAGCACAAACATGTTCAGGTGGTGTGCCAGCTCGATGGGCCTTAGTGCCCATGATTTTCAGTAAGTTATGTTGTGCTCTGGAGGTTCCTGTGTGATCTTCGTCAAGTGGAAGATTGTTGGAAATATGTTCCTCAAACATCACAGGCTGAAACCTCCATTGGAGCCAAGTCGGTATGACATCTGTCATGTCTGGCCGACAAGCAGATTGGTAACATCATGTTTTGAACAGGTCGCTGTGACCTTGCAGAAGTCTTGTTGAATGCTTATTCTTTGGAGCCTTCACTGTGACATAGTGTATTCGCTATGATCTCTTATTGCGTGGAGTTCTTTGGTCGACAGGCCATTCAATCGTGTATTGGGGAGACTCATGGTGAGCGTGGGCTTTGGGATAACCTTTAGCGGCTCGATGAGAAGTCCCAACAAATAGTTAAAGTCTCACCGATAGGAATGCACTTGGGTTCATTAGAGTAACAATGGTTGCTTCGATATGATGTCTCAGCAATGTGCAAATGTCTCACCAACGGAGGCTCAAGTGTTGGTCATCGGAATAACATAAAGGGTTTTGGAGAAACATCTTAGCGACTGAAGGATGTCTTGCCGATAGCCTATGGCTATCGAGGTAACCCAAATGATCACGGGAAGAAGTCCCAGCGAATAATGTAAGTCTCGCCGATGATAAGAGATCTTCGATATAACTCTTGGTGACAGATGAACACTTCGGGGTAAGTCTTGGAGTTCGGTTTGTTCTCTCGATGAAAGATGTAAGTCTTGCTGACTATTCTTTGGAGCTCGATATGACTCGTGACTTTGGTATAACCTTTAGTGACTTGCTATGATCTCCTGGCGAAAGCGATAGGTCTGGGCAACTGCTTGGTGATTCAGCGTAACACATGAAAGCTCAATAGGATGTCTTGGCGATAACAGTGACTCTTGGCGACATCGATATGAAGGTTATGTGGCATCGGCGAGACACTGTTAGTGTCTCACCGAGATGCCAACATAGTGCAAATTCTGTTGATAGTTTGACCGTCCTATGTGGAGTCTCGTGGACCAATAGGAGTTAAATCTAAACAGTTGGAAGATAATCGGTTGTGATGGTTCTGTGAGGAAGTTCTACAGACAGAGTTTGACATGGATATACTCTATGATTTCATATTGTAATCGGTTGGTTGAATCAACAGATTGTTGAGTGATTGTATCAATGGATGAATTCTATTATGTGGATTGTAACGTGAAGGTTCTTGAAACAAATTGTACATGCTGAATGTTGCTGTAAATAGACATCAGAAATATAAGTTTGAAACTTGTATGTAATCTTTATTACTGTAATACAAAGTGAATTCTCTTGGCGTGGTGGGTTTTTCTCCCACGAGGGTTTTCCCACGTATATCTGGTGTTCATGTGTGATTTTCAAATACTCTGTTTCTATTATCTGCTTCATAGTGCATCTTAATTAGACTGTAATTGAAAAATTAAAAGTATATCTACATTCTTCTCTGAGGTATTGATGTTAGGAGAATTATTTCCGCATCTGATTTTCCTTACATGAATGATGTAATGATAACTGGCAATCCATTTAAAAATATGCACTTTATGATTATTTTTCACCAAATTATTTTGTCCAAGATAGTTGTAGTTGAATCTTTTCTTCTAAGGTATTGTCTTTTTGTAAAGCATCAACAAATAGACCACATAAATAAGTGTATACCAACCATGTTCATGCCCCTTCTATATTTTGGACTGTCCTTTGGACAATTTTTGTATTTAAATGATTTGTTGATTTTGGGATAAACTGGATCTTAACTGATTTATAAGAGATAATATTGCAACTTAATGTGATCAAAAGAAGTCAAGTAGCCTCCAAAATCATTTTGAAAAACTGATCAAAACTTCTTTTGGAGCCACAAAAATGCACCAGTATGTTGAGCTATGATAGGAGAGTATGGTTACGGAATGGTTTGGTATGAAGGTATTTGGATTGAAATTTGTTAACAATCAAAGTAGCTCACTTAGCATTTTCTACACCTGTTTAAACTCAACTGAAACTTGCCAACTTGCCTCTTTGGAAAAATATCAAGTCTGATTTTGAGAAGTTCTAACTTGGGAAATTGGTTTATTTAGGTCACATGAACATGAAGGAAAAATGGTTTTTCTTCAATATTCTTCCTTTACAAAATATCAAGCATCAAAGTTGACCCTTTTGTAGCTTTCTGGAAGTGGTCACAGAAACTGTGCAAAACTCATTTGGTTTTGACTTTGAAAAAATACCAAATGAGGAGCTGAGGTTGTGAGAATTGGCATGAAGGTAGATTTACATGGGAAGAATATGGAATGCCAACCGGTTTTTCATGAAAAGATTCCAGTTCATAAATGTTGGCCTCCAAAGTTGGCCTCTTTGATAGATTTTGTTGTGTGTAGATAGTAAGCCTTCGTAGAACCCTTCAACTTGGTATTTTGAAACCTTTTCAAAACTGATCGTATGAAGCTGAAATTAGGCGTGCACACTCACATACATCAAATGAACATGATTGCAAGGTGATTTTGCGTGAAACTGAATGAGCTTCAAATTATGATTTTTCAAAGTAGGCACTTGAGGCAGTTTTAACAAATGCATTTTTTAGTGCTGCAATGTAATTTTTGATTATGGGAGTCTCAAAATAGCCTAAAATTTGCATGAATTTTTAGGCTCCAACATTGTACACACCCAAAATGGAAAGAGGGTAAAGATGCAATGCAATGACCTAGAATGCAATTTGTAAATGCAATTTTCAAATTCTAAACAAGGTAATTTTCTGATTACCCTATGCAAAACTTTGAAAATAAAGTCTTGTAAATGCAATTTTGAAATCACACAATGAACTAAATTTACCAAATTAAGCTAGATATGATCAAACTGATGAAACAAAAATTCTACAAACATAAACCAAAATCTGATAGTAGTAAACAAAAATGCAAAAATGGATGTTTTAATTCCCAAAAAATTAGATTAAGACCTGATCAATGATTCATTTTCCCTAGGGTGAATGGGTCGTAGGTAAGGGTTTTGAAACAAGTTTTTACATATTTTTGAGTGATTTTTAGTAGTTTCTAGATTCTAGTTTGTTACAACAAGTTTCAGTTTGATTTTTCTATGAAATTCAATGTGAAATGCAAGTGCAAAATGTGTCAAAATGATAACCTAGAACACCTAATTTGATATGAAATTTTGTTTCAATTTTCAAATGCAAGTTGATGTGATGTAATTCTATGTGAATGATATGCAAGATGACTGATATTTTTTTGTATTTTTTTAGATTTAAAGAATACAAAATATGTAATCCTAAAACCCTTAAATGAAATACAAAGATGAATGAAAACTAGACACCCTAAATGCGACCTAATTCAATGAAAATAGATGCAAATGAATGCAAGATCTAAATCTAGGATGGAGGAGGACTCTAAAATCATAAAATGTAATGATCAAAATCAGGTTCAAAAGGTCGGTTTCACCATAATGAAATGAAGAAAAATAGGTTCACCAAAATGAAACATGGAAAAATAAGTTGATTAAAATGAATTGATAACAAAAGTGGGTATGATGGACCTATTGCTCTAATTTCATTCAAAATGTAAGCTATAGAGGATAGATCTAAAAACTAACAAAACTAACTATCGAAATGCAGATTTGGAAAGGTAAGAATGATGTGTTCCTATCATCAAAGATTATTTTTCAGACCTCACTGAGGACTCATTCACCCTATGGTGAATGTGTCCTGGCTAGGGTTCTTGGAAAATGCTTTCTAGGTTTTGTTCTTCTATGTTTGCACTCCCACATTTCGATTGTTCATTATTGAAAAGTTGGAAATAAAACTTGTAGATGAGTTTTTGTGATTTGACAACTTTTCTTGCAATTTTGATAACTTTGACAACTTTGCAATTTTTCTCCTCAAATGATCTTCAACCTAAAATCTGCAATCACACATCAAAGATAGAAAAATGTTGTTTTTTTAGGGAATGGGGGTTTTCCTTGGTCAAACCCCATTTTGGTAATCAAACCTTATAATGAAACAATGAAACAATAAAATATGAACAATGATACATTATTTGAAACCTTGGATAATAAATCTACAAACTAGCATGAAGTGGCCTCAATGAATGTAGGTCTTGATCATGAAAATTGATGTGAAACAATGCCTTTGATATGCTTGAATTGATCTTGAACACTACATCAACATATTAGGTTAAACAACATGCATGCATGATGCACTACATATTTGACATGAAAATGGAATATTGATTTCTGTAATATTCTTCTACAAATATGCTCTTGAATGCCTTAGAAATGCTCTTGAATTTCCCCTATAATGCTCTTGTAAACAAAAATTGATTGCTTGAAAGTCTTAGTTGCTAGCTTGAAAATCTTATATGAAACATAGTGAAATAACCTTGTCTTTATACATATCTTAAGATTAATTCCCAAAATTCAAATATCACAAGCCGGCCCATTGAATTATGGATTTGAAATCATTAAAATACCACCAAAAACATATTTCAAAGAGGGTTCCTAGGTCTAAGTGAGGACCCATTCACCATAGGGTGAATAGGTCCTAGGCCACTTACCTAGGACACACATCAGTTAGCGTTAAACATTATGTAAAAATACGGTCCTAGATCTAAGTGAGGACCCATTCACTCTATGGAGAATGGGTCATAGGTCATTTACCTAGGAAAAAAATATTCCAAAGTGAAGTGTTGTGAAATTACATTTATGAATGTTGAGTTTTATCCATCAGAAATTATATTTAATTAGGCTTGGATTTGAATTAAAGGGGCCAATTAAGGAAAATTAACCTCAATCAATTAATAAATCCCTAAATTAATGTGAAAGTGCATTTAGGTACACCTTACAACATTAAAAATAAGGCTCAATTAAGTCCATTTTATTCAAAAGGGCCCTAAACTTATGTGAATATGAAAAAAATATTACAACACTAAATTAAGGCATCATTAAGCTCATTTTATTATTAATTATCCCCAAATTAAGTGTGAAAAAGGGATACTTTTTCCTACACTACAAAGAGTAGTGAAATGGTAATGCTTCTTAAGGGAATCATATATTGTGTACCCTAAAATTGGATAGAAAAAGTAGCAATTTAATTATGTTTGGGTTATGAGACCTTTCTCCATGTATCTGAAAGTGCTTTGAAAATGAAATTCCTTTCTTGTGTGTGGATAAATGAAGTACTTCCTAAAAGTGCATGTTTCCTTGCAACCAATTGAATGCATGTTTGTGTAAAGCTATCTTATAGACATGGAAGAAATATGTTTGATTGGGTAAAAGTCCTTAGTCCCAAAACTACATTCCTACCTTAGGATGTATGTATGATCTTGTGCATGAAATTAGTTAATATTGAGATAAAATAGAATAGTGAATATAATATGCATAGTAAATAAATAATGATGGTAGTGAGGGAATGAATGCAGTAGTAACCCTTGCATTGTTAAATTCTGAATTTAAGTCTATTCTTTCATTGCATAGAATCTCTGGACTATAGAATGGTATTTGTGTTATAAGAACATTACTTTGGCGAGACTCAAGGTCCCCAATCACATTATTAGTTATAGAAAGCCATATAAATGTTAACTCATTAGAATGCAAATGTTAAGTGCATGATTAAGTGAATTTTGAGTAAAAAGAGTGTTGTGCTTGTGGTGCTAACCAACTAGATTGTGTTTTACTTATCATTGTGTTGAGTATTGGGCAGCCTTGTTGAGAAAGCATTTTATCATAACTGTGTATGCCACTTGGTAGAATTAAATATTTTATAATTTAATTATGTGCGAGGAAATGATTTTTTGGATTTAAAAGATGAAAAAGAAAATTGAAATGATGTTATTTTGTATCCACGGTGGATGTGAATGCCTTGTAATGGTGCTTATGTTGTGTATTGTGGCAACTGTCATGGATAGACCAAGTTGTAAGGGTAAGTATATGTTGTGCATGTTGGATTCATATGGAATGAAGTATATGTGGAAACCAGTAAATGTGTTGTGCCCCAAGTATGAGATATAGGGTATCTAACTTGGGATAAGGGTGAGTGGATTCCAAGTACAATCACTTGTGTACCCTTTTTGATGGTTCATTGTGTAGTTGACTAATTGCACGAAATGGTGAAAACTTATAACATTTGGATGTGTACCATCTAAATGGGATGTGATCAATTCCTTTGTGTAAATCTTGTATATATGTTAAATGTGTACCCCTAGTGTATGGTTCCCCCTCCAAGAGTGAGATGTCAACTAGTGTAGACAAGGGGTTGAGAGACATATGTCCATCTAATGGGAAATTTTAAGCTCGAGGTGTTTCCCTTAATCCTGATAAAGGAACTATGTTGAGACATTGTAATTTTCCATGGACATTGATCATGACCTACTCCCCCACATATGAGATCCACACTTGTTGGTTTATAGTGTAAACCTATTCCTTGATGTTTATAACCCATGGGTAAAGGATGGAATTACATTGATCATATCGATGGGGATGTTGATCCTATTTTATGATTACAGATTTTGGATATTTCAACAATACAGGGCATTGATACTATGTAGAAGATTCCACCATGACATTGCACACTATCATATTTATGTTTTTAGGGATCACAAGTTATTGCATGCTAGTATAATTATGTGGTTAGAGGACCACCATTCCCCTCCCCCCTTAGGTGTCTTTTCAAAGTCATGCAATGCTCATAATGTGCAAATTTTATCATTGAACTATGAATTATTGTCAAATTCTTAACTGTTTTATTTTATTATATGCCAACAGTGTGAAATTTTACATTCTTTCATTGTGGCTATTTAGTCCTTTGAAGTTTTTCCTAGTCCAAATGCCTCAAGGACTTATATAATTCTATGTTTGAATTAAGATTGGAATGTTGAAATGTAGCTACAATTGATCCTTATTTGGTTTTTCTCTTGATTTTATAATTTTTTTATTTTATTGAGACATTTGTTTATGATCTTATGTTACTCAATTTGAGCCTTTCTTATTGTTTTCTAACTGCTAGAAAGTGTGGTGTAATGTGACATCTGTAAACTACCATATCCTGGGAGGTTCCCTGTAAGATCGTATAGGAGAGTATATGCACTAGGGAATTATTTTTGAAGGGGGTTACAAATGGGACCAGTATGGGACAATCATAAATCCATTTCTCCTCTAGTTCTATGATTTTTCTTGTTGACCTTTGTTTTGGAGGCTAACCCCCTTTAAAAAACAAAGGGAAGGTGCTAGGAAATGTATGGAGGGGTCCTTAGAGAAGGGCCTCAAGACCATCTTTCCAAATGGCTATTGTATCCAAGAATATCCATCCTTGTAAACCCCATTATGTGAGCCTTGTGTTGTAAATGATGTGGTTGTATGAGGACATGCCCACCCAAATTGGGAAGAGCATCCTTTCTATGGTTGTGTGTACCCATGAAATTGCAAAAAATGTGATGTGGAATACCTATGAACTGTGTGAGAAAGATAATAAAAAATGTTGCAAAATTAATATTCTTGTTAATATTCCTTAAGACATGGTATGAGTGCCATGATTATAAGGTAAACTATTCTCTTAAGAACATAATTGGATAGCAGTGTGAAGCTAATAGTTCTTGAAACATGATTGGACATTTGAGAAAATATATTTTCTAACAACATGAGTGTTGTTTATGGTAAAATGGATTTTGAGGTGTGTCAAAAGATGCTTATTTGCTGATATATTGTAATTTAATTGAAATGGGTTGCATGAGCAATAATTTATAGTTGCATGGATAGTTGTAAACCTTTTATTTATTTTATATATATTGAGAATATATGGGATAAATGTTTCATTGTAAAAAAATCTAAATTTTGATCTTAAATTCAAGAAAGGGATGCCTCTAATGTATGTTCTTAGTTAAATTGTTTTGTTTCCTTTCAGCAAGAACGTAGAATGATTAACATGGTCAATCATATTCTTGTGTGTTTCTGTAATGTTGTTAAGTTTCCAACCTCGAAAGATTTCCAAGAGGAAGTCTATACAAAGGAGGAGGATGTAAGGTACCTCTCTTTATATCAAAGTTACAACCCCTTTTATTCTAACCTTATGCTACTCTATTGTGTAGATTTAGAGTGAATCATTTATATGATACAAGATCCAGTTGTGTTTGAGTGCCACTGTACTTTTAGTCATTTGATTGTAAGGGTAGATTAGTTAAATTCTTATGTGAATGTTTCTATTAAAGTAAATGAATAAATCTACATTGATAAATACTATAATTTGTCATGCTATAATGTGTTGCTAAGGACCCCTCATAGTAGCAGTTCTTTGTTATTATTTGACTCATGTTGATTGTGAATTCCTCCTATAGTATTCACTTGAGGTTCCCCATATCAAGTATTATGACTAAAGTCATTAAAGGAGCCTTAGAATTTTTTTTACAAAAAATAATAGGTGAACATTCAATCCCTATAGTACTACTTAACTTAGAGAAATTAAGATAACAAGTAAATAAGGAAAGATGAAGAGTTTATATTCTATATTGCTATTATTTTGTGACATAACATGGAATTATGATCTACACTTAAATTAGAACATCATACCTTTACTTAAAATTGGGTGATGTTAATAGTGAGTTAATTTGATAGGGGTGTATGGAAATAGCTATAGTTAGATTAATTTGTTGGCAATATGATTGTCATTGATGTCAAAAGGGGCACCTCTTTAAGGTCAGAAGGAGATCTAGGTGATATCAAATGAATATTTTTTGTTTGAGGTCAAAATCATGTCATAAGGATGTTAGGGAGAAGGATTCAAAGACCTTATGGTGTCATTACAACAAGCCTTGAAGAGTTGCAAAAGTTCAAGAATCGAGCCTCAGACTTACCTCTTATCGCTTGCTTGAGAATGAAGGAGTTAGTCTTTCTTAGCTAATTCTAATTGGGCTTCAAATTTTGGGCTTGCAGCTTACTCTATGTTGTAGATGATTAGACATCGAGCTTCAGTCATGCACTATATTCAATGCCTCAAAGAAATGTTGAAAAGAATGTGCTAAGTCCAAAGGTTTTCAGTACTTCTGGTGGTTCTCATAACTCTATGTGTGTCCCCACCTAGGTTTTCATAACATTACTCCCATTTGACATATCATAATTTTTCTTCTAAAGTTATTCTTTAGTGCATTCATAAGGCCTATCGGTGTCCCAAGATGTTGTCCTAACTTTTATATATGTTTGACCCAAGTTGAATTTACGTCATTTTAGTATTTTATAAAGGTTATGAAAACTCTTTCAGTTGCTACCTAGGTTTTCATAACCTTTCCTTTTCCTGAAACAAACCCAAAATTTGGTTGTCTTGAAGTCAATGGTCCTTTTGTTAGTTATCAAAACTCTATCGATCGCCACCAAGGTTTCCATAACCTTTTATTTTCTCGAAGCATTATAACTTATAGTGTTAGGTTCATCTTTTTGAGGTCCCAAATTGTGTCGAAGCCTAAAAGCATCATTGTAACCTTTAAACGTTTTTCTTAAGTTGAGTCTTTTCAGAGTTTTGTCCAAGTTAGGGAACTTTCGTCTGTCCCCGATAAGGTTATGATAACCTTCTCTTTTTTCACCCAATATAAGTGGAGATAATTTAATTTATCCTAAGTCTAAGGCCAAAATATATTTTGTTCCCCACTATCCCACAAGATCCATGGTGGACCCAACTCCTTTGCCCACAAAATTTTGGGAGGACTTCGAGCTTTGACATTACCTTTTATCGGGTACCTCATAGATATGAAGAAGGAATGGGTTAAGCCCAAGACAACGTGAGTCATTAGAATGAAGGCTTAAGTCTTAGCTATTAGGCATCAGAGATCAGCCCTAAGGCTTATGCCTTAACATAATGATAAGCATGAAGTAAGTTGGGGTAGAGTTTGAAAGGGGCGTCAGACATCCGACTTCGACGTTAGGGATTGCATCTTAACATAAAGGAAAGGATGCAGAAAGTAGAAGGTCTAAATTCCAATACTCAAAAAGGTTTTAGGGATCAAAGATCAACCTTAAGGTTTATGCCTTAGAAAAATGTTAAGTATGAAGGATGGGGGAAACCTAAACTCTGACACCCAAAATGGTGTTCAAGTTTGCAAGTCGAAGTTAAGGTTTAGGCCTTACCCAAGCTATTAAGAAAGGGGTATAATGAAACCCTGAATCCTAAAACTTGGAATGGCTTTCGTGTTTACGGATCTGGTCTTAAGGCTTATGGCTTATCAGTTTGTTAGTATGTGTTATGAAGTATGTTTGAGGGCTAACACCTGAAAGGATTAAGTTTGACAATGCTCACAAAGGTTTGTTTCAGGTATTATGGCTCAAAAAATTGGCTTACATGTCTTAATGCAAAGGCATAAAAGCTATATGGGGGAAGATAGAACGTTGACATCTGACAAAAACGTGCATGTTTCAAAGGTTGGTGGGAAGGTTTGCAATGGAGTAAAATAAAGCAAAAGGTAAAGGACAAGGTTGATGTCCAAACCTCGATAGGTGTAAAGAGCTTTAGACATTGGTGTTTGGGCTTGCTTCTAAGGTCCTTCCATGCATGTCAGGCATGAGGTAAGGGAGATTAGCGATCTCAGACCCCTGACAAGCATGAATGAAGGAGTAATCCAACCATTCCATGAATGTTTGTGTTGACTTGGTTTGACCAATGTGGGTATGTGGGATAGTGACACATGGCAAGAATTGATTGTTTCACCTAATTCACATCATTGTTGTGAATCAATAGAGATCTATGGGTGAATTTAAAGTAGGTCAAATCAGATGGTGGTGTTTAAAGCGAGGAAGGTAAATGGGATACATTAGATCATAGCACAAATTTCAAGATCAATGGTCTACATTCAAAGGCTATATTATATCAGTGACCAGGCGAATGGATCTAGGGCATGAAAAATGATATGTTGGCTCTAGGCGGCATTCTTGCGAGGGAATGAAGGAAATGGAATCCATCATTAATGCATAGGTCAACTATGAATCTAGAGGAGATGGAAGTTAATGCAAAACAAACCCTAGTTTGTGATACACCAAAAATTGCAGGTGCAATGAATTTCGTCAAGGGTGCATGGTTCAAGAGGAGGTAGCTTGTCGATGAAGAAAAGAGGAATGGAGTTATTTTTTCTATGATAGGATGGATGATAGGAGCTTCAAAGAGGGGGAATGTGAGAGAGGGAAGTTGAAGGAGATACAAATGATAGAGTCTAGGTATAACACTTTTTCTTGAAGTAGTGGAGATTGGAATGCATAGAACCATACTGTCATTTTAGATTTATTGTATGATTGAAGTTCTTTAAGGAGTTTGATGGAGGACAAAGGATTTGTGGAGTAGATTCAAAGGTTCAAGACCTCATCTCAGGCCCTTGGACAATATTTATGCAAGAATGGGGAGTCTATATTTAGCTGGTTTAAAGCATACCCACCTGGTATTTCATATGTATAAATGCATTTGCATGTTGAACCCTATCATGTGTATTGTGGTGTATTTCATGTATTATTTTAGTGGGTATTAATCAAGGTTTCTATTTATACCTAGATCATATCCATGAGTGTTTGGGGATTGTATTTAGAATTTTGGCTTCCATTGGCCATTCCATTGGTCTCAAGCAAAACCCTTGTTCATAAGCTATCGTATGCCTATTTTAATGTTATCCCTAAATGAATAGATCTTAGGTTTCTATGTCCTTCTTGGTCTTCAAACATCAATAATAGAAATTTATATATAAGTTTTGATACATAATAACTATTAAGAATAATTGGTGTTGGAATGTTTTTTTTAACAAAATTTGAGTATCGCACTAATGGAACTTGTTGGCAGTTACTTAAATAAATTTTATCTTGAAATACTATTTTATATTATCTGAATGGAAGGCCCCATTTCATCATCATGGGGCTAAAATACTCTTTCTTGGGGGTTTGGCTAGAGCTCATGAGGCTTCATGATGCCAATATGGTTGGTTGGAGAGAAATTTTGATTCTTTTGAGTTATATCATTGTTGTTACTAATATTGCAGGTAGAGATGGTCTTTGAACATTTCACTTAACTAGGATTGCTACCTTGAAGAGAAACAAATATTAATTCTAGACATTAGATTGTCATGTATGCGTGATGGGAATTATTTATGAATAAACTATCTTTATAAAAAAATTGCATATTTTGAAAGGATTCTTAGGATGAAACAGGATCCTTAGAAAGTAAGCAACATGAAAATATAAATCCAATATTAAAATTTCCTAACCTTAATACTCAGTGTATTCAGTTTTAGAAAGAGACTAACATTGCAAGATGTCGTTGTATACCTTCCAACCACTTATTGATCAATAGAAGTCTAATAAGGGAAATATAAGATATTATTGCCAAGATCCCTATAATAAATTATTATGTTAATAGATAGATTCAACTTGTTTTTTGCATTATTGAGCTTTGTCAAATTATCAAAGATAAATTTTATACTCTTATGTTATTGCATATGATATCCTTAACAATTTTTTTGATCTCCAGCTTCACCTATGTCCACGAGTGGCAATTGACTGTGAAACTATCTAGGGAAAAAGGACCCTGGAAAGGGTTACGTACCCACTCATTTATTTTATAAATAAAAGAATAGAGGTATAGGATGAATTGGAGTAAAGAAATGTGTTTGGCATATGTTAGTGTTATTGGGTTATGAGGGTGATTGAGGTAGAGTTGCAACACCCCACCATGAAACCTAGAAGACAACACACACTAACACATAAAATGAAACAATTTTTTTTTTTAAAGTGCAATAAACACACTATTGCAAATGAAACAATTAAAACTAATCTAACCTAAGTCCTCTAAGGTTCGTGACTACGCTAGTTAATTCCCATTAGTTAAACGAGTAAGGAATGAAAGTCATCACATTAATAAGATTCCAACTATAATAAGAAGGTACATTAACCATCACATTTACAAGATCAAATATGATACAACCATAACATATGTTCCATATAGATCAATTGAATCAATTCATTTAATTACATATACAATAACATTTGTTACATTTAATCCATTACATAATAGAGATTAATATTAGTTTACATAATTACATTTATACATCTGAACAACAATATCTCCTCATATACATGTGAGGAGTGTACATAAAGTGTGATGCATGATATATCAATTATGATACAATACACTTGAGCCGATACAATGTAGAATTCTTCAATCCAGGAGAAGTCACAACAATAAAAAATAAGGAGAGGGTACCC